>JAUCMS010000153.1:11820073-11848770 GCA_032357445.1 Enteromius radiatus | reverse complement strand
CTTCTGCAGTGAATGGGTGCTGTCAGAATTAGAGTCCAAACAGCTGATAAAACATAAAAGCAATCTACAAGTAATCCAATCTTTTAAAGCTCTTGTAAAGTGAAAAGTTGTGTGTATGTAATAAACAAATTCATAATTAAGAGGGTCTGAACTTTCAACCACTGCTTCCAGGTATAGCATGAGTGTTCTATCCATGTTGTTTTTTACTGTAAAATAGTTGTCTCATCTGAGATCAGGAGAGAAAGGTGCACAGATAAAATCTAAACTAGATATAAATGAAATTGTAAACTAATAAGTGTGTTAAAGTGGCTTAATGATGAATTTGTTTCTTACAAACATGCAGATTCTCACTTCACTCAAGGCTTTCATTGACTCCACCAGGATCCAGTGAAGACCAAGTGATGTAATACAACATTTTTCCAAATCTCTTATGATGAAAAAACAAACTACGTCTTGGATAACAAGTCAATTTTCAGCAAATTGAAATTTTACTTTATCTACTTTAATTGTGTGTGGATGCATGTAGTTTGTTTGCTTGCTGCTTCCTTCAAACTGTTCATATTTTGGGTGCACTCTGACATTTAATTTCAAATAATATCCTTCAGTTCGGACTGTTGGATGCTGATCCACCATATTACTCTTGACTGTTGACTTGGTCTCAGAGGTTTATAAAGTTAACACAGTAAGCATTACAAATGTAATTATTATTATTATTATGTATTTATATATTTGTTTGATTAAACATACGTCTTTGTGAATCGATGCTTGACATTTCCTGTCATATAGCCATCAACTGTGCGGTATTTTCATTTGTTTGTGCTGGTCCTCACATTATATCCACTCGGCTGGCTCAGGTCACGTGACGTCACACGGTCTATTCTTCTCCACGCGCTAGCAGGAAGTACAGGCGAGAGGCTCATACAGGGATCAGCCATCATTTAGCCACGTATTAAGCCTTTCTTTTCATATTCGTGTGGTTTAGCGATATCTGAAACGTATTTATTTGACACCGGTGATTTAAAGATTGCTCGTCTTCAACAGATTGTAAATCGTCCTCGTCTGCGGGCAGACAGTGTTGACGTCAGTGCACGTTTATACTATTATTATTTGTGAATCATGTTTTGACGATCGTCATTCTCGCGCGAGCAAATACATATATGAGTAGACAACGTAGAAAGTCTGAATGGTTTCGTATCTTTTACTCGCTTTAACAGCCGGTTGCTATGCATTGCATGCGTCTGTGTACAGCCATGCATCAAAGCATGCAACTGTGCTAAGATGTCACAAAGCCTTTTCTAACAGATCTCTGTAGTGCATACAGTAGGTATGTTGCAATCCATGCGCATTTCTCGAAAAAAAAAAAAGTTTGTTTTTTTATGTTTTTATTTTTGAAGTGTTATTTTTGGAGTGTTGGTTTGCTATTTTAACCTTCCACCTGCTTTCTTTGTTCTGCAACACAGTGGTGGGTCAGAATGAGCAGAAACCACATGAAAGATGGTGCTTTCTGAGCCTTACTGGGATCATCACATCCCCCTGCCAAAATTGGGACCCTTGCACTCCCGGCTGGTCACTGCCTTTGTTGCGCTGATCTGTTTCATAAACAGCTATGATGGGGACTTTGTCTTTGATGATTCAGAAGCCATCATCAATAACAAGGTATCACCCTCAATTGTGGTTATTTATTTTTTTAGATGTTTATTATGAACGAACTAGTTTACTTAAAAAAATCTAAATTCTCACAATACATGATTCATGCATCCAGTATGAATACAGTTTTTCATACAGTGACAATAGATGGGGACCATGGTCTCTATTCAGTTTTCATCATATTTAAAAAAAGCAGCTTTGACATTCTGTTTGAATAAATGATGACTGAATTTCCTTGATTTCACAAATAATGTAACTACTTTATTTGCAGCTTTTTGCGGTATTTATATACACTGTATTAACAGATTTACTCTTTCTCATTTCGTAGGATTTGAATCCTGACACTCCACTGAGTAACATCTGGAAAAATGACTTTTGGGGAAGTAACTTAAGTAGCAACTCCAGCCACAAATCCTACCGGCCACTGACCGTCCTGACTTTCAGGTACGTTCACCACAAAGACAAAAGAGTCTTTCAATTACTGCTGTGACTGATGATTAACACAAGGTAATAGTCCATCATGCTTATAGTGAATATTGTCAAACCTCTTTGCATGTATTAGATGTGTGGACTTGTAATTTTAATCTCAGTGGGAAATCAAAAGAGGTCCTCCGAGTGCTTCCTCACTGAATGCCACAGTAATTGACATTAAAATTGGATGCATATGTTGCCTTTTTTCAAACTCGTTTTAGAATTGTCTTTGGCATTTGACTGCAACTGTGAGGAATCTATACAGGGGGCATAATTCATGTCCTGCATGCTGCTAATGAGAATGACATCGTTTTGCATCAGTAATGGCCCGTTATCCCAGCTCAACCATAAAGTTACTCTATAATGCCGTGATGTCTGTATGCCATTGTATCTCTGCCGTTTTATGTTTCAGAAATACACAAAATGTTTGTGATCATTGCACAAATCAAAAGTTCATTTTAATCATTGCAATTTGTGGCTGTTATTATTTCCGCAGGATCAACTACCTCTTGGCTGGTGGACTGCATCCGATTGGCTTCCATGTGCTCAACGTTGCCCTTCACTGTGTTATTTCTGTGTTAATGATCGATGTGTTTGCAATATTAATTGGCGGCCTGGTTCACGACGGAAGAGTGGTGAAACTCAATCTTTCTCCGAAAGCTTCCTTCCTGGCTGCGCTCTTCTTTGCTGCACATCCAGTTCACACGGAAAGTGTAAGTAGAGTGGGAAGACGTGATTCAGCAGGCCGTCTCGGCCCAGTAAACAATCTCCGACTACAATGCTCCATATCACAATGTTCATTGATGTTGCATGAAATATACATTACAAGGCCCGTGGAGAAGAAAGCTTCACGCAGCTGGTGTGCATCGCATAGGTGGGCTCTACAGTCAGCCGTGGCTATTAACAGCTACCAAACGCCTGCTCTGCCCTGCCAAGGATGCGTCCGAGCATGGTGGAGTCTGCCGGTGCTCCAGTATCTGCTCTTTAATCAGGTTCAGAAAGACCGGCCCTGGACCTGGAGGGGGTGAGGTTCAGAGAGACCACTGACTTGGGCCTACGGGATGAATCAAAGAAGGTGGCCCCAGGACTCCAGCCAGGGCCGACTGCAGTTCTGTAATGAGTGCTGCCTCCTGCCTTCCCCGTTAATTTGGCACTGCCAGAAATACAGGCAATTTCACAGACGAAAGGGCAGCGAAAGATGTTTTTATGCTGCTCGTTTTTGTCCTTTAATGTACAAGCAGGATTTAATTTGTTTAGGTGTAAAATGTGTAGCTGCTGTTAAAAAACGATTGCCCTTGGGGTGGATTTCACGGTCGTGACCCGCTTGATGATGGATGACGCTTGATGAGACAGTGTCCTTTAGCTCTCTAAAAGTATTTATTTGGAGTTGATCTTGTGAACAATCTCCTCTGTTGGCTCTCTGTCTTGTAGGTGGCTGGCGTTGTTGGCAGAGCAGATTTGTTGTGCGCCCTCTTTTTTCAGCTCTCTTTTCTGGTTTACTGCAAAGCATTTCAAGGTCAGTTGATAAACTAATGCAGTACATACAGTTATTATGGCATTGTGTGAAATTAGCTGCATCAAATTTTCAAATAATTTTTCAAAACTATAATTTTGCAATCATTTACTGATTTTTTTTAATAATCCACAATTGCATTGGTTTTGGACTGCTTGGGAACTGAGGAATCTTGGGAATATTTTCAAGACTCCAAAAAGGAAACAAAAAAGCATCTTATAAGTGGTCCGTTAACCTTTGCCACTGTATTTTAAGTCTTCTGAAATTTTACAGAAGCTTTGTGTGTAAAATTTAAGCCATTATAACCTATTCAGACAGATCATTGAATCGCTGAGTTTGTGAATAAACAATAAATCAAACAGATTTTTGTTAAACGGATCCACCAATTCATTGAAAAGTTCATGATTCATCCACTGACTTCTTTAAGGATACATTTATGGTTGCTTTGTTTGGTGTTTGAAGCTTAAAATCTTGTTTGAGGAAGTTTATAATGAATTAATGCATGTTAGAATCTCATTGAATCTCATCTTTCTACAGTTTAATGTAAAGGCTCTTGAATTTCTCTCTGTAGGTGGTGAGAAAAAGTTCTCAGTGTTGTGGATATTGGGCAGCATTCTTCTTTGTGCTGTAGCAATGCTGTGCAAGGAGCAAGGCATTACCGTTTTGGTGAGTGAAAATATGCATGCATTTTTAATATGCAATAAGCATATGTTTTAGATGATCTGAAATCTATTTTTGCATTGCAGAGCTTTGGTCATCCATATAATATCTTGTTCTTTTCTACTGTGTGTTAAGGGAGTAAATGCAGCTTATGACATTCTCATGGTCTGTAATCTGAATATCTATGAGCTCGCTCACCAGCTGCTGTCCAGGAGAAAATCAGCTGATGTAAGTGACTTATTCACAGGGTGTCACTCTTTGGACCCAAATGAAATTTGGATTAATTTATACTTTCTCTTTTTCACCTAGATTGGTGGGTTGGTGAGGAGCGGTTTGCTTATGAGGTTGGTTCTTCTCTTTCTTGGTGGATCCTTTCTCTTGTACGTGAGGTGGAGAATCATGGGAACTGGGCCTCCATCTTTTACCGAGGTGGATAACCCAGCATCCTTTGCTGAAAATGTCATCTTGAGGGTAAGCAGTCTTTTCAGTTTGGGTTTTTGAATGGCCACTTTAAAACTAAATATAGATTAGGCGACCCTAATTAAAACCGAAATAAACTGTATACTTTAATATAATTTTAGAAGTGATTTTTACCCCGGACAGACTGTGCCATATTTTTTGTATATTCCTTTAAGTATCCCATGTTTCTCTGCACACTCTCTCTCTCTCTCTCTCTCTTAGATTGTGAACTATAATTACTACTACTCCTTGAACGCCTGGTTGCTGCTGTGTCCCTGGTGGCTGTGTTTTGATTGGTCAATGGGCTGTGTGCCTCTGATTAAATCAGCCACTGATTGGAGGGTTGTCATGCCTCTTTTTCTGTGGTGCTGTCTGATGGGCTTGGTATACCAAGCACTGTGCTCACAGGACAGCAATAAAAGAAGGTAAGACCAGCAAAACATAACATGTTTTGTCAAGTCATATGGAGTCATATTTACTGGGTTAGTCATCTATTATCTAAAGTCATATTTACTTACCCTTATATTATTTCATCATATAAAGTGTATTTTTCCTTGAAACACAAAATACAAAAAGACTCTTTAGATTCTCCTCATGGAATAGTAATGACAGCTGTACCCAACAGCAACTATTTTCTAGTTTATTACACTAGTTGTCACATGACCCTTCAGAAATCACTATGATACGCTGTTTTTGTGCTCAAGAAACCTTTTATTATTATTATACCCGTTGTATAACAGTTGTGCTACTTAAAATTTGTGTAAAAATGACTTTTTAGGATTCATCCATAAATAGAAACTTTAAAAGAACAGTTATTTGAAATAAATTTTAACAATGTTGAAGGCTTTACTGTCACTTTTGATGGATTTAATGTGTTCCTTCTGAATAAAAGTATACCTTTCTTTAAAAAAATAGTGTATGGTGTATTATTCTCTCTGTGTTTATAGGACCCTGACATTTGGCCTTGTATTGCTGGTGATTCCATTCCTGCCAGCCAGTAATCTGTTCTTCAGGGTGGGTTTTGTGATCGCTGAGCGGGTGCTGTACCTCTCCTCAGCGGGCTACTGCCTCATCCTGGCCTATGCTGTGGGCTACTGTAGCTGCCACTGGAAGAAACACAAGGTATGTGGCCTGTTCTACACCAATTTCCCACTTATCACCTCCTAATATTCACCATCAGATCATAATTCACTGTAACTAATGTTCCGTTGAGTTTGTGTTCATGTCTCGTGTCTGTGGGCTGACCGCAGAGGCTGCTGAGAGCGGCCACGTTGACGCTGCTGTGTGTGAACGTGGCTCGCTCTGCACAGCGTAGTCAACAGTGGAGGTCTGAACAGAGTCTCTTCAACAGCGCCCTTTCTGTCTGCCCGCTCAACGCCAAGGTGAGACCGCACACCTCCCCCCTGTCATGCTGCAATTTAACTCCACTCCATTCGTGAAATCCATTTCAGCAACTTCAGCTTACCCATCAACACACAAAATGCCTTGAGCAAGACTCTTAGCATCAGGTTTCTCCAGAGGAACTGACTGAACATGTAATAAGTGTACTTTGAGTCAGTTTGGATTTGAAACATCAGCTAAATGAGTAAATATAAAATAAGAGAAAAGCAAATAAATGATTTGTTCTCAGTTGTATTCAGTCCAGTTTGCACACCAGTGACTTCATTAGCTTGATGAGCTCTCTGACTTTATTTTTTCTTGCACAGGTGCATTATAACGTTGGCAAAAACCTTGCTGACAGAGGCAACCAGAGTGCTGCAGTCAAGTACTACAGGGAGGCAGTGAGGTAAAAAAAAATAAAATTCTGTCATATTCAGTTTGGCCATTTTCCCATCTTTCAGCACTTTAAGCAGTGTGATGTATTGTCTGTTATGTCAAATATAAGTTGGTTTTCACTTTTTGTTTACATGTGTTACAGATTACACCCCAAGTATGTTCATGCCATGAACAATCTTGGTAATATATTAAAAGAAAGAAATGAGTTAAACGAAGCTGAAGAACTTCTGTCTGCTGCGGTCCATATCCAGTGAGTGAAGATTTTTTTTTCTCGTTCAAATAGGCCTATATTATGTGGAGTTGTATAACCATTATTCATTAATGCTGTGTTTTTCAATTAGGCCTGATTTTGCTGCAGCTTGGATGAATTTGGGTATTGTACAGAACAGTCTGAAAAAGTTTTACGAGGCTGAACAGAGCTATCGGAATGCAATTCGATTCAGGAAAAAATACCCAGACTGTTATTACAACTTGGGGCGTCTGGTAAGCGCTGTGTTTTCTTTGTAATTTGCATAAAGCATTTAATACATTTAAAGCATGTTTTCCTACTTATTACATTTCCCCATATTCTAAACATCAATTTCAATAGTATTACAGCGTGGATTTTTAATATGTCTAGGGTGGTTTTGGTCTTGGGCTATTATGTTCATCCTTCCTGTGTGAGTACAAACCAACATGGTGCAATTTATTATTAATTATGGCAAGAAATTGCCTATTCCACTCTAAATATTGCCCATTATGATGTGAAATGACATGCTATTTTTGTGTTAATGAAGTTTTGATTTCTTTATTCCATGAATTATCAAAGCATTTATATCAAAGATGTGCTATAGTGATTAATGCACATGCTTCCAACATGTTTAGCTTTGTTGATTATGCAGAAAATACAAAATCTGCACCTTTTCCCTGCCCTTCTCCTCATATCTAAAAAAAAATGTAATTTAATAAAAAAAATTAAATATCAGGCATAAGCTTTTTTTTTTTTTTGGAGAATTTTTGTCCTTGACACATGCTGACCCATTGTTTATGATTGGTGCTTGTTTGTTTTATCTCCAGTATGCAGACCTAAACCGCAGCATTGACGCGCTGAATGCCTGGAGGAACGCCACCATGCTGAAACCTGAACACAGCCTGGCGTGGAACAACATGGTCATATTGTTGGACAACACTGGTAAGGTGATTTATTAAAAGATGATGTCCCAAATAGTGTAAAATTAGTGTACTTACAGCTAATATTCTTCTTATATTAGATATAATCTAAAATACTTGAATCTGATTGGCTAGTTGCTGCATTCCACGGTAATTATTTATATAAGGACCATAATTTTAGTATTATTTTGCATAATACTATTTTTCACATACAATTAAAAATTATTTAAACTGAATTTAACATTTCATGTTCCTTTGCTTTTACATGGTATAATAAGCAAGATAATGTGGTCGTATAATAAGCAGAATAGATGAAACGGATCGTAAACGACCCCATTCGCGCATTATCTGTTAAGTTCAACCATCATAGAGTTGAAGTTTTCAGATTATTCAGACAAAGTAGAAGTTGATACGGGACTCGCATGCTATTTTCTGTATTTAGCGCATAAGCAGAGAGAGAGAGACAGAAAGTGGCGCCATTCAGACACGGCCTTTCAGTGCCTTAGCGGATAGATACTGTATATACACACAAAGTTATGTAAAAATACAAGTTTTGGCAAGTTTTCTGGTAAACACAGTAGATTATAGATTATTTCGGAAGCTAACGTACAGCTGACTAAAGAAACCAAATGCCTGTCAGTATTAGGTCCGTGCGTTTTGTCTTAAAAAGAAAAAAGCAGCCTAGAAAAAAGCTACTTCCTCTCTGGTCTACTAATCAAACAACACCACAGCTTTAGCAAAGATTATTCTATTTAACTTATGCAGTAAGCATTGTGTTAATTATTACATTTCTGCACCTAATTACTATTGTTACTGTCTTTATATAACCTATAATTTTATGTTGTATGTTGTTCAGTTTTATGTGTATGCGTGACTCAAAATCCATAGTATGATCCGAACCATGGGTTTTGTGAGCCGTTGCACCACTACCTGACTGTACATTATCTTTTGCATACATCACAGTTTAGCAATGCAGTATAGATCTGTATTGTTAGGATCAGACAGGGGCAGTCATGTATGCTTAAGCTGAGTGAGTGTTCTCATTAAACGTGACCTTGACCCTGCCCTTGGGGGTAAACAGATGATCTTGGCCTCCTCCCAAATCTTCCCGCCTTGTCGTTTTCATCTGGTGTCCCAAGTATAGCCGTGGCTCATAGCTGTGTGTGAGATAGAGGGAGAGAGAGGTGTGAACTTCCATTCTGCAGATGCTGAGCGTCAGGTGCACACTGCCACATGGGGCCATGCTGCATAATTAGTTCACCCTTTACAACAATTAACTCCTGCACCCCATCTTCACCCCCTTATCTCGTCAGAGACCCTACAGGGATGGATAACTTAGCTTTTTGTTAAATTATGAAATTAGCTTTTTAATACTTTTTCTCTGCCTGATATAAAGACTATATAGTACAACAGACATAGTTATATAACATACAATTATTTTTTTTTTTTAATACATTTTAATATTTGAAAGAATTTTTTTTTTTAACATTTGTGAGTATGTTTGGTGACTCAAATTAACCACAGAATCTGAATGACTAATGACTGCCTTTGGAAAAAAATAATAGTGAAATAAAAACTACACTAAAATCATTGTTATATACAATGTTTCTTGATATGTATCACTGTCAAACTAATTGCATATATATATATATATTGCAAAAATGTATTGCAATTTTGTCTGGCCAAGCCCTATTAAAAAAATGAATTCTTTAAACTTTGGTTAAACACATGCAGTATTTTGGTCAGTAAACCGTACTTTTATGCATTTATTTGTAGCTTGTGTTTTTATTATGATGAGAAACATTTTTTCAAAAGTTTCTATTCTGACAAGATGTGACGGGATTAAAAGAGGATGTCCTTTCCAGGAAATGCCGGCATAAGAACCCAACATGATTAGACCGGAAGAGCAAGAATCAGCAATGCTTGAAATTTATGTATTAAAAGCCTTGTGTGTTGTTTTAAAGCCACTCTTCCCTGCCGTGTGGAGAATGGTGCGATTCCCTGACAGAAGCCATTTATTCAAACGCGTCTCCCAGGCAGGTTGGCTCTCCCTGGAGAGTCTTGGCACGGTCCATTTTCTTTGCCAAAAAAAACCCCAAAAAACAAACATTCTGGCACAAGCATGATCTCCCTCTGCATTTTCCAGCCTTCCTTGATCCCAAAACCCCTCCCAAAATAGGTAAATGATTGCAAACAGGAAATTGGAGATGCTTTCTACTGCTTTTCTTTCCCAAACTGAAAATGCATAAAGAAAGTGTGCAAACATAAAACATGAGTCATGTTTAGGTTTCAACGGTGAGGAAGAATCCTCAGCAGCTCATGAATTTGTTAAGGGCCAGCCAGTGAGAGAAGATCTATCTGAGTCTGTGGTCAGAGGGAGTTTTGACATCCAGATCAATAAGTCAGTAGCCCTTGTGTTGCCCTCTAATTAGGAAACTAAAAGAATCAGCCATGTGTGGAGTTGAAAAACTCTCTTCTGGAGGCTGCTGACACACCAGAGCAATCCGCTCTGCGCAGTCAACAGAAATTACAGAATGACAACTATACGGTTGTCCTTTTCTGACATTTAGAACTATTTATAACAATGTAAACTATTTACTCCTTCACAGTTCTTTGTAGGTTTTTTTGTTCTTGTTGTTTTTAATTGGCTGACTTTAATAATGGAGGTGGTCTGACACTAGAAACACGCTGCTTCTGTGCAAGAGACATAAAGTTAGCTCTAAGAGTCTGGCACTGAATGCTATTTAAGTGGGGGGGTTTTTTTGTTTGTTTTATAGTGTTACTAAGGTGTTCAGTGTGATTTTAGCACATCACTAGGGTTCTTAGCAGGTATTTTGTAAGGATATTCTGAGTGGTTGCTGGGTGGTTACTTGCAAGGCTTAAGTCATGAGTCCAGTGCAGTGCACTATACAGAAATTGTGAGAAAATTAAACCTTGAGGAAGAGCCCCTCTGTAGGACAAAGCAATATTAATATTGAAGTTTGTGGAATTAAAGAGGTGTTAATTAGACTTTAATATAATATACTAAAATTGTACATTTACTACTGTTTATATATATACAGTATATGTATATACATATACAACTAATTTATTGTGTTTGACAGTTCTTAGACAGAAATTGTGTGCTATATGAAAAAATACTACACCCGAAGCTTTTGTTTTATCACATTTTATCACAAGCCAAAAATCCTGAGGTCTAAATTACTTAAAAAAAAAAAAAAAAAAGTTAAAAGCCCAGCAGTGTTATCCTTTATGACTTAATGAGCAACAGTACTATTTTGTGCCAGGTAACAGTTCATGTTATATGTAATATTTTGTCTTTTCATTATAGGAAATCTGGCTCAGGCTGAGCTGATTGGAAAGGAAGCATTAAAGATATTGCCAAAAGATCACACCATCATGTTCTCCCTCGCCAATGTCCTTGGGAAACAGGAAAAGTACAAGGTCAATACAAACTTTTTTCCAACATAGTGCTGCTTTTTCTGTGAAAATGTTACTCAAACTATTTCTTTGATACAGGAGGAACTTTATAATAACCAATGTTCCTTTTTCTCTCAGGAGTCGGAAGGACTATTTCTTAACGCTCTGAAGATCAACCCAAACGTTGCCAGTTGCCATGGTAATCTTGGTAAGTCTCCCAGAATCCCGCTGGCACTTCAGTATTGTCACAGAAAACAGTTGTGCAAGTTTTGACTCCTGCAATGTTACACGATACAGGCATAAATCGGTGCGACTGAATCAATAAACAAAGCGAAGTGGCTATGATTCTTCTCCTATTCACTGGGGACCAATGCTGAGTTACTGTACAGTCCCTTGATTTAAGTGACGGGTCTTTTTTTTGTGCTCTTGCAGCTGTTCTTTATCACCGTTGGGGAAAACTAGACTTAGCAAAGCGGCACTATGAACTGTCTCTTCGACTAGATCCCAGCGCTCCAGGAACCAAGGAAAACTATAACATGCTAAAACGCAAACTAGAACAGCGGCAAAGGACTGTTGGATAACACTGTTTTTGATAACTGCATGCCACACAAGTCTTTGTACGATCTCTACATAAGTAAATAAATTAATTCATCTTAGTACTTTTCACTTTTGTCTTTTATGAATGCATACAAATGCACACAGTGCTTCCATTTTAGCCACATTATAGTCTTTTAAGGTCAAGACCTTGTTTCTTAACTGACTCAAATGAGTTTGTCACGTGTAACTGTAGTCTCAAGACATATGGAACATATCCACTATCTTGACTTTCATCTTTGACCTCATGTTATGTCAGCTGGGCCTCTATTTATTAGTCTGTTACACTTTGTAATTGCAAAGTATGTTACTCTTGGCCATCCACCAAGAACGTACCCCACTGTGGACATTGCAACAAATTGCATTTAAAATGTCGAGTAATCTTGAGTCACATACACAGACCAGTGGTTTTTGTTAGCGTGTTTGTTTACACGCCTTCCACGACATCTAACATACGTGTCTCGAGGACCGGATCGTGGCCTTTCGTTCCTCCAAGTCCTCTGTAGTTAATGTCGGAAAGGTGTTTTGCGAGTCTGTGTTCTGATGTGCCGAGGCCGGGGCCGTAGGGTCACCCCAAGTAGGAAGCCAGCAGTCATGACAGCAAAGAAAATAGTGAAGCTCAGAATGGGGGCTTCAAAAGGAGGTGGAACGCAGTCCCTAGAGACATCTCACACATGCTGGCTGCTCTTGAAAGTTAGTGGGCTGAGCGAGGGTTGACCTCGAGACACAACTTCAGTCAACAAGTCTCCTTCTTAGTTTAAAGTGCACTGTGCTTCTATTTTTTCACCTGCTTCCTCCAGCCAACGGGACACTTTTGAAGAACCAGGATCGCAAAGACTGTGCTAAGATGACAGGGTTGTTGGTTCTAACGATACCATCCTCAGATCTGAAATATCAGCTTGCAGTTGTGATATATAGATTTTGAACAACAAAAACACTTTTGAACTATTGTGTAACCATCGTCTGCCTGTATTTTCATGCCCTTCACACTGCTGAAATTTAACCAACATGGGTAGACTGGTGTCTTTCAATCTTTACTTGAATTTCACACATGATGTACCAGTAATATTTTCATAGTGTTGCATAGAAGGATTACTGTGTCTAGTTTTGTTTTTGCACATTATTGAGTTTAAAAGTGTGTGGAATCCATTGGACCTCCGCATAGCCTCTGAGAAAGGGAACGGTTGTACTAAAATTCATGAATAGGAGGTCAAGTGCTAGAAAAATACAGAAAGTTAAAAACCATCAAAATGAATGATGGTTGATGAATAAAGAATGATCAGATCAAAAATTCCTGGGACAAAGGAAGCTATATAGTACTGATTAGATCGAATATATAACATTATGGGAAGTGTAATTATAAAATTGACTTGCTGGAGAATCAGTTGTTAAAAAGTGTCTAGATACCTGTCAAGTCATCCTTAAAAGTGAGGATCACCTTAGTGCAGGGGTAGGCCAGTTTAGTCCTGCAGAGTTCAGCTCCAACCCTAATCAAACACACCTGAACAAGCTAATCAATGTCTTCAGAATTAAGGCTGCAGGTGAGGTTTTTTTTTTTTTTTTTTTTTTGCGGGTTGGAGCTGAACTTGCCTACCCCTGCTTTTTAATTGGTCAATTGTATTGATTTGAACTTTAAATGTTTGGTACTTATCACAACATAAATATTTTTGTACAGTACAAAGACCTTCCTTTTCACCAATTTCTTGCAATATACTAGTTTCACATTTCTTGTAACACTTTTTCCTGGTGTGATTTAAAAAAAAAAATAAATAAAATTATGTGTGTTTTTTTCAAACAAGAATGATCAGCAAGGCTGCAAAAATACCGTAAAACAGTAATACTTGGAAATTTAACAGTTTAGATAACTTTTCTATTCTAATATATCATGTTACATGATTAACCATTCTAAATTCTCATGATCATTTCAAATGTTTAAAAGTATTAATATTTGTGGAAACATGATACATTTTCATCATTTATTAGAATTTTGTAAAACTTTACATTAAAGTCACTTTTTAATAACTCAATGTGTCTTTGATATAATAACTAGGCTTTTCTATAACAAATAGACAATTTATTTTAACAGTAGTATATTTGGTAAGTTGCGGTGTATTAAGCAATATTATAAAACATGTTTTGATTAAGGTAGATTGTAAAAAGTGTCCATTTTGGTGTTTGTAAAGTAATAAATGTAAGTTTCAGATAAAAGATCTAGAGAATAGTGGATTCAGTTTTATAGCAAGGAATTTATGAAGCATGCTAAATTTTAAACCTCAACTCACAAGCTATAGAAATATTATGTTGCTAATACGTTGCTATAGAAATATCACAGCATGACCATTTATTCATTCATTGTTAATGGTGATGGTGGTGTGATCTATGAGGACAAAATGAGGAAGAAAATAGATAAATATGTAAAAAATGAAATATCTTCCACTTTATGATGTTCTCTAGCCATTATGAACCCCACCTCTCTAGTTCAAACCACTAACAATTAAGCCTAGCTGTTTCCAGACCAGCAGTTCTAGGAATTGTCTGGGATTCTTTAAATCCAAGGGCTGGTGGAATCTGTCTTTTTTTTTTTTTTTAATAACAGCCAGTGACCTGAGGTTTATTTAAGCTTCAGCACTATGGCTGGATCGCAGTGCAGCGCTTGACACGTGCCGCTTTGTGAACGTTATTAGCCGCTTGGCCCCACAGTATGTTTAGATGAACAAGCCCTGAATCACATTTTACAGCTCAGAGCTCCTCTGACAGACTGCTAATCAATCTGACAGGATGTTGTCAATGTTGCTCTTCTAAAATGCTCCCTGGCCCACCCTGCAGTCCTTTAAACAAAACTAATGGGTTGTGATGTCAGCTCTCCGACTTCCAGTCTAATTGATGTACATTTTGCAGATCTTCCCAGAACGGTAGCCTCCATCCGGCACGGTACATCCGCTCCTCTGACACTGGGTCAGGATTCACACACACGTGTGATTATTAGGATGGCACTCATTAGGGAGCATCTTGCCTGACAATGTCGTTGCCCCGCTCTGAGGAGCACTCTATGAATTACTGCGATACACTCCCTGGCATTTTAAAAAGGACTGATTGTCACACGCGATACCACCACCACCAGTCCCCGCGTCCACCTCTGCCCTACTGTGATTAATTGTTCGTGATGGGCAAGTAGAGGCCATTGATGCCAGCTGCTGGTCTGGGTTTGTTGAATTAATATCGTGGACATTTTCCGCCAACCCTGCCCTGTCATTCACAAGTCCTTGAGACACGAAACAAGTTTAGACATATACGTGGGGGCATTTTTTTGTAATTCATCTCTCTGACTATATTTAGTTGATTTGGTTTTAAATCCCATTCAAATTTAAATGCAAAAAATGTGTTTAAAATATGCCAAATGTACACTTTGTGTTCTTTTAGGTTTCAAATTCTTATAAAAGAAAAAATAGTAATAAAATAAAGTAATAAAATATTTTATTATAAAATATATATTTTCCTTATACCTTGAACAGGTGACAACATACCTTAAAAGTAAAAAAATAAATAAATAAATTTTTTTTTTTTTGGAAGTCGCATTGGATTAAAGTGTCTGCTAATTATCTAAATGTAAATGCTAATTTATAGCCTTGCTTTGCCATAAAACATTTTAAAAAGTTAAAATATCTGATACTTTGAGAAATTTACTGACCTTGACATGGAGCCACGAGGGTCTACAGGGGTCCTCTATAGATTTTCTTTGCTGCATATGTAGGGCTCACATGACTTAAGTAAGTTTTGTTATTTTCCCTCTGAAAAATAATAATAAAACAAGCAGCTATGTAATAAAAAAAAATCACAATAAATTGTAATATAGAAATAAAAAACATTATGTACAAGTTATACAAAACTATTTCTGAATGAATGAATTAAGTGTCACCTTGAAGTAGAAGACACCTTGTTTTTATAAAATAAAGAGTGTTGTTTTACTTTAGGGAGACAAATGGAGAAATCTCTTCCTGTTTTTTCCTTTTTTTTAATGAGCACTCTTAGCTGTTTTGCACAACAAAATGAGATGCTCTGGATCATATTGAAAAAAAAAAGGTGCACTGAGATGGAAATTTATTAACTGGCACCAGTTAATGTGTGCATTATTCATTTCTGGTAAGCATGAAAAATTATTTAAAGAGGTTTGAAATTGCAGCTGCAAAGGCTGACTGCACCGAGCCAAACTTGTTCATTTGATCCTTTAGAGGTGCAGAGGGGTGTGAGCTGCTCTCTGGACAGGGTTTACAGTAACAGCTGTGCTCCTCTCACAAGGGGGCGGCCACTCGGCCGGGCGGTGGGCCGCTCCGAACAGATGGAAAAATACATCAGAGCTCTCTCACTGTTATTAAAAACACAATATCCTCTGCTTTTTAGGGTTTAAGGCGGGTGGGGGTGAATAGGGCGGGAAGGGATCGAATGGAATGGCTGTTGGGTAATTTCTTATCATCTGGTTTTCCAGAAAAGAGAAAAGGAAAAAAACAGAGACTCTGCATTTGTCTCATGTCAGTCGCGAGGGGCTTCTTGCGTTCTTTGTGTCTGTGTGTTTTTCTTGGTCTCTCTCTGAGCACCACCCCTCTTTAGCTCAGCGAGGGCAGCGAGGAGGAAACAGTGCCAGTGGCATATGGCTTGCCACTGCGCTAAACATCCATACTACAGACAGGTCCATCAGTCACAGCTCTGGCCGTGTGAGAGGCGAGTATGGGTGCCTGATAGATGGTGTTTAGAGCTTACCTGCTGTTACGACATCACCATTGAAACACTGGGCTCCCCCCAAAAGCCCATGCCGACACTGGAAACCACAAAGCGTGAAATACCACGTCTGGAAGTGCCTACCGAGTCGGCCGAGTTACAACAAATAATAGATAAGCTATTTAAACCCTCAGTTAGGGACCCTGGGTCAGAGTCGCGCACATGCCAATTACTGCGCAACATCTGCCATATACAACGAATGTATATGAGGAGCCTTGGTGCGACTCTGATAATGTTTCCGTTGCAAGAGTGGGCATCAAATTGGTTAGAAGATTGGGTCAAATTGGACCATTCTTCTCAAAGCCTTTTCCTATTTCTATGAGGAAACGTTTGTCTTTGTTCCTACTTGGGCCCGGCGTTTTTCTGCCAAATTTAACAGAAGGCTCTGAGGGTAAAGGGGGTCCACCCCACCATTACCTTCTGCTGCTGAGCAACTACCCAGCAAAGACAATCGCTCAGAACCCTGCTGCCTGTACCACAAAGTGAAAATCCTTTAATTAGACCTTTGTTTTTTTTTTTCTTCCCCCATCTAACATTCTTCATCAGAGTTGCTGGATTATATATATATATATATAAAAGTAATTCGATTTTTAAGCTTCAAGTAGAATTCAGTTTCTGCACACACAACATTGTGTAAAAATGGTCAGATAATGCCAATGTTATTTATATATTTATTTAATAGTGGGAACTTCAATTTTAACTGGAAGTTGTATAGGAGAATATAGGAATTTATTCATGATTCATGAAGTCTAAAAAAAAAATGAGTAAAAGAGAAAGAAAAAAAATTAGGCTAAAGATAATTACAGTAATTAACAATGGTCAACAAAATATGTAATACAATCTACTAATGTAGTCTGCAGCTCCAGAATTTCTTACTAAACAAGTGTGCAGATGCAGAACTAGCCACCGGGGGCAGTGTTGTCTAAGAAAACACTTGCACATCTCTTCTGTCAGGTAAAAAAAAAAAAGAAAAAAAGGCAAAACCTTTCCCTTAAAAACTCTCTTCTGTGAAATAAAATGTTTTGTTACTTATTAAACTAAGCAAGCAAACAAACACATACACAATATATATATATATATATATATATATATATAAATTAGCCTACCAGAATATGTTTTGATTAAAAGAATTGATTAGACAGGTATCATTTGCAATATCTAGCAGTATAAATTGAATTGACAGCCCAACTCCAGCAAAAAAATAAATGAATAAAAATACAGGTTAACGAGGTGTATGTAAGGTGAAGTAGTAATAATAATAAAATTTAAAAAAAATATATATATATATACATTTAGAAAATTAAATCTAATTCTTGTATTCTGTACGAAGTCCAGAACAAACCACACTGACTGAAAACCTTCGTGGGCATATCGAAAAGGAAGGGTACAAGGGGAGGAAGTGTTATATAATTAACACCACTATCTAAATAAATAAACAGTCAAACTGGAGCCAAGGAGGCCCTGTTTTCTGTGTTAATGCACTATTGGATTTCCAAACATTTAAATGGGTCTAATTAATGTCTCACTCACTGTGTTCTTATTACTAAAAAGGCTAATTATGCAGATGGATAACATCAGAGCAGGAGCATTTACATGTAAAATCAGAAAGCCATTTACTAAATGAGCATTCTTTCCATCTGTTGGTAGAATATTATAATTCTGTGCCTCTGCATGTTTGAAGATATAACATGAAATGATGTTTTTGAAATGAGCTAAGTATTCCAATTTGATTCAACAGTGCTAGATAATACAATATACTTCGAAATAGTGTTGCCTTGCATCCAATACTGAATTTAAAAAAAGTAATATTAAATATTAAAAACATAAGCATACATATTCAATGTATTTAATTTTACACACGCACTTCTTCATTTATATATTTCTTCCTTTGCAAAAATTGAATAAATTAAAAGCCATTTCAATCCAGTTTTAATTGCTTTGCTTTATTTGCCTAAATGTGTTCAGTCATTTGTTCCTCATAACCCTGTGAAAGAGTTACATGTTTATTTCTCTGTTCACTTCACTGGCTAATCTCTTCATTAATAAGTCATAATTGCAGACATTAGATAACCACAACAGATTCCCCTCCGACTGAATGCTAAGCATTGCTAGCCAAGCGCTTAACGGCTTCATATTTGCCCCTGTTCCACCCGGTGGAATCCATAGATTGTAAATTAGGTCTGATGATATAGTCCACGCTGCCTGGGCCCCTGCGTCAGGGCAGGGAGAGGCCACGGGGCACATTGTCCTCTTGACTTTCCGTGCAGCCTTTGTTTTTTTCTTTTCTCTCAACAAAGCGATCAAGTGGCATATCGCACATGACAGGATGTAAAATACATTCATTTGCATGAATTTAGAGACTTCTTTGACTTTGCTTTATGTGTGTGACTGACCGACGACTCCATAAAATTCACTTTAGCAGCGGGGGTTCCGAGACCTCGCTAAATACTACGGCAATACTCCTGTCAACAGCCTGTCAATCATCAGAGGGCAAATGAAGTTGATACGATATAGAAACGGAAAGGCATTTTAATAACAAATGGTTTTAACTATACCACCTTAGAGTGTACCTAAAAATTCTAAATATATAATCTAATGCATATTATAATGTTTAACCGTCACTTTACTTTAGGTATAAAGAGTTAATAATAGCTGGTCTCAGGGATAAGTCGCAGACCAAATAAATTACTCAATTTTTCTCCATAAAAAAAGAGGTAACCAGAATTAACGCCTGTGTCAGTGTCACTCCTCCTCACTTGTCTTGGTTTCACAGTCCATTAAATTATTAACAACAGAGAGCAAACACAAAGGTCCACAGTAAAGGAAGGAATAAACATAGCAATCAAATCGAAGCTTTGTAAAAGGCTTTGAGGGGCCCCGAGATACTTCAGTGCGACAGCTGAATTTTCTGCTTAAAAAGCAGATCTGATGAGATGCAGCATTCATGGAACAATAATTCAGCCCGCATGCACAAGCTGCCGTCACCTACTAAATACAAGGGCTTTTGACAGACAATAGGGATTCAAATCTAAAGCTTCTTCATCTAATCTAATATAAATGTAATCTAAAGGCTGTTTTTCTCTGCTGAGCACAATTCCTAAAATCTCACACTCTATTGCTATTTAGCTATTTGGGAAAGTAAAATTAAGAGCGTGGGCAAATTACAGGAAGACGTTATGGTTTTCTGAACATATGTAAATAACACTTAATTATTCATGTATAATTTACCTTTCTTTATTTTATTTACAATTTTACTGACCATGCTGATTTCATCAGAACAAATCATGTCTGTTGAAAATGTCGTTTTTTTAATCAAACAATCTTATATCACAGAAAACATCAGACTGAACAAGAACGTGCAACAAAAATCTTCACTTCAACTGCTTTTTGTTAATTTACCCTTATATGTAAATTATTTTTTTCCTAAATTAGAATTGATTGGGGGAAAAAAAAAAAAGTATTATCATTGTGATCTGGAAGACTGCTTTTGTTTTAGTGGCTTTAGGGACTGAATTTAGGCGACGCGTAGAAGACTTCAAAGAGAAGGTTAAGCATTTCAGAATACTTTTTATATTTTTAACGATATGTAAACTGCATGCAATATCAACAACTAGAGAAAAGCAAAAAAAAAAACAATCTAGCTGTAAAAATATATCAACATTTCTGTGTAAGCATTTAATCTGTGAAAAGATATAAAAGGAAGCTTCGCTTTATCCCGGCTTGGATAGGATGATAACATATTTTTTTCAAAAGGCTCAAAGGTGCTCTGCTCGCCTGGCAGCCCAGTCAAACACGAGCTAGCGGGGCCAGAGGGGTTGTGTTCTCCCTGCGTCTCCCAGCCTGACGGACACCACCACCACAGTGCTGAGCGCAGGACGCCAACACTGTCTTCTGGCACTTCCCGGGGCCTGTGCCGACTCAGTGTGGTCACACACTTACTCAGCAACCACACCTTTACAACAGACTCACTCACACACACACACACAAGATCCTGGCCTGCTCCTCTCGTCACCGACTGCACTCCAGCACCAGAGATGCTAATCAAAGTCCACCCACAGCATGATTCACCGAACGGAGCTAGATGCAGAAATATTACTGCCTCTGTATCTCCTTCCTCTGTTTGGCTCTCATAATAACATTATTTCAAGACAAATACTCACCTCGCTTGTCAAAACATTAATTACAGCACAGGTCAGGTGAGGAAATGACAGAAACATCATTTGCTGGTCTGGTGAAGTTTTGCGGAGAATCCAGAAGATGGCAACCTATCTCTGATGCACATGTCTGATCGCTTGTTTAGGTATTTATCAAAGCATCAGTCACTGTTTTCTATAATTTAATGGCGATTCTAGAAGGTGATGCTCAGGTAAACATTACTAACAATGCAAGCTAGAACCTTAAAACAACTCTTTGATTGACTTCTTTCAAAATGCTCTAGGATACAATTTTAGCTGACAGCTAGTGCTCTGAAATCTTCCTTCATGCATATTCAAAAGCTAGAATAGCCTTAGGATTTACTTTGTAATATCAAAATAAAGACTAGTACTGAATGCATGACTAAAAACATAATTTAAGGAAGACTTTCTGATTCATCATGGTAAACAACTTTGCTATTTGCTATCAATAAAGGTCTGCTTGCTCATGTTTTTAGCTTATTCCATAAGCCGCGTGAACATGCAATCATAAGGCATTTGCCGTCTAGGGAATTGAGAGATTACTGGCAAGATAAAAACCACTTGTGTGACGTAAACTTGAACCAGATTGAAAGAATTGAATGGGAGACCTCCACCGGTTACTTCTCCAATAAACTGTTTCCAACTCAAACTATCCAGCTGTAATTATAAAAAGAGACTACAAGTGTGTATAATTGTGCTAGATTGGACCATTTATGGTACCTGGGTTCGTGTATAACTAACATTTGCTTTCAAAAATAGGCATAATAACGTATTTACTATACAGTATGACAGAAGGAACGCTCTCTTTATTGTCGTCCTCAGAGGAAAAGGCACTGAGCATTGAGGCAAGAGAAGGACAGTGGTTTTGCTCCACGCTGTTGAATAGCCACTTGTGATCGCAGGCCGAGTGAAACGCGACACCATGAGACTTGACCAAATTAGAATGAAGCTTTACTCTGCTGGACTCTCTCTGCATCAAGACACTCTGGATTAAAAGCACGCTGGAGACGCGACCCGCCAGGGACGGAGTGCTAGCGGGAAAGCAGCGCTCATTAAAATACACTCAAGGAGGATGAGATTGAGTGGAAAACTAAGGAATAAAGAATAGATGGTCCTGTTAAAACTAGCTCAGACCACCACAAATTCCAGTGCTTTTTAGCTAGTGAACTAGATTAGCCATACTGCTAATCAGGAAATTATTCATTCAGTCTGTCCCACTTTTTATATGCAGTAATCACTATCACTACATCAAGTTGTGTTTTTACACAAAACTACTATGGCAAAATCTATTTTGGGCATTTACAATATTTCCATGATTGTGATTTGGAACAAATATATATAAAAATGAATAATAATTAAGATACTGAATGCAATAAAAGGAAGAAAAAAGAAAAGAAATTGAAATGAATTTGTTAATTTTGGACAAATATATTATTTTCACTTAAAAAGCTATAAAAAATTTATAATATAGAAAACAAAGACATATTATAGAATACATTTCATAATGTATATATAATATATAACCTAATACAGTAAGTAGTAAGAGTCTTACAAACAGAAAGAAAAGATAGGCCTCAAAGCAAGTGGACTATACTGTATAGTGTATAAAGTATATATATATTAAGTAAACTTTTTTTCAAGTTTTTTTCTAGTACTCTATGAAAATACTTTGTTCTTTAGCAGAGCATGATTTTAAATCAAGAGTGACAGACCACTGTTTAGAGACAAGGGATGACAACTAATAGTGTCTGGGATCAAAGACCTGATCAAAACATGACATTATACGTCAGATCCAACAGAGCCGATCACGTGTGTTTAGAAAAATGTACGAAACTTCTAATTGATCAGCTATTCTGATGAGATGAAATGTTCTCATCAAAGCTGGAACACCTATTGTGGGAATCACAGTCTCGGTACAAACAGTATCATTATCTCCAGGGCATCTGTATGCATTTGTGTCCACAGCTGAGAACGAGTGTCCCGGCCCGGTTCCTAGGTTCAAGCCGGGCTTTGACCTGTGCTGCCACCCTCCCAAGTGTCACTTTTGATGCTCGTGGTAGGATCCATCATGTGGTTGGCAGGCTGGCTGTTAAACAGGCCGGTCCCATGGGAGCGTGTGTGTATGTGTGTGTAGGCTCTCCAACAGCTGGGTGGAGGAGCTGAAGAGTGGTGGAGCTTGCAGATGTGAATCTGGAAGCGACAGAAGGTATCGGCGTACACATGTTTGTTTTTCCACCTCTCCTGGAGGAAAAAGGAGGCCCTTGATCTAGTGCTGAGCAAAACAGTTAGCTTTTGTTTTAAGAGATGAAAACCAGTGTCGCTGTGAGGAGGGGCCAGAAAATGAAAGAAAGAAGAGAAAGGGGAGGGGGGAGGGGGGGTCGCTTGAAGTCCGGAAACTGAACAAGGAGACTGGGTGGTCACTCACAGCCTGTCATGACCCTTGACCTGGTGTACACATGATCAAGAGACTCCCTCTAAAACACTGTAACACAACCAACAGTTATCATGAAAGACATCAGATCAGATGTACCTTTCACCTTGTCCATTGATTTCTGTCTTTATCCCTAGTTTCTCTATTTTTATCAGACTGTGACCGCTGGATTGGGTGACTTCTAAGCATTTGACAGATATAGAAATCTTCCAGGGTGTACTGGAGTCCATGCAATCCATGCTGTACGGGGGGCCTCCTAACAATGTTAGGAGCCAATTATAATATAGCTTCAATTTGCATCTAAAGCCGTTTCGACACAACATAAAAGTAAGCCTTAAAGTAAATGCCTAAATGTATGCAGACTTTTTAATGCTAAATATAAACTAAAGTATCATAAACATATATTACCATTAATTTTCGTCATTTTTTTATGAATGATATGCTTTAAGAAATCCTTGTGCCCGACGTTACAATTTGTGGGCAGAGCTCCATCTCTTCACAGAAGGAACACCGCTGTTCTACAGTCCCAGACTTTGCTGTTCAATCTGCTTTGTGCATTCCTGTGAAATATCCAGTTTCATTTGATTTTAAAATCTTTCATGAATTGTGACCAGAGAAGACCAGACACAAAGCAAATCTCTTTTTAAACATCTCTTTATAAACATCTTTGTTGAGGCACCAGTAATACATGAATAAAAAACGTATCTCAGATTTAGATGAGAACTAAGAAATTTTCCCAAGAATCCAGCTGAAAGTCCAAACAGCTGATAAAAACATTGCAATAATCCCGAAGTAATCACAGGTCCACTACTCCAGTCCATAAATTATGACGTGAAAAGCTGCATGTTTATAACAAAACAAAATAAATACATATTGATTTATTTCAAACAAATGCTCCAGCTAAAATATAATTCCTCTATTCATATCATCCAACCCAATGGCAATGGCAATTCGTACATATTTTACAATTTATCTAATTTTCATTAATTAGTACAACCTCACATGTATGAATCATACGATTCCTCGATTTATTAATATATATATATATATATATATATATATATATATATATTGTGGCAAAACATTAAATTCAAATAAACTGTTAAAATTAGAAAAATGAAACATTTTCAATATTTTTTTTTTTTTTTTGGGTGAACTACTTTAAATTGGAAAGCTTACCCAACATCATTTACTCATACTTTTATTAGTGACTTCATGACTTTCTGCCTTTTGTGGAACAAAAAGTAATGGAAACAACTTTCAAAAATATTGAATTTTGTGCTCTGAAGAAAAGAACATGACAATAAGAAAGGTCTCTGTCCAAGCCCTTACAAAATGGCACTGTGTTTTGAAAGTTAGCATGGTACTGAATGGTATTTTTAATTGGTTTCTCTTTAATTGGTGTAGCTGTTTTCATGTTAATTTTGGCACATACACCCTAATAACCTTCAAATATATATCATCTGATTATACATGCCCACGAGTGCTTTTGTTCAAAGCATTATGTGTGTGTGTGCTAGCAGCCGGAGTGGTGGCAGCCTGTTAGCATTCTGCCTTGACGACTCCATCAGCCCAGTCTCAAGGTAGCTGTCAATCAGAATGCATCATTTAATTCAACAGCACTCCAAGGACTTTTCCTCCTGCAATGCCCATGACAGCACAGCTACGGCTCTATTCACTGATGTGCACGGTTGTATTTGCAATGTTCTAATAATTAGAGCGAGCGAGAGAGCGGATGTGGAGAGGTGAAAAAAACAAAAAAAAAACAGCAACAAGTCTCAGTACGCACACTGAAGATGGTTCATTTCGAGAGCGGCACTGGCTTCTGCGGCACGGTGGCACTGTGCTAAATAACAGTGACAATGCTGCATTCATACTCTTTGGAGAGACGTGAATTCATTCTCAGCTCGCTCTAATTAGATTAATGGTGTTGTGGCATACAAAGTGGGCCCACTTCACATTAGACAGCGTACAAATGAAGACAAACACTTATTTCAATTCCAGGCAGAGAAAAGCAGTGGCCAGGGTAGTTAGCATAGCCCTTTATGGTGCAATGAGATGTTAATTGTCTGCCATTACCTCTAAACTGCTTGCTTGTTGTATTAATCACAGTGCTAATTGATGCAGAGATAGAAATGTAGCCACAGGCGAGAACGTGAAGGAGAGAGAGTTGTAGATGGTAGATAAAGGATTTATCGTGTGAACCATATGGAGATGGCATGGCTTTGACTACTCCTAAACATGCCTAGTAGCACTACTTTCCTTTATAAGTTCTGCGGTGAGAGATTTTTATTAATTTTTTACTAACACGTTTTTAATTTAAGAGATAGACACCTCAAAAGGGTGGCGAAGCATGAATACCAGATGCAATGTGTGTGTGTGTCCATATGTACTCAACACAGTGATGAAAAACAGAGACATGCAAAAACAAAGGGTCTTTGGTTATTAGAAATAACCTCTTATTTTATAAAGTAGAATAACCTTTTTTTAGAAAGGAAATAGCTATTAAATGTTATGCAATGAGCAAAACTGTTTCTTAGATAAAAATGCGTTTGGTTTAATTATTACACTTTATTTAGCTTAAGTGAACTGCAAAAAAGCAAAAAAGTAACAGCCCAAGGCAGGACTTTAAAAATAAATACAATCTGTAATTAGGTAAAAATGATCAAATTTGTCAAAAATGCTCATCTTTAAACTGAAAATTCAGTCATCAGTCACACACCCCCATGTCACTCAAGACATGTAGAAACCTTTACAGTAAAATGCATAGTTGTCATTCTTTGTGTGGCCTTATGTTAACCAATACCACAAAATACAGTAATATTCTGAAATAATATAACATTCGAAAATGATTCTCTCTGCTTGATGCTCATGAATCATTCCTTATAATTGTCAGTGTTGAAACAGCTTATTAGTTTTGTAGAAACTGGGATACATTATTTTCAAGGCTGCTTAATAGAGGTTCAAAAAGACTTTTAAATAGTTTAAAAATAATAACTCTAAATATCTAATAACTAATATTTTAGCAATATGTCATTAGTAAATATTGTATTGTCATTTATTATGCAAATAACAAACTGGAACTACTAAACAGTATTTATTTACACGTAACTATTTTTCTTTTTTAAAGCCTTGATTTCTGCTGCCATTGTGTTAATGTACATTTCCATTGTCTCTGGATATTGACTTCCTATTAGTTTCTAGTTGTTTCCGAAGACTTGCTTTTGATGACACTTTTGTGCGATCTCTCTTTGAATCCATTAAATTCCAAAACAATTATATTGTAGCAGACACTACTGTGTCTAAAGTGTTTACGCTGATACTGTGGCAGCTGGCACATGCCTGAAATTGGTTGCTGGTTTAATACATTTGGTAAGCACTGATTCTGAATATGCATGATGCACCGGTGTGTATTGGTCAATGTTAAACAAAAGTAAGTTCAACGAACAGTACAAAACACTTACAACCCTATTACTGTAGCAATCAGGGAAAGTTGTGTACCACTTCACAGACCAAACACATGGAACAGAAGAGAGGAGGGACAGAGAGAACAGAAGAAAGAAAAACAGAGGGAGAAGATGGCTTTGTCATATGGAAGGGAGGAACAGTGAAAACAGATGAAAGGACCTGAAGTGAAGGGAGTGTTTAAAACAAGGCTGTGCGCACCTCAGGGGGCACCAGTGGCCACCTGCGTGGGGGACGTGGGGTCCAACACCTCATGACTCCCTCCCTGCAGTCACCAACACTTGGCTGAAGGTACGATTCACAGCCTTAAATTTATGCTTGGATAAAGGCATATAAAAAATAAATAAATAAACCCGAGCTAATATTAAGTACTTCAAAAGAACCAGAACAAAGATAAGAAATATAAAAAAAATGATCTTTCTGTCTTTAAAAATACTCACACAGGTCATCTAAATACATTGCTGCCTCACACTTCCATGAAAGAAACCAATTTTAAAATGCATACTGGTGTGTCAAAATCCATTTTAAAGCACTCCTAATCCTGTACACAAGAACTAGAGTGTGTTCACGAGGTCATGTTTTTAAAACAACCCGATCCAGCTAAGCTGAGACTAACTACCTTCACACATACAGCATACTGAACAGTTAGATCCATCAACTTCGTAAAAACAACTCTCTTACTACTATTATTAAATAACACTGAAACTGTGTTGCTAAAACAAAATAAAAGTTTAAAATCTCAACAATTTGTCCACAGTGTCGCTGTTCAACTACGCAGGTGTCTGGAGTTTTCTGGACTTGTCTTTAATATGTCTTTTTGTCCCTGTCAAATCACCCTGAATTCACTGTTGTTGATGATAATAATAGTGTTGGGTATCCATTGATTTGCCGCGGCCCCTTATTGTGAGCTAACACCAGAAGACACTCATCTCTCCCTTTAATTAGGCCCTGGACCAGTTTCTTTTTTGATGTAGTTACTCTGTGGATACAGACAGCCATTGCCTTTGTTAGTGCCCTTGGCTTTGGCCTTTGAAAAGACAGGTTCTGACAACTTATTTGCAAAGGAGACTAAAGGAAATGAAATGTCTTACAAAAAGGATCTGAAAGGCGTTTTACAGTGCTTTTGCTCATTATCCACTTCGTAAAGTCACGAAAAACAACTTCTCTCTTTGGTTAATCTCCAGGTGAGGACACGTAAAGATGCTACTTAACACTGATACTAGAAACTGTGGCAAAACAGGCACGATTGCAAAAGAATGCAGCAAAAAAAAGAAATTATACACAAATTATAAAAGTGAAAAAGCAAACACACACAAAAAGGAAGGCAAACCCATCTAGAAAATAGAAAAAAAAGAGAGTGTGGCCAGCGCACAGTGTCTTCATGAGTTCCCAGTCATTTTTTTTTCTTTATCCACGGGAGTCTAATTACCTAAGCACTGCTGCCCGTTTTCAATCAGAGTTAGCGAAAATGACATACTCCTTTGTTCCTATCTCATATCACACATGATGCACTGTCATTCTTCTCGCCGCTGAGCCTAGAGTAGTATCTTTCCCAGGCTGCCATCTGTCCCTGGCGTGGCCCACTTATGTGGGAGACCATAATTCTCCCCCGTCATGGTGGCTGCACATATTTCATGCTTGCTCCTGGCTTTCTTTATGCCAACTATTAGCAGCTTTGAGGACTTTGGGTCAGCTTAACAATCATTTAAAGGTTTGTTAGGCACTGACCCTGCAAAATGGCCCCCCAAATTGAAAAGATATTCACCATGTCCTTCATCGAGTGCATCCTCACAGTGTCTTTGTTCTCAAAATAGAACTTTTTCATCAGGGATGCTTCGTTTAAAAGATGCTATCAGATTTGGGATGCTCAAAGTAATATTAACATGTTAAGCAATGATCAAGCTATAATTGCATTATCATATTAAATTTGGGCTCAATAGTCACCAACTCCAGTTCTTTTGAATAGGGTTAGTAATAATTATATAATTATAATTATGACTTCTCTATGTATCAGTGACAGTCATTAGTGTTAGGCAGAAACACACACACACAAAAAAATAAAATAAATAAATAAATAATATATATATATATATATATATATATATATATATATATGCTTCCACAGAGGTTAAAAAAATAAAAATTTTCAATTTTATTTATATAT
>JAUCMS010000153.1:11801635-11819973 GCA_032357445.1 Enteromius radiatus | reverse complement strand
TTAAATAAATGTAATCACTGAACTTAAAATGATTTGCCTTGTCTTCATCCCAGTGCTGTGACTTTCAATTTGCCCTGAAATGATCATAACAATTGTGTCATTTTATATTGATTATCTCAAACTACTGAAAAAAAATAACTTGAATAACACAGTAAAAGTGTATGTGCAGACCTCAAGAATTGGCACATGAAACAAACTGAAAATAAACTGATCATTACAATAGAGGAACACATCCTGACATCACAATACAACACTAGTGCATGCTGGGAAAAGGGATTAATAAGACTGAACCACTAAAACATTTTTCAATTTGGTACTTCTTGAACTGAAAAAGCACCAAACCACGAGTACCTGCTGTGCTTCTTGTCTCAACTTAAAAAATGCATGAAGTTGTATTACTTATAAGTTGTAAGCTGCAAAAACAAAGTAAATCATAAAACTACAATAATGAAAAAAGGCCTTTTTAGTTATTATTTAGCATTATTCACTCACACAATACACAAAATGTGCAATCAATTTATTGTGCAATCAATAAATGGAAAGCCTGCCAGGGGGTGGCAGCCTGATCCATGTGTATCATAGATGGCTCTTTCTGTGTCTGCATGACTGGCTGAAAGTCATGGTCATATCATAACTCATATTTAATGCAAGGAAGGGTGAGAGTTCAGACCTTGTCCTCGTTACATGGCCCTCATGACCTTTAGCATGTTGCCCATCACTCTTGGACATTGCATCATCCTCCCCAGCTGTCCGGCTGTTGTAAATATAGCTGGTGCGGACACCCTTCATACAATTCAGGAGAGGACTAGGAAGTTCCATCATAAAACCAATCAGGGAAACCACACTGGGGACCGTAAATCACACATTTTTGAGGAGCACTTGAAGGTCTGGGAAGTGCACATTTCCCCATTATACTTCACAGGAAGCCCCACATTCTCCTCCTGAACCCAGGTCACATGGGGTCACAACCTTGGGATGGCTATTGTACATATGTCACCATGGCAACCAAGGCATTAGAAACACAACAGCCCCCATCCACACCCTCCGATACAGGTTAAGTCAAAAGAACAGAAACCATGTCAGCTGTAAAAACAGAAAATGGTAAGATAATGCCTTCTGAAAATTTGATTTTATAGGCTTTACATCTATATCAGAATCATAAAATTGTCTGAGTGCTATAAAATACTAAAATAAAGTCTATAATAAATAAATCAGCCTAATGACTGAAGTACTACCAAATCCTTCTAAATGAGCTACTAATTACTTGGATCACTATTCTAAAGTGAAAAGCATGAGAAATCCTTAATATTGACTGATATCATTGTAGTATTGACTGAAGTGTTACTGCATCCTTCTGAAGAAATGACTAATTATTTGGATCAGTATTCTAATGTGAAGATCACAGTAACCCACTAGTAATGATTTAAGAGTTACCAAACAGCAAAATGAATCACTAACCAGAACCTTACAAAAACCTCAAAGGAGTTGTCTTTAGACTACTAAGCCAAACAAAACTGTAATTCCTTTAGAAGGATGTACCTATACAATTACAAAACCCTCAGGCTTACAAGGCTTACATTGATTTCAGATGTAGAGAAGTGGCATGTTACTTAGTAAACTACCACAGGCGACTAAGCACTATTAATAATCACTAATTCATTAATCAGAGTTTCTTGATACTAGTATTACATTACTCCTATGTTCTTGTGTAGCTATTATGCAGTGTTCTACAGTGTTCTTGTATAGAGCTGGTTTACATAATAATTGATAGATATTACAACATTACCACGGTTATTTTATTGTTATTGTTGTTTATTAATGTGAAGGTGTTTGACACAATCTGTCCAAAACACCATTTAAATAAATGTGATGTGACTCTGTGGTCAGCTTGAAATAGGATCCCAGCAACAAGGATACCAAAACTACGACTACGCTGCTGCAAGGCTGCAGAAGTGACACAACAAAAGCAACAGCAGGTTTGACAGAACTCACAGTCTCATTCGATATCCAACCTGAGACGTCTCAAATCACCAACTCTGGCCAGCTCTTGTATTCCTACTATATGGCAGCTGGGCATAGTGCCACTGTTAAACCAGGTAAACATATCACAACACTGGCCTCAAAAACAATTCTTTCTGGCTTTTCTATTTGAGATTCATGAACATGATCACAGCAGGCTGATTAGAAAGAAAGTGGTGGAAAACAAGAGTGCAGGTGAGGCTGGCAGTGCTTTAATTTTATGGCCTGCTATTTAAACATTTTTAACCAAAATGACATACAGTGCACTAATGGAAGGTGCAGTGTCCCTGTAGAACAACCTAGTTTTGTGTGCCTTGCTTGAGGGTGTAATATTTGGTTCCTCTAAGGTCATGGGTCACCCACACCCTGGCCTGAACCTACAATCATTGATTAACACAGAGACACACAGACACATAGGCTCAGACACTGTGTGTGGTTAAGCCTAAACACTAACAAAAAAAAAAGATACAAATAAAAAAAGAAGAGAAAAGAAATAGAATAATGTGAAATATTAGTTAAAACGTCTGTTTTGTGTGTGTGTGTGTTTATTCCTTTTCAGCAGCCGTTACTGTAGTCTATTTGATACTAAAGAAACATTAAGTACAGTAACAATGCTAAAAACAGTTGTGCTCCCTAATGTTTTTTGTCAAAACCAAGATGCATTTTTTCAAGTTTTTTTCTGATGAATAAAAAGGTTTAAAAAAACTGATTTGAAACAGATCTTAAAATTTACATGCATTTAATGTCACATGTGACCAACTTAACCATTGCTAAATAAAAGCAGTAATTTATTTTAAATAAAAATCTGACTTCAAGCTTTTGAACAGTAATGCCTGTATAAAGTTAACCAGTAGGCTAATTTACATACACACACGTTAGTGTTTCTTGAAACAAAAAAATGTTTTTATGTCAGCCTACCAAATGATTGCTAGCATGACTCCGAAATGGAAAAAATATAGTCAACATCCACAAAATGCTCTCACCATTTGTCTTTCTTTTTTTAATTTTTCCATTCCGCTTTCAATATGTCTCCAAAGGCATGGTATCAAAAGTTGCTTTTTTATGATTTCTGTTCCAGTTTGACAGGCTAACACCCATGGAGGGCATGCCAAATGTGCCTAGAAATAACACCGGGCCTCCCTACCGTCTCTGAGATTGCCCACCTAGGAGCCTGGCACACACCATGGCGCACACGAAAACCCTGGTGGATTATACTCATGTAACATATTTCATAATGCAATGCAGACTCCCAGCTTTCCTCCTCTATCTGCCCTCATTGTCCCAGTCGGCTGCCGATGGGCAGGCGCAAATAATTGCTCTGGCTGCTTCTGCACCCCACCTCACTCGTTCCAGACGGGTATATCCGAAACACGAGTCATTAATAACAATGACACAAAGCGTTACTACTAAACACTTAGTGAATGGCGGGCACTGCGCGCCACACACCTCCACCACTCTCCTGTTCCCCTGTAATCAGAGCAGTGAGGTAATGAATGTGGAAGATAACCCCTCCACTGGGCGGAAGGGGAGATAAAGTCAAAAGTGATTAAGAAGAGGCGGGAGGTGAAAAGGAGGAGGTTGGAGACGCTGTTATGGGGGTCCTGACAAAAGGTGCAGGTGTAGCAGTGTATTCTGGACAGGAGTTGCTCTGACAGGTGACCACAAAACTACAAAACAAGCAGGTAATTACCCGACCAAGGTAATTTACTGGACTAAGTGCCACTTTTGCCGCCCTGTTGGTGTGACTGTGTGCAATTATGCACAGAGGTCTAACAATGGAACATGTGTGCCATTCACGAGGTGGGCTGAGCCGACCAGCCCAAGACCACCAAAGACACACATGCACCACATCAACTGTGGACACAAAGAATGACAGAGACAAATGAATGCTCAAAATGAAAGGTAAGTGTTGACTATGACTTTAAACTTTGGCATAAGCCAGAAGAAGTGTGTTATTGTGATGCCTATAATCATCATCTCATTGGAAAACTTTAATTTGCGGAAGATGACTGACGACTCTGACAGCTACACTAGTTGATGTAAAAGCAGTCTATTTTTATTTTTAAACATTACCTGATATGAGGCAGAGTATGCATTCATTTTGTATTTGTGCTGCTTTGTTTCAGTTACAGATTTCATTATTCACAAGACACACACAAGACAAATAAATTAACACATTTCCTCTTTACTGTAAGTTCAGTCCGACAATTTAGAACCAATTTATTTGTAAGACAGCTATCTTTCATATCAGCTTCCTATAAATCTGGGTGTTAACAGCTATCAGCACTCTTTAAAGAAACTTTAAAGAATAAGGTCTACCAATCTGGTCCAAAACTTTAATTCACTGCATATATGTATATACCCAAACACACACACACACACACACACACAGGTAAAGCTGCATCTGTGGATGCATGCTTCAAATACTACTTTTCTCCCCATCTATTTTGTAAAAACAATCAGGATACAATTAAGATCTTTTCTTTAAACCCCACATTAATTTCTGTTTGATGTCAATGATTCAAATAATACATTTAAAATCATATCCAACAGCACAGCGAGTGCAAATGATAAAAGCTTGTGTGAAATAACGCACCTCCCTGCCCATACAATCATTTTGGCAATAATGTAATATTGAGGAATAAAAGGCCCTAATAAATGAGTTGGAGTTGTCCGCTTCCTGACGCAGTCTCTACCCTGTGCGCGAAGACATCATTATGCTGAGACAAATGAGTGCGTGTATGTGTACGCGGGTGCGTGTGGATCTGTGCACACGAGCGTGTTTGTGTGGATGGGAGTCTTAAGAGCTCACTCAGAATTCACATCCATCTAGACAAGCGGCGGGCTGATAATAAACGCCCCTCAGCCTGATGATGGCTTAATTACCAGTGTAAAGAAAGTGTTTAATCTCTGACCCGTTTCATGTTCTCGCCACTCTCTTTCTCCAGGAGTGTGTGTGCTCGTGTAAAAGACACTGCTGTGTCCCACTCGTAGAGAGACCCCTGCCGTCTGCCAGGGGCCTGTAGGGTGCAATTAGAAACCACTAAATGAAGTTGACTATACGGTTTCATTTTTCGCTTTATCCTTCTCCACCCCCTCCTCCTCTTCAGCCTGCGTAATTAACATGGAAAACTATGCGTTGTGCCAGACAAAAATCTAGAATCTTAAAACAGCTGCTGTTATAAGGAAAATATGGATTTATTTCCATGTTCATATATTAAAACTACATTACAGTCATCTCAAGTGCACTGTCAAGAAAAAAATATACCTTGAGGACCCTCTAAAGCACCCTTAAAGCAATAGTTTGTCCATGTAAATCCATAATTTATCAAATCATTATTTACTTAGATATGGTACAAAGTTATACATATACTGGCCGAGTAACCACAGCTATTGTTTCCCTATAAATGTGCTATTTTACACATTACTCAGACTCTCAAGACATATACTTTAAGTCATAGTGAACAATGAACTGTAGTCAGGTAATTTCAAACAAAACTGAGAGGAAAGCATAAAGCACATATTAACATGTTCTAAATGCCAATCCCAGCATTATGGGTGGTGTCAGGATGTTCCACTCCTTAGGTATTTCAAACGTCTATTTACCACTAAGCGAAGAATGAAAAAGAAGTTCATCATGAGTATATCTAGGCCTTCATTTGTCCAGTCCTAGAGTGATATATAACACAGTGCTAAGAAACAAGCCAGCCCCATTAAGAGTTGTCTGGAGGCTCCAAGGACCACTAAATCCCTGTGTCTCAGCTACACAAACAAAGTCAATCCACCTGAGACGGCGGGGGACAGGATGCTGGGCTACTTATAGCAACCTGAGAGCCGCAAACAAGAATGGCAGGAAAGCTGCTCAGGCCCAGACGCTTTGAAGTGCCCTACCGCTAAACTAGTCTGATCGGACAAGCCAGCATCTTTGAAGGCAGGTTATCCTCAACAGCCGCGTGTCCTGTTGTGAACGAATTGTTTCCTTTTTCAATTTGTCTTGATTTTTTTTGTTGAAATTGACACTTGGCAATTGTTCTACTGGGTGAGGTCGGGTCCTGCTAAATGCGAGCCTCTACCGGTGACTGTGCTGTGTTTTCTAGTAGCGAGTCAGGTGCCGGGACTGAAGTAGCGAATCAGTGCAGGTGACACTGCTGTGACACTCCAAAGGAATCTCCTGTGGGGTGACCTCCCGCTAACTGGCCATTTCCTCTATCCACTGGGTCATGACCTTTTCTGCATCGGCCAAGTGAAGCCATTAGTCATGGAAGTGAGGTCATTCTACAGGAACACCATACATCACGCCGTATATTAGAGAGGCGACGAGATGTCAGCATTAATCTTTCTAATCTCTGTGGTTTACTGATGGCCTTTGACTCCGATAAACTTACAGTTCATAAAGGCGTACACAGGAACTTTCTCTGTAGGATATGATGTGAAAGAGTTTCAGAGTTTTGCGCAACAAATGCGATTACAAACTTTGGGAGCTCGGGTAAGGTGTGACAGGGCTAAAGCGGTTTTCCAGTAAATGCTAAAGTGCAGGTGTATAAAGCGGCAAAGGAAGACATGCTCTGGTTTTTGAGAGCGCAACATGACCCCTTGTGTGCACAATCAAAAGCGTGATTATTCACATTTACAGTGTACACTTAGCAGAAGCAGCACATAATAACACACACAAACAAGTCCTCTGACACTGATAAGATTTGCAAAGCATCACCTGTGTAATCTGAGAGCAAGGAACAGGAAGTTCACAGATAATCCTCGAATCCGAACATTCATTGATCTTAAAACTCTTTTGATACAGTACGCCTACTGCTAAGTTCAACTAAAACACAGTACCAAAATATGTTCAGAAAGCACACGAGTTAGCCGTGGCGCAAATACATGTTTTTGTCACCCCCTAGATTTTACATACTATCAGGACTGGCCCTGTATTTGTCCAGTGAGGATTTATGCAGCTTCTCCTGTGCAACCTATTACCTACCTGAATTCTGACATAAATCATATTTGTTTGATTACCACAGCCAATGAAATCAAGGCTCAAACCATCACTGTGATTAATGAAAGCAACGCCCTTTTCCTGTGGGTGAAGAGAGGGCATCCTCATCCAACTGGCCCATCCTTACTTTCCTTTTCCAAATAAACACAGCAATGTCAACCATCGAAGCACATTTAGTTTTGACCTGAGGGCTGCGAGATATTCTTAGCTCACTGATCACGCTCCAAGCGCTCATTGAAAGCGCTTTTTTGCCATGGCGGGGGACGAGTGCGGAGCTGCACGTTGGCCTACCCCGAACAGGAAATTCCACAGCTCTCCCTAGCCTCTGAACACAATACTACTCAAAACACACGAGATGAAGGCAGAGAGCGGGAGCAGGCCAGAAAGTTGCTCTGTCTCTGTAGATATCCCTCTTTCAACCTCCAATCATCCTTCTCAAATAGGGGACGAATATGCATTATGTAACTGAGACAGGAAAGGAAAGCCAAAACACACAGAAACAAAGTGTAAAGAACAATCGAGCTTTGATACAGGTCGCGGGGATTCGTTTTACGGGCTGAGTCAGCATGAAAGGGCCACGGAAAGCATTTTGCCTCTGGGTTGACCGCCGATAAGAACATTTGATGGGATTTCAGAAAATGATAATCCCTGTCCGTGACTATAACATTTCTCTTACAATGCGCTTGAGAGGGGATGGGCTCACCTTTAAAAGTTAACATTTACAAATACAGTACATTTCCTGCTGTAAGTGCCGACAAATCAGTTCAATCAATTAATTAATCTGAGAACCCTGCGCAGGGGACGACAGTAGTCTCACAACAGGACACATGGCTGAATAGGATTAATGGGTCGCTGTTCCTCATCGTTCGGTTCAACTCGTATGCATCCAGTCAAATTAATATGAATTTGGGTGTCCATTAACCAGCCTCATGATGCTCGCAAACTCTCTTTCCACGTATTGACCTAAGCGCACAGCGTGTTACGGTACTGTGAAAGGAGAATGGGCGGACAAGCCAAATGAACAGAGAAGCCTCCGTATTCTGCACTTTTATCAAAGAGTTACTGCTGTGCTCAAGTCAATAGAAAAAGCCCCAAGACTTTTTGCACGCGGTCTATCGCACTTTTAGGGAACGATCGAATGTAATACGTACAATTACTTGTGTCTTCTGAATGGAGAACTTCAGCAGGCCAGAATTCCCCACCACCCCTTTTTTGATCTTCCTCAATTTTAGCACATCCTCCATTTTTCCTGGAATTAACTGATAACACGTCCATAGACTGCGAGCAGTCAATCAATACTTGTCATTCACAATGTCAAGAAGAAGTATAAATCTGGTGACAACTCGCAAAAAAGATCTAGGTTAAAAAAAATAGTGCTGCCTGCCTGAACGACAGAATGTGTGTGGAAAGGGTCTCCTTTATTAGATACAAAATGATTCATGTAATGTTAACTTGAAAAGCATCCTTATTCCACAAATTATGGCAATGACAGAAAACAGTGGAAACAAAAATGCAAGTGCACAAACATTCACCAAAAAAGTGTCTAAATATAAGTCTGCACATTTATCAAAGAGTTTTTCATGCAAAATGCTGAGAAATGGAGAGTCTGAGTACAAACATGATGTACGGTATATACCTTTTCTTTTTTCATCCCTGTGAAGGAATTTGGTAGCCTGAAACCCCTCCAATGGTGCTGAATTACAGCAATTCTGCAAAGAAAATTGGGCCAAAATTCCTCCACAGCAACCTGACAAACTTATCTCCAATTTTAGTAAGTGCTTGATTGCTATTGTTGCTACTAAAGTCCAAAAGAAATTCAGGGGTCAATTACTTTTTCCACATGGGGCCAATTATCATTTAAAAATAAAATGTTATATATTTTCCAATATTAGGTTTTGTATAAATGGGCTCCCTTGAGAGAATATCTTAAATGTTCAAATTTTCCTCAGTTCGCAATCATACAAAGACCTTGAAAAGGGTTAATGGCCACAAAAGAATTTGTGAAACGAGCAGGTGCCGTCTTCACCCAGACAGACATAAAAGAACAAAAGAAAATTTGTGAGCCACCTGCTTTGCTATGGCAGAGTCAAAGGCATTAGCGAAACATCACAGGTCTAAATTCTGAAAGACTTGTTATGCTTGAGGAAAACAGGAGAGACCTCTGCACCATTTGAGGAGCTGAAGTCCTCCTCCACAAGCTCGTGTCAGATATACTGTAGTGTTGAGATGTTTACAGGGGCTCTAAAAAACTTCTCCTCTTATCAACATTCCAGAAGCACGGTAACATCTACCGATACATTGGGCAACTTCTGACAGGTTTTGTGGTTTTTCATTTACATATAATTACACTTTAATAGGAGAGTGACAAGTGCAGGGACTGTTAAGTGGCAGACAGGACACAGGCTGTATGGGACCCCCTAAGATACAAGATGACAAGACGCAGCACTGGCTCTATCTCCTGCTAATTAAATGAATCAATTAAGAGACTATTGTTGCAACTGTGTAACTGATGTTCTATAGTGGCAATAACAGTCCCACTGGGAGCCCCTTCACTGCATTAAAACACTGTCCTCTACAACTCCATTTGATATCATTAAAAACACTTATTTGCGTCTCACTGTCATGGCAGGGGAAGCTGCGAATTATGGAAATGTGGGTTGACCGCGACAGGACCCAGTGTGAGACGGGATAGGTTCGCTTCCTGGTCTCCGAGGAGGACTTGCACTCCTAAACTCGGAAGTTCCTGAAAGTTCCCTGATGAAAACAGATCCCGCCATCAACGCATCTGCCCGATTAGTCACTAGGTAAGGGTCACTCATTTGCATAGCCTTCCCGCTAAGCGACTCCGCTTTATGCTGATCAATTATCATAATACATTTACCCTCCTCAGTTAAACTGATTAAGTTCCAAATTGTTTCCGATGGCCGTCATTAATCCTTAACACAGGCTAAGTGGTTTTGCCACAAATTTGATTGGGCTTGTGTATCAAGGGCCAATTAATGGCATAATAATTCTGCACCCTGTTTAATTTCCAGTGTCAGGATGCGGTATGAACATACACAATCCAATTGCCATTTAGTTAATGTACAATTTCAAACTCTCAGGATGATAATTGCGGTCTGAAGCGATGGCAGATGTGTGAGGTGACATTCATTCACACAAAATGAGGGCCAATTTTCTTCAGAATAGCTTGGAATGAAAAAAGAGAGAGAGAGCAACAAAGTCATTCAACCTAGATGGTGTTTTACAGTAATTCACTGCAAAATAAAATGAATGTGATTTCGGTTTCTAACAAAGGTTTATTTTTGCAATTATTTCGTTCTTCCACCATACAGGATGGAAGTGAAATTTCATCACTTCATACCCACAATCCACAAACATCATTTCAGCAAAGGGGGTCAAGGATATTACTCAACTGACACTAGCAAGGAGAGCCCAGCAAAAACGGTGCGGATTGGTGTCTGTCGAAAGCCTTTGAAAGCCTAAACTGTTTATCTAAACGGTTGAAGCCTGGCAGGACATGAGTGGGTCGCTCTGTCATGGCGTCTGGCCTGGCTGAACTCAGGTAGCCAACGGCAACATTGTAACACTGTCTCAGATCAGTGGATGACTGGAGACTGTTGTCACAGTCTTGAAGAGTGAAACCTGACGACGGGAGTCAGATCGCTACACAAACACTGCAGGGCTGCTGACCACAGCAACTGGCCCGAAAATAATGAGTATCCATTTAGCACACACTTATACCCAAAGAGATTTATAGTACACTTTTCTTTTTAGTGCTGTCAAATGATTAATCGTGATTATTTGCATCCAAAATAAAAGATTTTGTTTACAAAACATGTGCGTAAACTCTGTATATTTAAATATATTATATATTATATATATATATATATATATTTTATATATATATATATAAAAATACAAAGACGTTCTTGTACACATTTAGAAAAAACAAATTTTAATATGTTAAATATATTTTTATGTAAAAAAAAAAAATGACATTTTAATAGGACTGGGTTATATATCTTTGATTAGTGGTAAATCTCCCTCACCTGCAGTTAATACACAGAGCTGTAGATCACTGACAAGCTACACAGTATTGAGTTCAGTGTCGCAAAAGAATCGCCTGAGATGTGCAATTGATAAAAAGATTTAGTAATAATCTAGGGGTTTTGATGGTTTCTTCTGAATCTGCACATAATGTCCTATTGTCTTCATCTTTTTCATACTGTGCCCACAAACACAAATCACTTGCTCTTTGCACTTTATGAATTCTAATTAAGTTGCTCTGCTGCATCTATGGGATTTGATCCCCAGCTGTGTAGCTTGGCTTTGGATATTACCCGACGTCCTTCACGAAAGCTCTCAGTAGAAGCTCTCTCTCTCTCTTTGCCTCTCTACCTCTCTTTATCTGTGCTTCCCGTGCATTCTAGTGCCCACTTGTCAGATGGCGAGGCTAACCTCTGTTTCTGCACCCGCCAACTCATGCCATCCAGTGTCAGAGAATCAAATGAACCATTTCCACAGCACTGATGCCCCCATGACAGACAGGCCGAGGAGGCTAGACACATCAGCTCGGATGGCTCAACGGCTGACAGCAAGGTCAGGAGAGTTGTGGCTCGGCTCAGTCCGGGATGGGCAGCATTTGGCCGAGCTAGCAGCCTCAAAGATGTCTGTGATTTACCTCCACAAAGACCAGCAGACTATATTACAATGAAATTTGATATACTTAAACAGACACAATGGAATGACCTTGTAATATTGTAACTTTTCCTGCTGGACACATTTCAGCTCTTTTTTCCAGAATTTCATTTTTAGGGAACTCTTAAAGGAAGAAAAAACATGGAAAACCTACTGATCCAGGGACAAGACCTCTAAATTCCCTCTTCCCCTCCTCGTGCTAGCATTTACATTTTTGAGCTGGAGACTGAGAGGGATGTGAGCAGAAAGAGATGGTTTCTAAGTGTGCAGTTGCTTATTCCTGCAGTTATTGTGAAGGGTGCAAAGCTCTCCGAAGCTGCATGGGTGTGGATCAATGCAACGGCTTGTGCAGGAGAGCTTTGGCTCACTGCCCAATCAACGTCTTCCCGCTGACCCCTTCTTCCCCAAACACAGTGAGATTCCCATCAGCCCCTGCTACAGACATGTGTATCTGACACCACCCCATCATCTGCTCGGCTGTGTGACTTTCTCAACAAGCTGTTTGTGATTGGGCTGCAATCTGGAAGGCATGATGTGGCGAAGAAAAATAAAATGTGATGCTTCAGTGTTGATGGATCAATTACCATCTCTAACGTTATTACGTACATAAGAATCAAGCAGAAAGGAATCCCACAACATTAGTGGATGCTGCTTAAAAAACCCTGCAGGATTCGAAAGTGTCAAAAAATTGAAGGAGAGTGCGCTATAAAAAGGGTGGATTTTCAATTTTAAAATTATTTTTCTGTTTTGGAAACTGTATAATTTATAAGGTGAGATTTAAATACTTAATACTTGTAAATACTTTAGGACTTGACTACTTCTCCCAAATATGAGAAACTTCAAAGATTTTTTTTTTCCACAACAGAGCAGAAACCAAAATAAAATAACATTTCTGAAAACTGCTGTATCCCTTCTTATGTGTGTGATGGTCTTTTAAAGGATAGAATTGATTGTGAAGTGTAATTATGCCCACTTATAGTCTTTTAAAGTGTGCCATTAATAACTACATTAAAAATGTGTGGTAACAAGCAATATTCCAATTCAAATTTAAATGTACAAAAATTACATATTGATGGAGAGATGGCTGAAACAGGGCATTATCTTCTCAGTATTCATGAACCTGTCATTAGATTTGAAAGGTTAGTGAACGCAAAGTAAGCCAAAAACAACAACAACAATCCAATCCTTGCTACAGTCCCACATATACACACCATTTCTATTAGCCATTGGAAAATAAAGCTGTCGTAGGTTTGTCTTTCTAAGCCAAAGGGAGACAGCCTCTCTCAAGAGAAGCCTCAAAAGCTTTGAGATGTATTATAGGTTAATTCTTTTCAAAACAATGCCTCTGGGCCAGAGCCCAGTAAGTCAAGCGCAGACTCTCTCAAGATTTTATTGCTGTGACATAAATCTTTTAATCCCTTCAGAGTGCCACGGCTCTGCCGAGGAGGGGATGGGGCAGGCCCCGGGACGAGGCCTCACCGCAGAGCACCAGTCGTGCATCAGGTAACTACTGCCGCCGCCGCCGCCACTTCTGAAGGACTCTGAAGTGAAAAGAGCAAAGGGTTCGGCCAGCAAGGGGATGTGGCGGCTTACCTGAATGCATATTTATGAGCCAGTCACGGCGGGGAAAAGAGAACCGACAGGGATGAGGTTTGCGCTTGTTCAATCACCCTTCCCTCTGTTGCCACAGCACTGTCTCACTACCGTGCACAGATCACACGCACATTACCACACCTTTTTAACTCATCTGTGTTTTCCGTGTCTCAGCGAGCCCCGAATCAGATGCGGCCCAGAGCAGCCGAGAGACATGACCACATCCATAAACTGAAAAGGGATATCCAATGTTTATTTATAATTGTGCTCTCAAGTGACCGTTCTGGTCATGGCATGTTATCTATTCTCTCTCCAAAATAAATCTCCTCATGTCCGAGCGCTGTGTTATCTAAGACGCTATCTGGGAGTCAGGTCTTTGAAGAACAGGCAGGGAGAGAGAGAGAAGAGGTTGGAATGGTTTTAATCTGCTGGGTTCTTCCTCTTTTTTTGGACTGTGACGTCCTGGCATAGAGGCTTATGAGTTTCTTTAAAGGATGACCTGAAGACTTCATCAACATAATCCTGGCGGACTTGCTTAGGACACATCTTCCTTTGCCCTCTAGGAGTTTATCAGGATAATTTAACAGAGAACAGTCCTGGTGCAGATCACCGGCCTTAAGCATTTATCCCACCCTAACACAAAACCGAAAAAGGGGTGTATGACAATCAGAAATGAATTTACAACATCTTTTAAATTCCAATTCAATGTCAGCACCAAAAGCCTTGTGGTCAGTGGGCCAACATACAGCACTGTTGCACTTCAGATGTCCCCAGTTTGGAATCATGTTTGTGGACCTTCTTCCAATTAATTGAATTTATGTCGCAGGCTTGCAGAAAACAATGCAGAATTACAATACAAATTCCATTTCAATTCATACTATCATTCAAGGTTAGCAGAGACGTTCCTTGAGAACATGCTCAGCCCAACCTGAGGCAGTTGTAGCTGATTTTTTCCTCTTTGTTCAAAGATGTTCTCCATGTACAGTTGGTCAGGTATTGACTGGTCAAAGCGGTGTGGTTACAGGAGGACTGTTTTGTCTCCTTCACCCAGTTCTTCAAGGATTTCTTTAATCTCTCTCTGATGGAAGGCAGGTCTTTGATGTGTCAACGCCCCTCCTTAATTCACTCAATATTTGATCTAGGCCTCACGCAGCTAAATCTAGCAGCAGTGCTTTCACATGTCCACTGCTTTACAGACGTCATCACATTTGTATTGATTTAAAGAAGTTAACAGCCAAGAGATGCAACTTTGCATATTACATGACATCACATGGCCAGAGGAGCGGTAGCCTTGATAGCCATTAGATAAATAAACAGTTATGTAATATTTCCTGGTGGCTGAAATACAGTATCCTTGGACGCTCAAGGGCAACTGATTTTCAGTCACAGACGGGGCTGAAATTTCACAGCAAAGGTGTAACACACACAACCAGATATATTCAAAGATCTAAGGGAGCATCTGCTGTGTTTTCATGCCTTTTGACTAAATAACAGAGGTGAAATATTAACCAACCATTGCAACAGAACATCTTACACTTTTGGCACTTTTAAGATATCCACCATGACATCAGAAAAAAAATGTAATATTAATATTTTCACATTAATAATACATATTTGAATGCCAATCAAGAGCATCCATGCTAAGCTTTCTACTGACTGTATTAAAATAAATATCGACTTCAATTTAATGATTTACCTCAACATTTGCAACCACCAATGTTTACAAAAATAATGTAAGATGATGTCTCTATCTTCAGTTCAGGGTTTTGTTTGGTTTTAAATGAAATGTTGATATCTGTGATGTATTACTGTAAACTGTTACACATGTAATAAATGATATATTTTATGCTCCTGTAATTATAAATTCATAAATGTATTAAAGTGGTATAACTGATCGACGGCCCTAATTATGCTTATATCCTCTTGATACCTCATGACAGGACACATCACTGTACATTTGAAGATATTGCTTATATGCTATTGTGTGAGGAACATTTGTGCTGGCATTTCTAATTTGAAAAGTTGAGGGTTTTTTTCGGCTTTGTGTTGTAATACTCATCTCAGTTTTTGTCAGTGCCCTTATGTTTGTGGTGCATACGACAACAACCAGATGGTAGAGCCTTCTGTATTGAAAGGTAGTGCTTAATTAGAGCTTCACAACTGTAATGGTCCCATTCAAAACAGACAGAGGCGGAAATTAATCTGAAGGAAAATAGCTTAAGTATTCATGACCCATGAATAAACACCCTCAACTTTGAACAGGGTCAGTGCATGAATATTCAGTCTATATTATGCTAAGTGTTGCGCATAACGTTTAGAATGATTCTGGAAAATATTAAAATGTTTAAAATGCCTACAATAAACAGCTTCAGTTTTGCTTCATACTTTATAAAGAGAAATGTATGTTTATTCTCAATATACAATATAAACGTATTATCATCTAATTAAATAATTAAAATGAAACAAACGTAATATAATAAAATGATTGAATGAAAAAGTATTACAAACATCATACTGCCTTTAACTACATGCCACTAAACACGCTCCTATTCCACGCTTGGCTTAGACAGCCGTGTTCTCCTGCTTAACACTAATCAATTATTCCTCATTACATCCCAGTGGCTTCATGTGAAACTATGCCCAGTCACTCCACACTTCTGTGCCAAATTAGTTCCACCTAGTTGGCTACCAATGACCTATTCAATGTAAATGGAATGGGTGGAGAAAACAGCCCCTGAAACAGGTTCAAATCAGTATGACTAGGACACAAATACAGCAAAAAAAATAGGATATTCTTAAGCATTCTCATTGCCACGGTTTTCAATCCTGTTGAAATGTAAAGAGAGAAAAAAAAGTTTTAATCACATTTTTTGAATACACTACTAATCTACTGAGCATTATAGTAAGCAAGTTGTTTGGTTTATATCGCAAAATGTATAATGTTGTTGATGTTGTTTAGCGGGTAAGTCTCATTTTAAAATCCACCGCCAAAGGAGAATATCCCATTAGAAAAGATGTCAAATATGCATTGCGTTCCTGGTCAGAAGAGGACCAAAAACATCAGGGGGTCAGCGGATGGTCAGTAATTGATCAAAACATTGTCATCTGAATGTTTAATGCATGTGACTTGCAATAGGTGTTTTTTGGCATATGATTCGCTCCGTAAAATCTTAATTTCAAATGCCTAAATCTTTGGGGAGAATGATTTAGTTGCAACAAAACTGACAGCCACAGAATGTTCTGGCAACTCCGATCAATCTGTCAGAAACCGAGAGCTGTGAAGAGCTCCCCCCCCCCCTTTACGTGCGTGCGCATTTGTGTGAATTCGTGGGTGCGTACAGTGTTGACGGGCATTCAAGCAGACGCCAGGTTCCACTGGCTGGACACATCCACGCCTCTCCCGTCAAACGTCCACCTGCAGAGACGTAGAGACAAGACTGTTAGCACGAAGACAGACACAAACCAGCTCTCAAGTTCATCTCCCTGTTACCATGCGGCAGCCATTTTAAACAGATGGTACCCAAACAGCCTGTCATGTTTACTGCTGCCGCCATAAAAGACAAGAGTCCAACAACACGGTCCTGCAGAGGCCCCGAGGGAGCAGCCAGGGCCCCGCAAACAGCTGCCTGGGGGAGCGGAGGGGCCTCAGCCCGGGATCTACCCCCTCCCTCACTGGCCCTCAAAACTCTTTTACCTATGCGGACATGCTACATTTACTACAATTAAATAAGCACGTCATTTGAATATGCGGTGACACCTCACAACCTGCTCAACGGGGCCTGCATATAATCGTGTCCCCGTGGAGCCAAGAAGAAATTGTCCATGTCACTATTAATGAAGGAATTTGCATTGTGATCTTAATTAAGGGGCGGAATAATGAAGCTCACTTCTGAATTCGTTAATCGGCAAAAACTTGTACTAATGCATTGCCTGGTCTATAAAGTAGAGCGGATGATGTATATATTCAGCCAGAGGTTGGCTGAGGTTACGTCAACTGAAGGTGGCACGGTGCTAATAAGGCAGGTGCTGCTGGGCTTCTCTCCTCCTCATCGGGTAGGCAAGATGGTGGCCTGACCCCCGCGCAGCCTCCTGGCACTCACCGACTGTCTTTCCCCAACATATCAAAGAAGTTCTTGGGCACGGTAGTCCAGGTGTTCCACTTCACTACTTTCTCCAAGCACAGGTTCATCCGAATCAGGCTCTGCAGCCTCCTAGCTGTACAGGAGGCGTCTCGATCCACTTTTTACAGCATGCTTTCACACCGCGAGCAACCCTGAAAGGCCGAGGTGCTCAAGGGTCTCAAGTGCCCAATGAATTATTTATAGGCCTTGAGAAAGACAGAGCAGAGAATTATTACACAATGGGTTGCAAAGGAGATCAACACAGCATATAGTTACATCCAAACGAGCTTGAGAGTCTTAAAGACATTACATTTGATAAGAGGAAAGAGGTATGAGGAGGAGGAGAAACAGAATGAACAAGTTTGAGGAGACACCCTTGGGACTCCTAGAAACATCTTGAGCAACTGACAGAAAGAGTGGCAGGAAAATAAAACACGCTTTTTGGCAACTTCTTGGTGGATTGAGAGTTTTAATTTGTCTGAGGCTTTTGGGTAGGTGTTGCAAAAAATGGCTGAAAACAGAACATTTTTAAATGTGTCAGTAGTTGTGGCTACCTACGAGACAGCATAATTCAATCTGAACTGCATTCCCACTCACTGTAACAACAAATCAGGCATAATTAAAGTTGCTTACATGAGATTCAGATTTCTCTTGCACATTTGTCAGCAGTTAATCTCCTTGCCTTAAGGTCTGTGAGGATTCAGGGTTTTGTGTTGAATTATAAGGTCAAAAGGAAAAGCTGTATCCCCTACACACAGCCTACAGGAAGATCATATTAAAGCGGTCTTGGAAGCTTTTTGTTATACCTTTATTCAAAAAAATAAAATAAAATAAATATATATATATTAGTGCTGGGCAATGATTAATCGCGATTAATCGCATCCAAAATAAAAGTTTTTCTTTACAAAATA
>JAUCMS010000153.1:11764634-11801535 GCA_032357445.1 Enteromius radiatus | reverse complement strand
CATATATGCATATATTATTTAAATAAAAAATTTTATTTTGGTCGCGATTAATCATTGCCCAGCACTAATATATATATATATATATATATATATATATATATATATATTCAGTTACACAATCCAATTCCATAATTTACTGAAACTTTTTAACAATTTAAAAACATGAATACTTTTTTTCATTTTGTGCATAACATAACCACTACTACTGAAAGTGTCAAATGTGAGCATTCAGAGTTTTTCTCCAGGTTAACATTGCTAAAAGCACCCGTAGAAACTTATATCATATCTTTAAAAAGGTTCAGTATATGCTCTATAGAAATAAGTTGTTACTTCAATCCAACATGATCATGACTAATTACTATGCCACTGAACTTGGAAGTCCCAAAACTCAACTTTAGTGCAGATGCTAACAGAGAAGTGATAAATATCTCAAAATCAAACTTTTAAGACCCAATATCTGAGCTTTCAGCTAAAGAGACTTCAGTCTGACAGCAGCATTATTTACAGATGAGGTCTGGAGAACCAGGGGGAGACGAGTTCCATGCCAAGCCAGTTGTGTAAACACAAGCTCCCACTTGGACAAAGAGGAACTCTGACTTCAAAACAACAGTAAAACTGTGAACCTTACAAAACCTTTGGGGACTAGACCGTTTGAAGTCTTGGCAACTCTGGGTACGGGTGAGTGAAGAATGAATTCTATTGCTACAAACCATCATCAGGGCCATATGATTCCCTGATTAAGACCATGTGTCAGACGACCGGTGGATTATTGTTCCTGCTGAGTGGCTAGTGGAACAGCGATTGGTCCAAAGCTAGGGGCACACGTGTCAAAACAAGAAGGGGATCAGACTCTTTTGTCCAGAATGTACTAAGATCTTAAAGAAAGCATCTGGTGTCAACTGGTTCATAAAAGAATGCTGACAACTCATCTCTATGTAATGACATCTAATGACATTTTAACTTTTGAGTTTTGACTCATGGATTTAATGATAAAGCAGCGTTATTTAGAAGTTATTAAGGGACAGTCTCATCATGTATCACCAAACCTGCATCAATGACTTTCATCAGAGAAGCAGAAAATATGATATTTCAAAAAATGTCACAAATGGTTTTGTCCATACAATGAAAGTTAATGGTATCCAAAACAACAAAAGAACAACAGAGGCTTAATGAACTGAAAAACATGCATATATTTCGCTTCATTTGTACAGTGTCTGATACAGTAGGAGTCAGCAATCTTTAATCTACTCAACTTATAGCACTTTGATGCAACATGGTAACAAAGTAAGGGTTATACATTATAGGCCTTACAGATAAGCTATTCAAATAAACCACAACGGATCAGTGTTCATTAGCAGTATAAAAATATACAAATAAAAATTTGACTTCATGAAATTAATTCTGATCTACAAAATAAATATTAGACAAGAAAGACAATCCAAGCAAAAATCTTTAAGTTTAAAAGCCAAAAAGTCTTCCTGCTCTACAATGAGAAGAAATATATACAGCACTAGAAATGGAGAGGTGGGTTATGTCAGCACCTTTGAGAAGAGAGGAGGCCAGGCCTGGTGGGCGGCAAAGGGGCAGAGAATTCCACGAATACATACGTGGATTTCTTTTAGCATGTTTAAAATAGTATTGGCAGTAATCAAGGCGGTTTCAGGGAGAGAGGGGTCACGGAGCTGAAGTGATTGGATGAGGTAGGATGAGGTAGATCAAAGAGCTTGGTGCGGGGGCTTCTCGGGGGGGATTAGACCCCCTCCCCGTTTGCATTTTCCCGCTGTTTTGCTAGCAACCCTGCACACGCCGCCTTGCCGAGATCAACCTTGGCTTGTTATGACAACAGGAACAACAAACAGAATAGCAGAATACAGCTAAATCCACCAGATACCAGTCCACCATGACTTTGTAATGAACTTTTGTTCAGATGGCAGGTGATGGATGTCCTATTGGCCAGGTACCCCGAGCCCCGCTGCACCCCAGACAGGTGCAGCTCAGAATATTGACGAGCCAATAAAACACGAGCAGCACAGGATGTGGCAGCCTTTCTGGTTCCTTTCTCTTCGCTTTGTAAATGCGAACTGGACGTTTGACAGCTGAAACCTTCGGGAAATCACAGACATTCATTCTCTATTAAACAGAATCAAAGAGAGGAGCCTACAGCATCCATACCTTGAAGACTCAGAACTGTTGTCATTGTAGAAACGCTCTGATGAGGAACACATGCAGCTTTTTGCCTACTGAATAATATCTTATTCGAAAACCAAAACACCAAAGGCTATTTGTAAATCACATTTGGACAGACACTGACAATGAGAGACGTTACAATATCTTAAAAATCTCAGTGCCTAGAGCTCTGCTCCATCATAAGGCAACTCAACCAAGCAAAAGCATGTAGATCTTTAACTTTTATCAGGAACAGTGACTTTTAATTGAGCTAAATGACTTCATAAGCCTCACACAAAGCGCATTTGGTCAAGTGCACTTGTAATTAATTAATCAAGTTTTAATGAGTTTTGTTATGAGATGTGAGACATGTAATACTCTTTGTGTACATGTTCTATATTTCCTCCAACATGTATCCAACACGGCGCTCTTGTTTGATTAATTCTAATCCACTTAATTAGAAGCCATAAGATTTCCCTGAAGGATGTAATTCACAAAGCTGCATTCGCTGATATTAAGTCGTAGGTTTATCACTCTGCTGCCTAGTACAACAACGAGTGCACCAAGAGCAATATAACGCTAAGGACATAATGTCAAAACTCCTATGTCCCCCAGCCAAATTCTGATAATTTCTCACAATGTGGCGCTTTTACACCATTACACAATTTAGCCAAGAAAGTGCATGCTGGGATCACTGGTGCACAGTTGTATAAAAACACAAGACAAGGGGATGAAACACTCGCTCAGAATGAAATGTTTCAACACCAAACACCATAAAACCAGCGAGTGTGTGATGTGGGTCCAGAAAAATTTTACTGCTCTGTGGGGTGAGGCATAAAACCTTGTGTATCCCACCCCCACACTGATGTTAGTGTCAAAGCAGAGAAACATGGCATCTGTGCCAGCACAGAGGTGAATAGGCATCTCTTGGACATGGCTTCCATGTTAATTCTAATTTTATGCCTATAAATGGGTGAAAACACCACCAGTGTGAAATGCATCTTTACAAGTTATTTAGACTAACATTATAAGGTCTGAACATTTTATGACAGTGCTGTCAGTATGGAGTATCTACGTATCTGTTTGTGTATCTGCCAGACCAACGTCACAGATAGTCAACCCCTACTAAGATGCAATTAACAGCATTAATATTATATGACTGGCATTTGCAGATATAACAACTGTTTACACTCTATTATCCTTCTGCTTGCAAAGATAGACCTTCAGTCATTGCATACTGAAAGGGATGCACAAATATAAAAACAATAATTTAGATATTAATATTAAACTTTTCTAATAAATGAACTTTTCTTAAATGATAATTATAATCATTTAAAATGAAAACATTAAAAACTTTTTTTTTCTTTTTTACAAAGTGTGCATTGAAAAAAAACATGATGATATAAAGTATGAAATTTCAAGATTTGCAAAAAATTACATGCATCAGTGTTAATAAATTATTAGTTACGTGTTAAAGAATAACTTTATGTAAGCATTACTTTCTGTAAAGTATTAAAAAAGTAAAAATAGGAGAAATTAGCATAAACAACTATTAATAATAATAATCACATCTTATTTTTCAAAAGTAAAAAGTGAAAATACTCCAAAAATAATGAAAAGAACCCGGATTAATCTCATTTTGCTGGAAAATACATTAAGACGGCATTTAGTGTAATTTATTTAAATGTTTAATATTATATATAACATCAGTGGACCTGTTGCAGACACTCACAACAAACGTTTTCAAAACCAGCAGGCCCAGAATTTTCAATGTCAATGCCAAGAATTTTTATTTCAGCACATCACTCAAACATTCAGCTGAATCTGGGAATCAGGGAATAACCAATACATCACTCAAATGTATAGCTGCTGAATCTGGGAATAAGGGAATAAACAACAATGAATGTGTCTGATGTATAGGATGATCCAGAATAGATCCCAGGGCGCACTGGAGGCAGGAGGGTGGTGGGGGGTTGTCTGTATAGGATTTGAAGGTTGACGAGAGGTGCAGTCAGACCCCTGTTCTCCAGGCCGGCTTGCTATTCCCACCACCTCCCCCTGTCCTCCTGCTGAGACACGGCGACTGGGTGAAACAATGCTTCCATTATCCACCGTCCCTCCCCAACATCCAAAGAGCAACGTGTGGGGAGCCTCAGTCGATTAAACCCAACACTCTCTCATTTATCACTCACCCTTACATGTAGGCTGGAGCGTGGAGCACACACAACACAAGAGGTGCTGAGTAGGACATGGGTACATCCTCGGCGCAGTCACATCGGACTCCCGTTTGCCTTAAATATCCTCGAAATTTGCTTATCTTCTGATGCGGATGTACACTTTGCTTGTCCTTAATTCTGAAATATTGCTTGGGTTTATTAAAAAAACACAAACATGATCCATTACAGCTCCCTTTGCTACCCTCGCGCACCCACATACGTGAAGCAAACGCATTAGGAACCGACAACCATTTGTTTGCATCCACTTTACAAGCTTCTGGGAGGATCCACTTGGTATCAGGTTCGTCAAAATTTGTAATAACTTAATGTGACCTAAACTAGGTCACGGGCAAATTTGGAGTTAATACAAAGATGCAAAGCAAACTAGAGAGAAACATGAAAACAACAAGAAACATAAACAATTTTAATTCGTATTGGAGCATTTTGCAGTCTACTAGAATTACGAATAACACTGGGAAAAAAAAATACAAAATCTACAACAGAATGTTTGCCATGAGAACGTCATGTCCCATCAGTCAAAACAACAAATACTGGCTCATCCAGCATATGGTGTGCCTTTGATGACAAAGACAACACATCATGCTCTCTAAAAAAGGTCGTTGGTGGCCACATTTTATAAAACATGTATTTATGAAGCATAAACAATCAGTTATTTCCAGTTATGATCAATATTTCCTCCAGATCCCTAATATTTGTGACTAATGTTGCAGGTAACATGGTGTAAGCTGCACTTGGAAGTGTGCGCCTTGTCCACCATGAGGGTTTTCTCTAATGCTTAGCTGGCTACTGGCCTACCACGGTGATTGCAGGCTGGCCTGATTCCAGTTCCTGTACCCTGCCCAGGAGAAAGAGACACACCACAGCATCCTCCTCTTCCTCTGCCCGGCTTCTCCCAGACACAATGCTGGCACCCTGACAAGACCCATTTGATCAAGACAACTCTGTCACTCAATGACTACCGCTCTAGAAATAATTGACAATATTTTTAAATATTTCAGGCATTCGTGACAATATATCTGTTGTTCTGTTTCTTAGCAAACAGACCGAAAACCAGAAAACAGGAACAAAACATTCCAATATTTTCCTCAACTGCATAACCAGACACAGATACTCTATTCAGAATACAATACCTTGGCTTCACTCTCACTTATCATCCGTTTCTCTTCTCTGTTTAGTTAATAAAAAGCTCTAAATGTTATTTTTAAGCCATTGACTTACTGAAAATAGACTAAAACCCTTTCCAGATTGGCTGTGTTGGCACTTGCCCAGGCTATTGTGAGGGGCAGATTGTGACACCAGCCGCTAAGCGCCGCATTCCCAATCTGCTTACTGTGCAGTCAGCTAGATGAGCGTTTTAAAGACGAGCAATCATAAGGGCAGCCACCGAAACACATCGCAACTCAGTTTTCCCGAGATGGCCTGTGTGGTGCCTCTGTAAAAATACTGTCTTTGGCAGTCCGCCACAGGATTCAGGCAAAAGCAACCTCTCCGACAACCATGGGTCATTCTCATTTGAGGTGTGCCGCTTAAACAGCGCAAATATGCCATGGGTCGAGGTGATGCAGTTAACGCCCGTGTGGGATGCTGGGAATTGAGCATGACACAGGCGGCTTATTTTTGCTGTGATTTGACTGACTGGAACAAATCTGACGTATGTGGCATCCTGATTCCATAAACTTACAGTACAAATCAACAACCTTCTCCCATCAGTAAATGTATATATATATATGTAGATCATTATACTATAATTGTTTCTTTATGTGTATACAGACACATAAATAGGCTGTAGCAGGAAATAAATGATCCTGTGTAAAACCATTATGTGACCGATAGCACAGACATAAGCCATAAGAACCTCCATCAGTTATAAGTCTGACCCAGTCACATTAAATACACCATTTTTTACATTTATTGGCCTATAGAGGGATAACTAAGAGAGACATATTGACTTAAAACATTGTTAATAGTCAAAGTGTCATTAAGGGATCCTTCTTTATAACTCACACAGCAGGGCGTCCAAAAATGATCTGGAGTGATGCACTGTGCTTTGTGGCCACAGCAGTGATTTTCTGCATACAAATCCACAACGAAGGACACAACACAAAGGATAAGAGTGTGAGGGAGGGAGTGAGAGGGTGTAAAGAGGGGGAAAAAAACTTCTGAAAGTTGGGCCATTCATGTGAACGGAGTTCAGAGAATTTGCAGGCAGAGTGAAAAAGATATTTTATGCAGGCACATAGCTGTATTCAGTGGGGGTAGGCCGAAACGGCTACATGGAGACTACAAAGCGTGGCTCCCATGGCTCATGAATAAGTCGAGGAAATGATCAGAAAAAAGGAGGAAAAAATTGAGAGATGTTTAGACAGATGGGCACTTAAAGCAACTACGAAGCGGCAAAAAAAAAAACCCACTAATGCAACTTCAAATTCACCTAATAATTGATCTTTATTCTCTCTTTCTATCCACCAAGAAAGGTTAGATCAAATCTGATGTGTTATGAGAGCCTGTCAAAGAAACATCAAAGGACGTAGCTGCTTGGAGCCCCCCAGATTAAATTAAATTGCTATCAAGAGAATCGGTTAAAGAGAGAAAAAGAGGGAGTCATGGAATCAAATAAAGGACTTTCAAAAAAGACTGGGGCACAAAAAGAAAATAAATCGCAGGGGGAATTTTTGTCTCTTTTGGACTAACAAAAAAAAAAAAAAAGTGCAGTAGTGAAACATGATCCGCAATATTTTTAGAAATATGATTTGATGAGATTCTGGCAAACATTTTTTCCTCTAGGCCTTTAATGTAATATCAAATGTTGCCTTGCTGGGGACAAGATGATATTATGAATTTAGAGAACATGATTTATTAATGCCAAGCTCTGTATCGAATGTCTGAAGCGCATGAGTAATTATTTGCAAAAAAACAGGATATTAAATAGTAAGATTAAATCCAATAAGTGATTTCACTTGCCTTTACTAAGCATCTCATACAGAGACCTATTTTTAAACATTCTTGTACAAAAAAAAAAAAAAAAAAAAAAACAGATCAAAGCTGAGAAGTCGCTACTGTCTTTAGAATGAGGAGTATGGCACTGGCTGCTCTACCAAACCTCATTCATCACATTCACCGTATCGCGGTCTCTCTGTAGTGATCATAATCCATTTCCACAGCTAGCGTCCCCTACGGCCAGGCTTCTCTCCACAGGACCAACAAACAGAGGTTAGGGGAAGCCAACCTTCTGCTTAACTGTTTTTCACACTATAAACCAATGCTTTGGTTCACGCCTTCACCCCGTGCCAGTCATATGCGCACATGTTAGAGAAAGAAAGCACGGATAAATAAAATAAAAATCCACACAATATCTATAGAATTAATTGGATTTAGGTGGGGAATTTACTAGTGTTGCCGCATTAACCCCTTTGGAATCCATCCACATCTCCTTGGCAGTCCATTGTAACCCCTAAGTTGTTCTGTTTGGCTAGTCGATGGTGAAGAAACACAGCTCTTGAGAAAATGAATCAGTTGCAAATCAAATTAGTAAGATCTTGTGTTTCTTGCCACAGAGAAATGAAAACAAAATTTGGTAGTTGGACCTCGACTTCTAATCAAATTCGGCAGCAGATCAGCAGCCCACCACCTGAATCTACTCTTCCAAAGGAAGCATCACCTAAAATAACCTGAATAAAGTTGACTGAAATTTTTGTTACTAAACCAGCAGTCATTGTTATCCTTTATTACGATAATAACACACCTGTATTGATGTTCGGAGTGGGTGTAATTTTGCTTTGACGGATTTTAAGGAGGTGATGATTATGTTTGTGGTCAAATTGTATTTAGTGCGCTTAGAGCCTTCAATACTCATTCTACTGTATATCTATAATAATCAGGAGCGTATTTGTTTAATTAAAATGAGAGAAATACAAAAGAATCTCTGCATGAAAAGTTGCAGGGTGAGCAGAAAAGCCCAGTAGAGAGATTACTTAAAGCAATATGTAATTTTCTCTAAACTGTTGTGTTCATGTGACCCCCAAATGCCATTTTTCATTTATAGAATCATCTGTAGCTGTGAGGTGCAGCTTGAAATCACAGCACCACACAAAGAGCTGCACTGCAAGGTAAACATGCCCCCATCTGACCTTTAGGGGGTGTGTGATTGTGCCAGCGTCACCATTAGCGTAAACACCTGTGTTACAGGCAGGGGTTGGCAGCACCGGCTCTATGGACCAACATTGATTTCCACTTAAGCTCAATACAGCTACTGTGCACCTCTGCCTCAGAACTGGCAATATTTATCCAGGGGCCAATAGGGGACATCCCATTGTGGTGCAGGCAGAAGGACAAAAGCAGCCACAAAGGCTGAGAATCATCCCACCTGTTGACACCAAGCTTCTTCCCCAGCTTATTCATCCAGGCTCATCAGGGGAGCTCTGTCTGACTCCTATTTGTCCATCTTTGGTCTACTCATCTTTTCTTCCTGATCTGACTTCTCAAACACTTCTGATTGACAGAAAAATGCTTTTTATTGTCATGTTGCAGAACGGACAAACAACTAGGAAGAATTTATATGACCACGGACTGATTCTTTGGCTGGATTTGAACTAGATTGAAATACTCAATATAAAATGACAAATCTACCTAGCAGGCATAACCAAACTTATTCAAAATCAAATAAGTTCATTATATAAAAACAAAACCAAGACTGGTTTATAATCAACACAATAAATGACTTTTAAGACATATTCAAATAAAGTTTAAATACAAATTTCACAATATTACAATTTCTAACAACTGATCAAATAAAATCAGCCTTGTAAAATAAAACCAGTATAATTGACCTTTAAAAACAGATATAAATTAATAAATTAATTAACTGACCTCAAGCTTTTAAACAATATTGTACAAAAATTTGAAATTCAAGACACTATAAATGCAACTACACCCTGAACGTGAAATTCAGGATATTATTAATTCTATTGTTACAGCAAATATCAAGCCCAGTATCTGTGACCAGCAGGTCTTGCTGCATGGTGATGGATGGATGCAGGACCTTGTGGAAACCAGAATCTCTACAGGTGGGTGATGGTAACCTGGTGACCTTTGTAGAGGAATTCCTTTCAAAGGTCAAGCGGCAGGAGCGAGGTAGCATGACATGTGTCTAGGCTTCACAGTACAGATTAATGCATGCCTCCTCTGTCCCAAAATGAATTTACCAGCCCAGACGCCACAGGGAGCACCATACCACAGGAGTGCACTCTGAAATTTAATCAATAGCAAAACAAAGATGCCAGAATTGGACATATTTGCAGCGAGAGTTCTCCCTATTTTTCTGCTCATCCTGAATCCTAAATAAGTAGATTCACAGCCATGACGACTGCTGAGACAGCAGGGGTGGGATTTGGGTCTGGCCAATGGAAAGCCATCTTGATCATAGCCCTAGCCAATAGAAATGGGCACCACAATGGAGAGGCAAACAGCCTAAAATTTCAAATCACCACGCAGTGCTGATCAATTCATTCAGTCAAAACCAGAAGGTTAAAATGAACTCTTTCTGCACCAGGATATGCAGCTATCTAAGCATGTTTGATAGTTTTCACAAAACTTTCACGAGAATACTTGGTTATATGAAGAACAGAGCATGCAATAAAAAGCATCTTCTTTTAAACAAACAAACTAAAAATGTTTTATATAGATACAACATGGAATGAAATATGGGTTAAGCAAGGCATAATAGTGGAAAGTGGATTTCCCTTAATGTAGTCGCTATAATCATCTACTGTACTCATGAGTGAAACAACCAAACATCTTCAAAATCAATTCTTCACTTAATGCTGTCATGTTGACACGAATGGAGGGGAAGAAGTTGTGACAAATGCAATATATGCAAAACTAATTATTTGTAAGGATGTCATACCTATAAAAATTATGTTGATATCCATATTTTCTTACATTGGTGCTTTCTCTCCATGCTGCAAGGATGTGGTTGATTGCTCTGCTAAACCAATAACAGTCATGTATACAAAGGCATCTGTGAGCTGTTATGATATAGCTACTCACAGACCTCCTGGTAGGCACTTCAAAGATGTGCCACTTAAATCTATTAACATACAGAAACAAAATCAGACACCACAAAGAAGGCCCCACCACCCACTCTAACAAACACACGCCCAAACACACGGTACACTCCATACCACCTCCTGCATAACTGCATCTGAGCCGCACATCAAAGAAAACATCTGAATCATTCAGAAAAAACTACAGGAACAGACAATGAATAAAGAAGCTCCACTCATAGTGTATGCGTGTGAGTTACTGTAGCCTTTGTCGTGGGCATTATAGCAGTCTTGAATCATCTTCTGTCACTCAGCCTTCCTGAACTTCATTAGAAATGTCAGACATCATAAAGAAGAAAAACACTGATCATCTAGAGATTAAATTCACAATTACATGAGGAATTTCATCATGATTAAGACAGTAAACCATTCAGTCCATGTCATGCCTGTTCCCCCAAGTGAATGAAGAATCAGAGGAAGATAAAGAGAGATGAAGGCATAGGGACAGGGAATAATGATTCCTCTTAACAATTTTAATTCCAAATTTTGTCATCATTTACCCTTACATCATTCCAAACCTGTAAGATTTGCCTTATGTTGAACGTAAAAGAAGATATTTTAAAGAATGCTGGAAATCAAACAGATGATGGTCCCCAATGACCTATCCTCTTTTGTGTTCAACATAAGAAAGAAACTTATACATGAGAAAATTACGACAATTTTCATTTTTGGGTGAACTATTCCTTTAAGTGGCCTATTAAAGGGTCCCAATAAAAAATTTAAATTTTTTCCCAAATTGTGTTTCATGCTTTAAATTCTGTTTAAATTATTGAATTAAAATCTAATAACCAAAAAGGACGTATAATCAATTTAATTCCTCTTATTTTTGAATTTCATGAATTCATGACAGTCACTTGCTACAGTATGTGTAGTAGACAAAACTACACTACTTATTCACACAGAGAGATGCAAAGCATGCAGACATCTAAATAGTCTTTTTGTTGTTGTTTACTATTTATATAGCCCTACTTTTGATTCATTTAGGCAAATTCTGTCAAATTACCTGACATTCAGCATGCAGTAAACTCAATATTTATAGCTGGATTATGTGATTCTATCTGCGTTATCAGACAACACTGGCTGTGTTCAATATTTCTGAGTTCGTAAAAAAGAACCCCTTCAAAAGAGTCATTCATTCAGAAATCATATATTACATTGGTACTCTATGTCCTCAAGCCACTAAAAAGAACGAGAAAAGCAATTAGTTTGGGACTCAAACTGCATTTGTCGCGGGAGAATGCATATACAAAAAACTTTATGTAAACGACCATCATTTGAGTATTTGTATTTATTTTATCAAGGTGTTTTCTGGTTAAGAATTAAACTGAAGCTGACTAAACAGAAATACATTTGCTGGGGCAGATAAGAAAGGACAGCGCACCGCCTCAAAGCTTAAAAAAGTATTTAGTGATAGACAAGTAACATTTGAATCATGTTAGTTTCTGTCAGGTAGAAGAGAACAGGGGCAACAGAAGCCGAAAACGGGGGAATCAGACAACAGAAGACGACATGGGATAGCATCAGTTGCTGAGTAAACTGCAACTACAGAATACAGACAAAGTGCACATAAACGTTCAGAGGCATTGTTGGCTTTTCAAATAATTAAAATAGCAGCAAACCGATCCACAATACCAAACAGTCATCTTTATCAGCAAAAAAGAGGAACATCTATCATTTGTTTCCGGTGAGAAAAAACAATCCTTGATGCATTATGTCTGTGTTAGTATCAGTACCATTTTCTCGGTGATGGGCCAAATGACAGCTAACACTTCCCTAAACGTAACATTACAAGCCGCCTCTTCAGTTTGATGCTATACCTGCATGCAAGCACTGAGGGTGACTGGACATAAAAAAAGGAGGAGAAAATAGGAGGGAAGGTACATGTCCCATCATCTATTTTTATGCTTCTTTTAATTTACATTTCCCTGCCCAGCTGATAAAACCGGACAGGGAACACAAGGATGCTGACACTGTGATATCTGGCGGGCGGCAGAGGTCAGCTTTTAACCTGTCAAAAGCGCAGTACTTATTAGAATAAATCTCCAGACTCACCAAAGGGCAGCACTGGCCCCTGGTTCTGGCTGACCCAAGGTGAGCTGGAGAGGGGCAGAAGGCCTGTGCTCTGATGTGCAGGTATGAACCGAGTGTCCATAATGAGAAGCCTGTTCAATGAGATGAGGGGGGAGAGAAGAGAGGGAGCTGGAAAGGTGTAAGGGTTAAGGGACAGCACTAACATTAAGCCAAGGTAACCTCTCGTGGTCAACCATTTCTGTATTGTTCTTTTTTTAAACTTTAAAATTCAGGCAAACTCAAGAGTTTCTTCAGTCAATATCTAAAACTCAAAAACAAACCCTCAGAGAAAAATGACAGCTCAGGTATGTTAAATTATAAGCATTGTTCTAAAAACAAAACATCTAAATAAAAAATATATACCTATTTAAAAAATAAATATAAATACTACATTTTAAGGCAAATGTGGGAAACGAGATAAAAATCATAATGTCCCGCTAAGGTAAGGGCGGTATTTTCAATCAGGGAAGTACGTCAGAGAAAAACAAATGTGCCCAATCCCTATAAAAATGTTGATTTAAGACAATGTACTGATAGGGTTTTTTGGATATAGGAAAATATGATTAACACTAATAAATACCATGAACACTCATCTAGGAGTTAGGTTCCAACTTTTATGTTTCAGGATTTGGCTTTAATTAGAGCTTTTTTTTTGTTTCAGAAAAAGTGTTTTAAAGCACAAAAAAATGACATCAGCCATTGCAAAATATTTTTCTGAAAATATTTAAAATGTCATTTTCACTATAGTTATACTAACCAAAAATGACTTAGGTGGAAGTAAAAATAAATATTGGTCTCCAACGCAATGTCCACTCTTGGACGCTATTAATGACTAAATAAAGTTTACTATCTGAAAGCAAGTGAACACTTAGTTATTTAATTGAGAAACACACACATTCAAAGTAAAAGGCAGAGAGTGGAGAGACAACTCTCTATCAAATTTAGATCATTTCCCTAAAAAGACTGACGACCTTCGACCCCATCAAAGAGGATGAAAGTGATAAATGAAAGAGTGGAAAAATCAGCCAGCCAGCAAAGACAAACACCACACAGGAAGAGCTGGAGGCAATCGCTCTGCACTGAATCAACACTGTGTTAGTGCCCCTGCGAGAGAAACCCCATCACCGCCACACCTGAGGAGCGCTCTCTGAAGCACCTATAACACAGCCAGAGGATATGACGCCTGTGCCAGGCTGCATGTTAGAGCTGACCCAAGAACAGGTCCAAAGCTTTATCGCCAGTGTCTTCTCTGGGAGTTGGGGAGAATGAGGTCAGATCTGATGGATTTGAGCACATATAGGGAAAGGTTTGACAAAATGGTGGCACAGGTTGAACAATGCAGCCATCATCAATCACTCAGGGCCGTTTCCTGCAGGAAGCACACTCATTCTGCTTCCCTACACGCTCCTGCGGCAGTAGGACCTGGTCACCCAGGTGACCCCCAGTGGCCCCTTGCTATGACATCAGAGGCCCTTGATGCTGTGCTGGCAGGCACTGAGAGGAAGCCACTTGAGGTGGCATTTGTCACAGGGCCATGAAGTGCAGCCCACCCTGTACTCAACAGGAAGCAAAATCATATCAAATAGTAACAGACAGCTTAACACAGAACTGTCTGAAAAAAAACAAGCTCATAAAACAAACACACTCAAAGCAGAAAATGAGCATTATGCCTTTGGTAACCAGAGACCTGCATGTTCAGATGCACTGATGTCCAGAAAATTTCTGTTTCATTAGAGTCTGGCCTGATTTTGTCTAATTAATTACTTAAGAAAGTAATAGATCAGGTGTTTTCAAAATTTCTGTGGCCACCAGAAAAATATATTGTAAATATATAACTTTGATCAGTGACAAACCTCCATACTTGAAAGGACGGCACAAGATTATTAGGAAAATGATTACCTTATAATGTTTAACTTGTGTTACTCACATGTCTACTGAAGCTTTTCATCAAGTTTGAACTCCATATCTGAATTTTATTGCTGTCTCTTGAAGTAATGTTTTGAGTTTTGGTATGTTAAAAAGCTATTGTTGTTTTTACTAGCATTGTAAAAATTGGTTCTTTAGTTATGGTTGGTTGATTTGGTTATGTTTATGTTGCAAGTAGTATGATCCCCTTTACTGAATACAGCAGAAAAAAGCTAAACATTTGAATGTAAATTATTGTTCAAAGGTTTGGTGTCTGTAAGATTTCTTTAATACCTTTGAAAAAAGTATATTTTGCTTACCAAGGCTGCATATATTAGACAGAAAATTCAGTAAAACATATTACTATAAAATATTATTACAATTTAAAACACCTCTTTTGTTATATTATATTTTGAAAATATAATTTCTTGTAATGGTAAAGCTGAATTATCAGCAGCCATTACTACATCCTTTAGTGTCACATGATCCTTCTGAATTCATTCAAAAAAGCTCAGTCAATGCTCAAATATTAGCTTCTTAAACATAAAATGAGTAAAATAATAGGCCTATGTGAAAGAAATATATTATTTTTAAGCAAAAGACCACTTGAAGAGAAAGATTATATATATATATATATATATATATATATATAAACAGAATAAAATAATCATTAAACATTTTTCAAACAATCTTTAAACAGCAGAATTAAATTTAATAAGTTACCCTGTTTTGATATTTCTATTATTATTACTCTTTTGCAGCACCTGGGTGTTTCAGAATCTCATTTTGAAAGGCCCTGCCATCTGTATTTTCTTTTTACAAGTAAAGGCACTCTTACAAGATTTATTGAAGATTTCACCTCTTGTGGCCTCCAATTATTTGAACTTGTTAAACCACTTGAGGAGCTGTCACTTTTAGACAACAGCGTAATAACACCATTGTGAGTTATAGAAAGAGGATGGGAACACTTATAGAAAAGTAGCTGCAGGAAAGACAGAAGGGTACTGCTTACTTCCCCACAACAAGTGAGCCATGAGCTACCAACACTGAGCCTGAGAGCCAAGCACCTGCAAAAAAAGCTGCTTCTGATAGAAATCGGCTGCAAAATGACTATTTAGTAACTGACCAAAGAAAAAAGTGCATACTTTAACAAATCCAAAAGTCAATCAAACACACGTGGCTTCGTCACTGAAGTTGACACCACTGAAGAAGATCAGAAAAAAAGACTCTTTGATCTCCTGACCTGAGCTTCCTCTTCAGAGGAACGCAGCATGACCCGAGCTCACCCCTGCTTTGGACAGAGAGAAGATCCTCTGTCTGTAGCTTTCAGGGCTGGTCATCATTAGTTTAGTTAAAGACAGCACTCGGTGCCTAAGAAAAAAAAAAAAAAAAAAACTTCAGAACTTTCCGGTTCAGTCTTCTCTTTTCGATTCTGACACATCTATCTTCTCAAGGCCACAGGTTCACAACGGCTAATTCAATTTCACCCTGCTGCCCCAGCCGCCAGGCTGCAGAGACGTGCATCTACAAGATACGGCCTTGCAGCCACTGCTGGAGATTCGGGAGGATTTTGGAAGCCCTCGGGCGGCCTCGAATGTAATAGACACAGTTAACGAGATTGTAGAGGGGGCAGAGGAGGATGAGGCGCAGGTACAGCATGCCATGGGCTTCCTGCCCACCGGTGTGGTGAATGTACGGGCTAGACCACCCACGTGGAGAACGAAGACTCTCGCTCTGCAAACTTTTATCAGGAGGAGGCCGAAGTGTGTGCAACTCTCTCAAGGAGATTTGGAAGACTTAGAGGGGAAAGTAGCGGGGGCAACATCTGTGTGGCGCACCATCGGCTTCGGTTCACTTATCGGAGCGCTCGCTCCCCGCACCAGATGTGACTCGGAAGTGGGCGTGTGTCGCGGAGAACGGCGCAGCAGCAGCGGGCAGTCCCCCCTCTTCTCCTCTCAATACCTGACAGCTGCTGACCCAGAGGAGCAGAGGAAGAAGAGAAAATTAAAGTCAGACGGAGAAGAAAAGGAAAGAAATCACACTTTCTAAAATGCATTTCGATTCCTGGAGGGCCACTGATAAGATGTGTCATTCCACAGGTCTAAGTGTGGCCGATCGCTGGAACGCAATAAGTTGGTTACCACCACCTCATTTACATCTGGATGGGGAACCTCAAAACGAGGTCATTGTTGCTTATTATAATAAATGCATAAAATTTATAAATAATGAGACCAATTGGTCAATCTTATTTGTACATTATATTATGAAGTTCTTTCATAATATAATGTAATGCAATGTAATGTAATATGTCACCCTAGACCACAAAATTGGTCATAAGTAGTCATAGTATGGGTCAAAAATTAGAGATTTTTATTTTATGGCAAAAATCATTAGGATATTAAGTAAAGATTATGGTCAATAAACATATTTTGTAAACTTCCTAACATTAATAAATCAAAACTTAATTTTTTACTGGTAATATGCAAAAGCAAGAACTTTATTTGGACAACTTTAAATGTGATTTAATCAATATTTAGATTTTTTATTTTTGCACCCTCAGATTCCAGATTTTAAAACAGTAGTATACCAGCCAAATACTATACAGTACTAACAAACCATACATCAATTATTTTATTCAGTGTTCGAAATGTATAAATCTAAAAAAATCCCTTTATAGATTTGTGGACCAGGGTCACATATATTAAATAAAGTACAGTAATATAATATAAGGAACAAAAATCCAACTATTTTTAACAAAATTCTTTATTTTTACTCACAAATGCAGAGCCGGCCCCCACTTCAAGCCTTGACGAACAATCACACAATTAGACAAACAATCTGACGTGACGATGAAGAGACAAGATTGGAGGAGAAAAGAGAGAAGAAAGCCTTGCTGTGCTGAAACACACCCCTTCAGATGCTGGTGTATAGACCCTCAGCAGGAAACACTGCTGACTCCTGGAGAGAAGTGTGGGTGAACAATGCCCAGCGCAGAGAGGGAGTGTGTCACTGAAACCACAGGAATCAAAGGGACACTTATAGTTACCCCACGCGTCCACTATAACAAACACTTCCTGCCCTGTTTGCACAAACACGCTGAGAGCTTCCCATGTAAATGTAGCAGTCGATATGAATGTGTGGAGGTGTACAACTCAATCTACATTCAATCTGTACAGGCCTCTGTCTCGATCATTATGCGCCAAAGAAGACACGAAAGAAAGCAGCGCTCTGGCAGAGGTAAAACAGACCCTTGCTTTTGCCAGCAAATCATCTATGCACAGCCTCAAGTGGTTGTAAAACTGTAAAAAAAAACAAAAAGCATCAATATGCTACAAGACACAGACATTTAATAAATCCTCTAATTTTAAGAGAATTAAGTAATTTATGCCAACTTTAAAGTGATAGTGTCAATTTATGGCTAACAAAGCCAACAGAATTTTGGCTTTATTATAGCATAATATTATAGCATATTATGGCGAGGAATATTATATTATATTATCAATACATTATGGCCCATAAATGCTTTAAACATGGCTCATTCAATCAGAGTTTAGATTCACTATGTGTTTTATGAAAGTCTCTAATAATCATGACTAACAGAATAGAATACATTTATTATTGTTTATTGTTCATTATTATTGTTGTTATTGTTATAAATTATATCTATGGAAAAAATGCTACTGCACATCACTCATTAAATCAGAATTTAGAGTCCCTATGTGTTTTATAAAGGTGTCTAAACAACCATGAAAGTATAACATAAGATGCCAGACAGATAAAGTAAATGCACATGCAACTGAAAAATACAGTGGCTAAATAAGTGCACAATGCCTGCAGGCATGATAAAATGTGGTCAAGTGATGCACGTCGGACATGGATTCTACTGGGAAAAGGGCGCTGTCATCCACTTAGGGTGAATATTTTAAAACCAAAGCCAGGTTTAAGTGCACCAGAATCTCAGCTGAGCATTGGGGCAACATGACTAAACAATAACAACAGACAAGATCAAATGTCCCCCAAGTTGTCAAACCCTACAATCTCATCTATGGCCAGGTGGAGCCATCCACCAACAAAAGGAAATAGATTCTGGATCGGAAATACAGGCGTATGTCAGATATCTAATTGGGTAACACATGCTACAAGTATTACACTTACATCAGTTCTAACTACTGCCAATACTTTCACAACTCTGTGGTGCTGGTGACAGCCACGGAGTCTGCTAAATTATGTCTACTAAAGCCAACTTCACCACATCGAGTCAACAAAACCACACAAGTCCTTGATACCTGCAGCCGCAAGCCAAAAGGTAACACAGCGAGCTACGGCTGACACACATGGACAGTTTTTGGAGATACTGCCGTGCTGTAAATGATCTAGAGAGCATTCCATCTACTGTGTGTGAAGCTAAACACTGTTCTGAAGTCAGTTGAGAGACAAACATCATGAAAGCAGATAGGTTTGAGCCTCCAGCTCTGTCCATACCTCCTTCTGTGAGCAGACGCCTGATGAAAGACTCTGGTGACTTCACTGAAGCAATTGATCACATCAACAGACCTCACATCAAATGAGGTATGAAGTTAGCCTAATGCCCACCCTGAACTAGATACTCGGTCATTACAAAGCGAAGAAGGACCACCCTGTAGAAAAAAAAAAAAGAAATATGAAAAAGAGGGTCAGGTACATGATGGGCACAACCTATACAAAGCTGCTAGCATGTCACCAGTCATGAATAAATTGAGTTTTACTAATAGTACAATGATGATGGCAGTTCGAATGAATCTGTGTCATTAACACAATTCTGTTCAAAAGACTGCTATGAAGTCTACTGCTTTGTGCCTACCGCTCAAACTGATTTACCATTGACGAAAAAAAAAGCAACCCTTTTTAACCTTCCATGGCCAATTATAAGGTATGCCGCCTGTCACATGATGCAATCAGCACAGTGAGGTTAAACTTTTGCTTGTCTTTGATGTGAAAGAACACTAACGAGCTAACAGATTGACCAAAACAGTGGAACATCCTCTGAGACAAAACAAAACTAAAATCACTGAATCAATAAACAATTATATTTATTTAATATTATATTGCTAAAAAATAAAGACAACTAAAGTCATAAAATCTATTTAATATATCTACTGTATGAGAAAAAGGAATCAAGTACATAGAATTTGTTGTGTTGAAAGATTATGAATTGCTTCGAATGAATCTCATCTCTCATATGTTAAGATGCTTTTGTTAGAGTAGCCTTTCCACAGACTGTCAGAGGCACCCCGCCAATACTCTAATATAGCATGTAAAAAAGGCAGATCAAACCTGTCTAGAACTAGCTGGACTCTTGCCAAAACGCCTACCTTACCCATCCCCCCCCCCACCAAAAAAAAAACCCAAACAAACTAAAAAAACAATGCTTTGCAAACAACAAATGACGTTCTGCATTAAGCCACATACACCCCCCCTTCAAAATGTCCAGTATCGAAACACTTTACCATGTAAAAGTGGTATTTAAAACTAATAAAAAATGGCCTCACATAGGAAAACAAATCCTTCACAGAGAAAACCTTTACAGGGTTGTATTTGTCTCTAAAATCTGTCCAAAGATCATCTCTTTCTTCAAAACACCCAACCAAAACAGAAATTTCTAAAGTAATAATTTCAAAATGACCTCTGTCAGAGTTCAAAGGTCTCCATCTGTGTGTGAATTACAGTGACATAAAAGAGTGATGACCCTAGAACGGCTTCCCTGTGACTACCTGCTGCTCGAAAAACACTGGCCAGACATTAAACCCGAGCGCATTGAAAAGATCAAATGGGGCCAGCAAATACTCCAGATCTCAGATAAAATGGAAGGCCAGGAGGAGGAGTTCTTCCTTCAGGACATTTCAGACCAGATGCCGCCATCGGAGGCATCGAAAGAAGAAAAATTCGAGTCAGGCCACTGTGAGAAGAGAAAGGACAAAATACTGACTACCCCTTTAAGCTACACTCCTATATTAACTCACTGTAAATTACTGATACAAATGTGCACTCACTGTGGCATCAGGACACGCTCGCATTATCTCTGTTTATATTACACACACACGCAGCATCTGATCATCTGTGGTAAAGAGCTGACGGGAGCGTGAAATGTCCAGAATAGATCCTTCCTCCTTTCATTCATCCATTACCACACGGACGAAAGCAGAAGGACAAAGAGGTATGGAGGAAGATGAGGCGAGGAGCTCATAATTCTGATGTGTAACATAAGAACGCAGAATGAGGCAGAAAGGCCACAGGGGCTGCCTTTCGAAATATATAGTATTACACAGTAAGGCAGCACTGGTTACACAAAGCTTTTAAACTCAAAAGCTTACAAAATAAAAACACTAAGCATTATGATTGACATACAATGCAACTGAACATCTGGAGGAAACACTCTTAAATTTCCTGGTATCAAGAGAGCATAGAGTTGTTATTGAAAAAGCATTGGCCACATTAACCTTTAAACACTACGCTCACTTAAAGCAAGATGCACAGATATTAAGACACGCTATGTCAGATCTTTTCTATTGTATTAGGATGAGTATGTGAGGAAGTTTATGAGTGAGTCATAAGAAGGGGAAGGTGATTAAATGGACTAAACTACTGGAGAATTACTACAAATTCATTTGGAATTTCCATTTCAAGCCAACTTTAACATTTTGACCAACAACCAATAATTGCAGATTCAATATACATTATGCATCAGAGAAACAAGTGTGCAGCTCTTCAGGATTTTGCATTTGAACTTCTGTTTTTGCAGCCACCTTGTAGTATCACTGTTTAAGAGTAATTCACTTGTGAAGTGTATGTACTTATTGTTGAGTTATTGTGCATTGTAACGTTCAAAGCAGATATCATAATAAACGTCAGCAGACACACACAAAACACCCATACATGCTTCAATCCAAACAAAATTGACATGTTTTTAATTGTATAAATTGTATATTCAGTTTTATGTCAAGAAACTGTCTGTGATCTTAACACACACAAAAAAGCTACAAGGGCAGTTCTTCACTCACCCAACAACTTCATCAAGCATGAATTCCTAATTTAGAAGCCTGTTACGGGTGTTGTGTTCCTGTGTAAATCTCAGAGCTGGAGGAGACACCTGGCTCGATGCTTTCCTCTCCCCCTGACACTGCAGCTATCTCACTGTAAGCATCATTAATGCAAGCCTGTGTCCCACCTGCTGGAGGTGTGAGATTGACCTCTCCCCTTGGCCGGCAGTACTGCTGACACAGGCACCTGCCATGGCTCCCTGCCCCACACTGCAGTTCCCTGTGCTGGGCCGAACCTACTCCAACCTGCCCTGGCCGGCCTGGAAGTCAGATCCCACAGTACTTCATTATCTTAGCAGTTAAAGGACAACGTCTCTGCTCATCTGCTGTTTACTGAATGCCGTTCAAGAGAGATAAGTCATTCCAGATGACCTGAAATGGATCCCAACGATTAGGGTTGAACACTGAATGCAACCAGTAAATTATTTAAAAGCATGCGAGAGAAATGTGCCACAACATAATAATAATAATAACAATACTCAAAATGAGTGGATATAGAAAATGCCACCATTATCACATAGCTGTGAGGGCAACTGATAGCAATTGACAAGAATGAAAAAGCGTTTGTGAAAAGCCTATAATTTGGCCAAGACGTGGATTCTTTTCTCTGTAGCTTTTGACTCTATGAACTTTCATATCTTGCTAAAGTGGTGCTATAGTCTCCTGTTTTCTTGCTTTTTCAAAACCTACCAGTTAGAGAGATAATTTTCCTTCAGGCTAATGAATGCAAGTCATTTCCATTTGTTCTTAATGGGCTAAATCATATTCAATTTGTTAGTTAGAACCTGTTCCAGCCATTTCATCCTAATTTCCACCAGCCCTTCACGCCAGGATTTTGGACCACAAAACGACAGTGATATAATTGTTTTGTGCCAAAGACACTGAGCATTCAAGACTCCATATAAGGTGCCAGGTATCTCATCTTTGACTTGAATCTATCAGTACTAAGAATTCCTCTGCAGCTCATTTTCTTTCAGTTATGCTTCATTTTTATTTCAACGTGACACGAAAATATAATTTGATTAGAGCATGATTTCAATCATAACACCATATGTTTAGAGGCCTCACCATGTCTGAATGTCATTGCATGCCTTGTTAAAAACAGAACTATGTTACTTCAGCAGTCAAATCTCAGGATTACCTTAGTTTTGAAAATCCCTGGAGAGTTTTTCGTTACACACCTCACCCAAGTTTGTGTTAAAATAATTATGAGCATTATATGTTCAAATACTACAAGGTCTCCATTAATTCAAAAATGAACAGCCACATTATCACTGGGATTCATTCAACAATAACCCTTCAGACAAAACACAAAAGTACAATTAAGCCAACAACCACAAGGAACCAACACTAGACATACTTCGTATGCACAACCCTTCTTAGCAAGTAGTAGTAAGTAAACAAACAATCTACAGTTTTATTGTATGATTAAGGCAGGATAAGGAAAAGGATGAAAACAAATTACAGCTAAATCTCAAAGTCATAGTTGTATCTTGGCTATAAAGCTGCAGATACACACAACAGATGATCCAAAACATAATGATTAGCTATCTTTTAAAAATGGTAATAAAAAAAGGTATTGGAACAAAACGTTGGGGCAGGATATGTCACTTATCACTGAACTTTTTTAGACAACTATATCTATATCTTCCCTGAGACTGAGTGTGAGTAAATGAAAAAAAAACAGAAGCATTGAAGTTTATTTCTCACTGCAAGACAAAACCAAATATTCTTGTCCTACCAAATGTCTGCCATGTTTTCCGTGAAGCACGTGATGAGTATGTACATGTCTCTCTAGAAAATGGACATGAAAATGGACATGAGCACAATCATTACAGTCAGAATTGTACTCCTGGAAGCAAGGGTGAGAATAAACGGCTAAAAAAAATAAAGAAAGAAATTACTTTTGATCTGCAACAACTGGCCTCCAACAAGGAATTGTTGTCTCTCATCCGTCCATCAAATATACATCCCTTTCAGACTCACCCAAGTGTAAATGCAACACTGTAATCACACCATACTGCAAAAATCCATACTCACTTTATATTTCAGAAATTAGTTTGTGTATACATCCATTGCACCCAAAGAAAATGCCCATGAGAACAACAGAACTCCACATTACTTTTAAAGACACATAAAAAGCACATAATTTCTTGTATTTTTCACAGGGCCAGAAAAAGCCTGTAGAAAGCAGAACGGCTCACAGTGATGCTCAGAGGCAGGCTGCTGGAGGAAATTATCCCTTTGATTGGGCCTTTGATACAGTATTAAAGAAGCCTGGCTTGGCACACCACAAACCGTAGATTTAGTCTCATTAGCAGTCCATGGACTTATACCTCAGACTTGCTGCTCCTGTATGCTGCAACAAAGAGGTAGACAGAGGCAAAGGAGTCAAGATAAACCAGTTGCAGCAGCAACAGCAATCCAAATGCTAAAGACGCGTTTATGAGATATAGATGACAGGCTGAAAATGTAAAAGCCATCTCTACATACATATGGCCTTTGTCAGAAGCTGTTACCAAAGAGAAAGCTCACAGCTACCATAGAATAAAAATCCTTGTGCAGCAATTTGTGATCATGCAGAAGTGTCATACACTGTAAAAATAATAGCATGCCATCATTGATGCCTTTTTTGGATTTCAGGAAGTGCATAAATAAGGCACTCCAAAAGCACTCTTACGACAATGCATTTATGTTTTCCTTTTTCCCTAAATATGAATTAGCAAGCCATAAAAAGCAAAGAAAACACCACATATGAGCATGCTTTCATCTTACACATTAAAGGACACGGGGGCGCAATAAAAACAAGTCTACTTCCTGTTGGGCCACTGAGAAGGTTATGAGGGTCTCTCCTCACATCTTCAGCCCACGCCTTGCGATGTGTTGGACGTGCAGTGATGTCCGTATGCAAATCACCTCTAAGACTTCTTTTGAATTTGTGTTTTCAGAATATTGGCGGGAAGAGTACACCGACATTGACAGTTATAATTATATTATTATAAATATATTATATATCTGCCAGTGTAAACATTTCTCTCACAAACGCACTGGACTTTGAAGCTGTGACAATAATGGAGGCAGCAACAGATATTTTTTCTCCAGAGTGATATACATCCAAGTGAAATAAATGACTTAAGGACAAAAAAATGTAGAGCAGGGACTTGATTCTACCAATCGGGTGTTGATTGTGGAGGTGTGGAGTTTAAGGGGCCTAAATGATTAGTAAAGTCCAGAATACATCTCCAGAGAAAAGTCAGCTTTAATGAAAGACTGATATTTTACCTAAAAATGGTTAATGATATTTTAACTCTGAAAAAAAAAAAACCCATATAAGAATTAATCATTTATAATGATCAAAAACATGGAATCATAAAATTTACAGGAGTTTAACAAATTCTGTCATTGTTAACAAAACGTTGAACGTTGATTCTGAAAAAAAATTCTGCTTTCTAAGGATCAAAAACACTAAAACGAACCATAATCAAAAGTATTATACAAACGTACTGTAAGACTTCTTTTATAATACTTATACGCTGCATTTGCTTAATTTTTGAAGCTAAAAAATCTTAAAGTGACAGCCCTCAAGAATTTCAATTTTTACAACCCACTGGAGGAAAAGTAATTCAGGTTTAGATCAACATGAGGGTGAGTAAATGACAGGATGTTTAGGTAGCTAAACCAATGCAGAACTACTAACTAAATACTAAGGGCCACAAGAAAAGATCCATGCCTTTCTTTGTTAAGTGAAAGGATGTGCCTCTCCTCTGCTTAGCTCTCTCAGAGATGAGAGTAGGAGGAGGACACACTGTCACAGTGTCTCCCTGTGCAAATAAAAGACAGCTTACAACCAAACCGGCCTTTGGAGGAGGCGCGGGATGAAAGAGGACTGACCAGGCCGGGGATGCAGACCCAGAGAGTGGGAGAGCAAAAGAGTGAGAGAGAAGGGCTCTGCTGCATGTAATTAAACATTCTTCACCAGTTTTAGGCGCAAGGGCTGAGACAGACGAGAGACCCCCTCCTTATGTCTCACACATACACATACACTCTTCCAAACACAAACACACCCCCACAAAACACACACTACGCCCCAACCAGCCGCAGTCCACCTGACAAGTGACAGCCCAATCTGATTAAATGCCAGAGGAGGAGGAGCCAGCCTGGCCTCCATGACAGGCCAAAAGTGATCACCATGGAGATACATAATTACAGCTGTCAACGCGTCCACCGTCCCGCTGGCATCACCCTGATTGCTCACAGCAATAATGATAGACAAAGCTTTGCATGCTCTCGCCCGCCTCAAAACACAATATAAGCATCCAGCTAACACGCAACGCTCACATGAGCGCACAACAGTGGCATTTTAATTAGTTTTTTTTTAACCTACCTACTTTTTTCTCTCTTTCCGCACCACCTATACCCCCCCTCCTTCACGTGGACAGGCCACAAGCGCAAGTGTTATTACATGAAGCTCCCGCTGTAGCATTAATTGAAGAAAGATATGGTGGGACAGAGGCGGTAGGGGGTAGAGCGCGTCCATTATCACTTGTGCCTTCAACAGGTCTCACGTTTGAAAACTGCAAATTGCAAAAACTTGCAAGGGCAAAATGTTTGACATTACTTGATCTGCAACCATATGGTGAAAACCTCCCTAAGAAGAAGAGAAGAAAATAAATGAATAAATATAGGAGGGGGAGGAAGGGTAGAAGAAGATGAGGGACAAACAAATCCAGTAAATAATTATTTAAATAGTGTAATTAACGTTTTTTTTTTTACTTCAGAGGGGGGAATGTCAAGTGTTCTCTTCTTTTGGCCTCTCCTTTGTGGATGTCCTTGCCTCCTATGCTATATGTGACAGTGACAATAAACATACTAAAGATGTTAAAACTACCTCCTGCGGGACGCTTAGGGGCGAGACAAGTTCACGCTGGGTGTACACACTTCGTTTTTTTTCTTGCTGAAGGTTGATTTGAGTTTGTTTCTTTAATTAAGTTGGACTCACATACATATTGGGGAATTAGTTCATCCATTTAATTATTTTCCAGTGCAATTAACAAAGCTCTGTCACCTTATGGTTGCTCTCTTTGGAAGTGAATGTGACCTCAGGTGACAGAACGCATCAAGGCGCCTTTGTCTGTGCCCTTTAAAAACACCAACATTTGCAGAAAACAAAAGTGTCACATTTCTTTTGTCTCTACTTTCAAAATTATTGTTCTGTTACATTTAAAACTTAAGTAGACTGCATCTTAACACTTTCTTAAAGATATTCATCTTCTCCTTGATGTCCTTTAAAAACGAAGAGGTCATGAAAACATTGTTTCTTAAAATATATTTTTCCTGGCGAACCTTTTACATTCTCTGCTAAATCTTCTTCTAAAAAAAATAAAGAACAAACAATTTCATAGAGGTCCTTGCGGATGCTGTAAACTCTAAAGGGGACAGCGTATGGAAAATTTCAGAGAAGGATGTTATTGCAGCTGCTCCCATGCCTGATGCTGAAATGTCTGTTATTAATTACAGATTTACTTACAGCTGCTTGATGGTTTAAAAGACAAGATAAGAAAGAAGCAGGAAGGGACACCAGCCACATCAGGCCTTGTTATCACAAAACCTGACTTTGTATCATGCCGTTTTGTTTATGAAGAGGGTCTTTGTATTGTTGCATGAAAGGAAAAACAAAATTGCTTTCCTTCCTGTAATATAATTTAGCACCTAGTTGAAATTTGTACAATCCACAAAACTGTAGACGTCCTAATAGTTCACCTTGATCTTATTAGCATAATGTTTACATATACAGTTTTGTACATTTGATGTATAGCAAAACATATACATATTGATAGCATCCAAAACTGAAAAGCATTAAAAAAATATTAATCCTCTCTATTTTTTTACTACCCAGTTCTAAACTTTGTTTAATAAACATATATTTAAAAAAAAACATAATAGGTTTTAAAAAAATGTTACATTTTAGTTACAATACACTATTATAATAATATTTATGATTATGTTTTTTTTTTTTTTTTATGAGAATAATGTTCATTAATTTTAAAGTTTAGAATTGGGTAATCCTTTAAAAATTGTTGAATAAGGAATTCCTTTCTGTTCAGAAATCCCACAGAACAGAGTTAAACAATTATAAAAGCAAAACTATGGCAATGCTGTGAATAATGTGATAGTGTTTTAATTAGTACTTAATTACTGTCATTATGTAAAGGGACAGTTCACCCAAAAATAAAAATTCTGTTATCATTCATTCAACTTTAAATTGTTCCAAACCTGCAGGAAGAAAAAGAACAAATTTTAAAGAATGTTAGTAACAGTAGCCCCTGACTTCCATAATGTGGGGGAAAATACTATTGAAGTCAATAGCTACAGTCAACTGGTTGGCTGTATATCATCATCTCACATTATCTTATTTTTAGGAATAAAAAAAAAAAAATCATGGTTTGAAAGTGGAGGGTCAGTAAATTATACAATTCTGTAGAATCAACCTATTAAATCTATGAATTCTGTATTTTAGAAACCTAAAATGATTTGTCTATATTTTCATACCTATAAAATGTTATTTTTGATGCTGTCAATGTATGCTTCTAAAACATATAAAAATTAATGTGTACAAATAGCTAGGTTACTAATGATTACACATTTCAACAAATTACTTATAATAACTTATTGTATTAACATCCATCGGATGTGCTCAGGTAGGGCCCTATGAAGCCACACACAGGAAATGTTGCAATGCATGGATACCAGTCTGTGTGTTTTTGGGTGTTGCTGAGGGGGGTGGCAATGCCGTTAACTAGCAGGTAGAGCCCTGTGGCCCCTTGAGGCAGAGCTCCTGACAATCAGGGAACAGGACTGGCACATTTGCAGGGATCCTGAGAGGAAGCAGAAAGCAAAGGAAACATTAACTGTTAAATAAAACACAGGAAGCAGGGTTAACTGCCACTCCTCAGAGCTAAAGCCATTGGCGGGGTCTATTTTTTGCCCAATTATCCTTGGTTAACAGGATTAATTACCACTACCGCTTTTTTTTTCGGTCCTTCTTAGTCAGCGACTAATAAATCTACAACTAGCTCTCACAGACTGGGAAGGCCATCATAATTAGCATAACAAGTCACAAAATCATTACAGGCCTAAATTGCTTACAGAGACAATCAACACAGGCCTACAGGATGTAGTATGGACGGTTTTTGGGATGGGGGGGTGGCTGTTTAATTGAATAAAAATGTTGTGTGGTGGTCCTAAAAGCTAAAGCACATGAGGAGGCGGGGCAAAGGGACTGATTGACACAGAGACTTCAGTCGTCAGCCACGCCTACTTCAGACATGAGGCTCCATTAGCAGCAGATGGAGAGTGTGTATGAGAAAGAGAGAAAACCGCGTTTGTATGTGTGTGTGTGTGTGTGTGTGTGTGACCATTCGTTCCCCTGCCAAATTATTTGTCATTTTACTCAAATACAAATGCTAGATTGCAGTTGTCATCTGTTCTCTTTCATTTCCAAGGAAGCCTAAAAGTAATTGTGACATGAAAAAACCCTTCTTAAATATGAAATATGACATTTGAATAAACATTACTGTTTTTGTGGTACCAGTGATTTTATTTTACTCATCCACGCTGTCCTGATACTTTATTCTTATACGTAACTGCATTTGTATTTGTATTAATAGATTGAATTCCACTGTTTGACAGTGAGATCACTGTCAAAAAGCAGTCAAATTGACTCAAATTCATAATATTAAGCTACAAAGCTGTACCAAAGTCATTTCTAAAGGCAAATCAATACCATCATACTTCTTTGAAACTATAGGCTAAATCATATCATCCTCCCATCCAAGCCTGAAGGATCTTAATATGGATGACTGGTTCTCAGTTCTGTTGCAACTCAATTCTGTAACTACTTCAAAGTGATCATTGGTCTCTTTGAGGCTTTTTCCATAAGTCTCTTTGTTTTACACAGAGTTTTAGAGACAACCTTTCCTAAGCAGTGCCTGGGTGGTTTGATTCACTTTCACTTAAATCAACAATGCCCAATGGGACTTTAGTGTTGGTTTGTAGTCTTTTGCGCATATGTTTTGGGTTTTCTCCATGATTTTGATATATGGGTTTAAAGGACAGTTATAAAAAATGAAGCCTTATTTCTCAATTCTTGTTTCATTTCTTAAAATGTGGCTGATTTTTTAAGGACACATAGGTAACACAATAATGTTCCTGTTAGGGCAGTTGTACAAACCCAACAGCTCCTGCAGCACAATAAATAATCTTACGAATCACTTATTTACTTTTAGTTTTTTTTTACAGCATTTTCTAATGCTATTAAAAGCATGTTTGTGTATGTGTTTGGAACTAAAATAAATCACAGAAAATTGCAGAATTAATGAGATAATTTAATAAAACAAATTATTAGATTTTTATTCCTCAAAAATGTACTTTTTACAAAGCCTATAATGAACTAAATTAATATATCTGGTGACCTTAAGGGATGAATGCAAAAACTATAAATGGCAGCTTGATTACATTTTCCCCAGATAATTAATTAAACACTGAAAAAATTCAAGCTAATTTTATTCAAAAACATCCATTACTTTAGAAAACGATTGTCCTTCACCATTAATTTATTGTTATTTCCTCTGACAATAGCCTACTAATTATTTGTGTTTATTAAGAAAGAGAATCAATTGAATGCAGACAACATTTGAAGTGTGAAGATAATAAATGCCAGAAACCCTGTAAACCTACTTTTCAGAAGGTTTACAGGGTTGCTTCTAATGTACAGCATTACAGCTGTCTCTTTGACAGCTTCCATCATCTTGTACAGACCAGCCCATATTTGCCTATTAAACTTTATGGATCCATTAAGAGCCCACATAAGCCAGTCACATGGCCATTAATTTCCCTCATAATATTTTCTTAGTATATAAAATATGTTGAAACCTCATGAGACCAAATGAGGTCCAAAACTAAATAAACAAAAGCTTTTGAAAGTAATCAGCATGTTTGTTTTAACAGCTGCATTAATTGCTATGGCCAACTTAGATTTATTTTGAAATACTATAACAATATATTTTATTTACACTCTATAGTAGTAGCAAAACTCTCATATTATGACAACGTTTTCTGAAATAGCTACTTGCATCTGTACTAAAACTAATGGTTCTCGCTTAGATACATGGAAAATCTGTTCATAGTCACAGAAAGCCATGTCAGCCAGCGCTGGTATTCCTTTGGTGACAGACTGGCTGGTCTGTGGCCGAGCTGACTGCATGCGGCCTGTGCCAAATCTAACACTATCGAGTCTGGGAGAGGACGCGGCGCAGCCAGCAGCTGCCAACCTGTTTAGCTCTAGCCTCCTCCATTCGCCTGCTTTCACTAACCTGTCCTGACAAGTAACCAGATTAGCGTAGTCTTCCATCAGTGCAGGGGAGCAGAAAGAACAGATGGATCTTCCCTGTATCGCTCCCCCCTCAGCTGCAAGCTCACCACCGCAGTGCTTAGCTCGCACAATGGCTGGGGCCCGGCCCCGTCGCAATCGATGTGCTATGAGTTAATTGTTGCTAACAGCTTTGCATAATGCTGTTCGGGGAATACCGATCTCCGGCTTCATATTCCCCTATCCTCCCATCTTCTCCCCGCAAACCACGAGCGCCTCACAAACCGGGAAAATTGGCAGCCACGTTTAGCTGAACGCCCACTTCCGAGGAAGATCAGAGACCTGGGCGATCAGGAAATGCTAGACAGTTTCAGATGATTGAATTACAGCCATTTATATACATTGCTGGTGTTTACGCAATGCCACAACAATGACACACGTGCAGCAAACGAGACATGGCAATGCCAAGGAAATAATTGAATGAATAATGTCAGAGGTGGAAAAATGGAGAAAAAGAGAGCAGATGGAGAAAACAAACGGCAATTTATAACACTTGTCATCTGCCGGGAAAAACTGAGCTTGTCTTTTTACAGTTTCTCTGGTATGTATCACTAAGTTTGCTCAAGTGAGCAGATGGGCGCACTAATTAGCTCAGTTCATGCCGCAAGTTTGTTTATAAAGAGAGAATGGGAAGCAGACATTTTGACACATTTTATTAACATATCATACCTTAAAGCTCTGCCTCCTGATACCCAGAAGGCTTTTTAGTGTTTTCCATTTATGCATACACACACACATACAGATGGCCTCCATCACCAAACATACATATGCACACACACACACACACATATGCACAGGCTGAACACAGGTCTAGCAGCTATAACCTTTAGGGAAGCTTGAAAATTAAACATATATGTGGATGCTATTTACATTCTTGCATTAGCCACTGATTTGATCCTAAGTGACTTTGAGTACACTAAAATGTTTCCTGGTAATCAAAACCGTGTTGTTACTAGTGACAGGTGTGACATACTTGTCACCTGACAATCCTTCCTCAGTCTTTATGTGCACGCGGAAGAGATGATGTCACCGGCAGAGCAGCGGAGAGGGAAGCATGGAGTGTGTCTACCAAGGCTAGGGAATTCCTGCACGCTGTCATATCTGTGTCACCCAGAATCCCCACTGCGCCTCTCTCTCGCACACTCTTGCTCTGACCGGCCTGCTCTGACTAAACAGACGACACGTTTAGTACCATTTCAATCTACCATCTCAAACTAACCAACAATGAAAAAATATACCAAAGTGCATCCTGCGTGAATGAATGATTGTAAAATAAATCGCTATGGACTATAGACCAGTGATGCTTAATGATAAGGAAATATATTAAAAATGTATTTCAATCGTGACAGAACATATTAACACGGGATGGATATGACAATGAATAGATCTGCTATGCTGAATTGCTGCTGCTGTTGGTTATTTCTGTAGCTGTAGACAATTGTTGTACAGGAACTTGCTACTACAGCAGCAGAAGTATTTAAGACATCCTGCTGCTGCACAAATAGCGCAAAAAAAAAAAAAAAAAAACCTGTAGCAGAAAAAATTAAAACTGGCCTGTCTTTTACTCACCTTTGAAGCATCCCAGGTGTGTGTGAATTTCTTCTTTCAGTCGAATCCAATTGGAGTTATATTAAAACTGTCTAGACCCCTCTAAGCTAAACTTCAGAAGACGTGAAATAACGTGCATGTATTCATAATAAAACGTCCCTCACATGGCTCTGGGGGATGAATAAAGGCCCCCTTTAGTGAATCCTGGATACAGTCCTTGTGGATGTCGAAGGACGTATTCGGCACACTCATGGCTCTGGGAAAGCAAAAGAAAACCAAGGAAAACAAGGAAAGCCTCTTGGATTATATTGAAAATCTCAATTTTTCTTTACAAATCCTCGGTTTGTGCTTCTAATTCATGACTGGCATTTTTTTTTCTTCTCTAACCGTGCTCATCAGTAATCACGTAACGCCGACATTTTACGTCATCCGCTGGGTCTGTTTCTGGTTTCAACAGTCAGCAGAAGTGAGAGAAAAGTGTTTATTACGTTTGAAATATGGATATTTATCATACAAAAAATATGTATTTGCTACAAGGGGCCTTTATTCACCCCTGGAGCTGTGTGAGGGATGTTTTATAACGAATATGCACACGTTATTTCACGTCTTCCGAACTTAATACAGCTACCACTCATTTAAGCCCATTCAAAGGCTTGGAGGGGTCTGGACTATTTTTAATATAACTCTGATTGGATTCATCTGAAAGAAGAAAGTCGCTACACCTAGGATGCCTCATAGGTGAGTAAAAAACAGGATCATTTTCATTTCTGGGTGAACTAACCCTTTAAGTATCCACTTATAAAATGTACTTTTTGTGAAGTCTGATCAGTGATTACATTATGGTACCACAATGTAATAACTTTAAATTCATGCTCATCTGAGATCATGTTCTCAGACATTTGATTACAGTTTCATTGATTAATATGCAATTAATTTGCTTAAACTGTAATTGATGTAATAGGTGTTGTTCTATAAAAAGTAATTTTATGTGATTTTTTTGTTTGTTTTTGTTAATCATCTTTAGGTTGCTTGTTGCCTCTGCTACAAACTGCTGCATTTGCTGGTGATGTAGATTGTGACAGATTTCCTCTTACAGCCATGACACTGTAGTGCTGACCAATCACAGTGTAGCATTATGATAATTGTGCTGAGAGAGGAGAAGTCAGGGTCGTAGGTATATATCAACCCGTTTCATCATACTCTGTATTGAATTACACCCATGTTTCTTTGTTTAAGGATGAGGAAAGATTGAGTTTACTCAATTTGATTACAGGCTACTAAACAGCAGGTCCATTAAAACCATTTCTAATTTCATATCATGAAAAATCTATTTTTGTTCCTGATCTTTTATTTCAAAGGGTTCATTGTAATATGAAACTAATGTTCAGTAACGTTACTCCTATTTTAAAAAAAGACCACTTAAACTAAGCTTACAAAACATTAGCAAACAGAAATGACCATGTATTGTTTAGCAAATTGTAGTAAAGTCATTTTAAGGAAGTTGTACAATAACTTGTAAACACTGGTACTTGTTTGACATACTGTAGTACGTTTACACGGAGGATTTGAAGTAAAAGGCCTGTTTAATTAGAGATGACCTCAGGAAATATATTGAATAATATGATAAAACAAATATTGTATGCCTTGTTCTCTTTAAAGCATGAGTATTAATTGCATCCCAAAAATATAAGGGAAAAATTGTGCAACAACGTGACATGCTACACCTCTGCTAAACAAGAAGCGACATGCTACGCCTCTGCCAAACATGATGTAACTACATGTAATGCCAATGTTGCTTAGGAGGAAAGCCAAGGTTTTCTAACAACAGTTAAAAACTGTACTGACACAAAATGTCAATATGTAAAAATAAACAGCTGAGATTTTTGTAAAAGTCAAAAAGCCAGCTTATTTATCCTAATACAATGTTTGTTGGTGGGAAATGCCTTTTGTGATTAAAAATATTTTACAGCTTACGATTCGAACTAATTATGAACAATATTAATGTAATCTCAACATTCTGTTTGCATCACAATCACTAAAATGCATTAATCCAATTATAACAGTGAATGTTAATGTCAACTAATGGGCGTTTAAAATACTTTAGTTTTCTCAAAATGTTAACAGTGGAAAATAAAAAGGTCTTGCAAGGTTTCACTATCAGTAACTCTCATGTCTGCATTGCATCAGAACACAACAAATCAATAAACATCAGACTGAATATTACTGAAAAGCCATCTGCTTTCCTTACACTTAAAATATCACATGCTCGTGTTTCAAGCAAATGTTCACTTTAGTGTAATTAACATTTTTCTGTTTTTACAAAAACGTTTTAATGAAACCTACAAGGCTGCACTGACCACCTTGCCTTTTTGTTTCTTTTCCTCCCTTATTTCTGGTCTCCCTTATTTTCTTCCCTCAGCATGTCTGAGCTATTCTGAAGAAGAAATGATCAAAATTAACAGCAAATATTTATTGATTATATCTCAGCTGCTCATGAACAGTTTAGAAGAAAAAGAAATCACAGGGTTTGAAATTCACAAAAAAATGTCAAGCAACAATGACTTAGACATGCACTTGTCAAATTGCAATGACACAGACTTGAATAAGGCAAACTGTGATCATTGCTATGGTTACAGGGCAGGGTGGGTGTAAGAGATAGGCTTTGTGCACTATTGTAGTTTTTGGTTTTAAAAGCACTGTGAAGGTTTTTTAAAATGGTAATTGAATGAATAATTAAAACAAGGACAAAAAAAAAAAATAGAATATTTAACACATTTTTACCTCCCTTCATAGTGACGCTAACATGGTGCCTGAATCTGAGTTTTAATCTTTCCAAGCTGCTTTTATCGGTTTTTATTCCCACAATACATTTGAAATACAAGCCTATGCATTACATTTTTACACAAGCTGTTACAGAGACCTTGATTGAGTTCATATATGCAGTCATACATAAACATCTGTGGTGAGGCATGTCTTTATGTTTCAGCTGGTCATTTGCTTTGAGTGCAACAAGTTTAGCACGTCTTCATCTTAAAGCAGGAAAGGAAGGCTGATGGTGAAGATTAAAGATTTAGAGACACGTATCTGAACGTTAGTAGAGTTTAATGAGATACAGAAGTTTAGAGAGTCGTGAGATGTTGTGTCGGATGTGATTAGAGAGTAACGAATCATTTACAATGCTTGATTCTGCCATCACAGCCTCCGCAGCAAGACTTCATCAGCCTGAGATAACAAAAGAAAACTTTAAAGATGCTGAAAAAACATCCCCATAAAACTACCTTGTACTGTACTTTATTGTTGCAAAAGCTCAGTGTACAAACAAGTACTGAAGTTCTTCCAAACAGGTTCAGTTGGTTTCCAAACCCAGCAGCCAGAGTTAAAAAAATCAACACATCAACACTATTTTATCCAATGCTGACTATGTTCTGTATTGATTATAGAATACTGCTACTTCCATATTAAGCTCTAAGTAATCTAGCTACTCAATACTCTCAATCTCTGGATTTTAAATTCTTGACTATAAAAAGAAAGTGATTATGGAAAGTTTTATCTCGGTCACTCCACATAGAGTGTTTCTGCAGGATACCCGTTTGTGAGGTTCACTAGATCTTGTCCTAGATCCAGCCCCACATCCCATCTCATCTTATCATTGCTGTGAAGCCAAGCCCGTTGCCAGATACAGTCTATAAGAGACACAGAGGAACCCTTCACTGACCGCTGACATGAATCTACTTCTGCCATCAAAGTTTGTTTTCATTTTGGTTGATCAATAAAACCTATGCTCCTGTTTCCTTAAGAGAAAACAAATCTAGAAATGTGTAAACAAGTCAAAACAGTTAAATATTTTACAAGTTTTAGACAGAATATTTTTGAAACAATCAATAAAACTCTGAAAAAGTACTGTATTTCAGTTAGGGCTGTATACCTTGGAGAACCTGGCGATACGATACATACCTTGAGACACAAGTCACGATTCGATACGTACCTCGATACAGAGCTGTCTCGATACGATTTGATACAATGTGACACGATTCGATACGATTCAATAAAAATACATGGGCCAGAGCCAAATAGTTAATGCTGAACACATTTACTCAACAAACAGAACTCAATTTACTGAAGACAAAAGTGCATTTTGCTTAAATATTTGCAACTTTAAGTGCTCCGATTAATTGAACACCAATTTTATTAATCTAGAAATTACCACAAGTCAACATTTAACTTTCCAAGGGTACAGTCTGAGCTCACACAAGCACAAAATCTTCTTATTATTATTCTTAACTTCTTATTAAATCTTCTTATAATTCTTTTTTGTGACACCATGTACTGCCATAACATATTTCACTATGAAATCACTTAAATGCTATATCT
>JAUCMS010000153.1:11734622-11760860 GCA_032357445.1 Enteromius radiatus | reverse complement strand
CCTGTTCCATTTACGTGTTCTCCGAATGCTTAAGAGGAGCCTCGCCTAGCCTCTGAAGGAAGTGACTTAGAAGGACCTGTCCGGCCAAGGACGCATCCTTGACATTGAGAAACACCTACGATTCACTGAGTGAGCTGATCCAAATGATTCCGATTGAATTGCAAATCTATTAATTTTTTTTTATTCATTTATAACGCAAGCCAGGTAGGTTCAAACAACGCGTGGCATTTATTTATTTATTTTTTTTTACATTTTTCAGTAGCTAGATTTTTACACATTAGAATATGAAGAACATGTGGACGAAGAAATGCAAATATATATGCTAAGGTTCCTTCTGTAAATAATTTTTCTATAAAGGACAAAATATGTATGTTCTTTTTTTTTTCTTTTTCATCACTTTGAAGGCTTTTGTATAAGAAATAAATCATTATAAAATGCACAAAACATATGTTTACTTCCTGAGTCATGCAAAAACATAACCTTTTAAAGTTTTATGGAGTTCAGGTGTAAAGTTTGTTCCACACATAAGAAATTGGATTTTTAAACCATCTCTGTTATAAGCCGCCCTAGTTGATGTGTTGTTTGGTCATCATGGTGAATAATATTACATTTAAATGTTTTCATTTAAGGACATTTCTATTCACTTTTAGATAATAGCTTTGGTGGTAGCCACTTTATGCACTCAAATCCAAATTTTTGTTTTGCACACATACAGATATAAAATACAGAGGCATGCAATTTTATCCCACCCTCTAACTCAGATCAAGCCCAAAGAAAAGACTTTACAGATGTGTGTTAATAATCTCTGCAGAAACAACATTTCACATCATGTGTGAAAGCCGCATCGTCCCAGGCTGGGGCTTTGGAAAAATAAATCAATAAAGAACAAAATAATGGAGGAAAAGAGAGTAGAGAATGAGAGAGAGAGAGGTGTAGAAGAGAGAGAGAGAAAATGGACGGACCGCTGTTCTACAAATATTTGGAGATGTGGTGCTGTTTTCATTGCTGACATCAACATAAATTTGTGCAACGGGGCCCAAGATGCTCAGCAGGTGTCACTTTCTGTGAAAGAAGTGGAAAGAGAAGTAGAAGGTGGTAGGAAAGGTTTTGAGGGTGGGAATGGAATGAGAGAGGTGAAGACAATGACCTTTGCCCTTCTGAACTCTGCTTTCTCTCCCTCAGAGAAGTGTGGGTCATCAGTGCTCAACCCCCAGCCTTTACCACCTCACACCGCAGTGCTTTCCTTATGTAGCCATCTCATCTGACAACTTCACTTCAATCCACAGGCCTGACCACAACACACACAAAAACAGGCAGAAAGAGAAGCAAAACACACACACACAAACTCCACAGGAGGTAGTGGTTTTCTTTCGAAGAGGCTCTAGCAATACATTCAAATCACCAAAAAAAAAAAAAAGATACATAAGAACGGAATCATATCAATAATGGAATCAAGTGCTGTCAATTAGCATCAATTATGCTGACCCCAAAACGTTTACACAAATGTTTTAAACACATTTTGTACAAAAAAGAAATAGGTGTGACTTTTGTAACATGTAGCATGTATGGCATTCTGGTTAGGTTTCCCATCATAAACTAAGACCAGAATATCTCTCAGCATTAGAAGTATTGACCAGACCTGTTGATTCATTGTTTCTAACATTGCTTCCACACACATTATTTATTCAGCCAGCTTGATTAAGTCCCTGGACACTTCCTGGGTCAGGACTTCCTGGGCAGTAGTAGCTGAGTCAGTGGCCAATCAGACAGCCCCACTGGGGCTCGCCGTGTCCAGAGGTATGCTTCCTGTTTTTGTCAGTGCTTGTCAGGAGCCACCTGGCCGGTGCTGACCAAAGAGGGTCAGATTGCTCAGGGGTTCGTCCCTGAAGGGAGTTCAGGGGGTCAGGGAGTGGGAAAAAGCGACCCAGAATGACACACCGTGCAGCCGCGATGCCACACATGAAGCGTGACCTGTTTAGCTACAGCATAGCGAAGGCCGCGAGGCTTAATCCAGTTAGTTCCAACAATCCCTGGGTCACCTATACAATGACAATTGAAATACACAATTGAGGCCCGCTGGATCTTCAGTAAACCTCGCACATGCACAAAATAGCCCTGCACCAGTCAAAATGGAAACAAATCTGGCCTCCATTCACAGCTGCATCAGTCAATCACTCACAAAGCCACGATTTCCGCACATAAAAGATCATTGTGCAAAAGTGCAGGAGCAACAGTGCAGTAAATAACACAGCAATTAGCACAGGTTGCGGCAGTGGTTAATAACCGTTCTGGCTCTGGGTCATGCCTGTTCCTCTGTGCAAGCGCAGAATGGAGGTTCGGGTTCCTGCTGCCCACAGCGGTCTGGACCTTTCCACTTCAGCTCCTCCTAAAAGATGCCCCACAATGGCCTCCGGCTCTAATGAGTTGGCTTTTTGCGTGGACTCTAGCACGGCGAACAGGTGCGACTGGGACTGGAGGCGTGGGGAGAATGGGAAGAGGTCTCTGTTTGTCCCTCCAGTGTCTGCCAGATAAACAGACCGACCAGCAGAGCAACCTTAAATTCTTTCATGGAATAGGTGAAAGACTCTGCAGCTGGAGGGCTTGAATGGACCCTGCCACACTCCACCAAACTCTCTAATGAGCAAAAGTTTGGCACAGGCTATTCGAAAGGACAAAACAAAAAGCCACTGTGGAGCTAAAATGAGAAAGAAAGGAAGAAAGACATACCACACGGGTCATTATAGGGACATTCTGAAGGACGAAGACATTGGGATGGGTAGTTCAGGATGTATGGATGCCAACACGGCTTGGCGTAATTAAAAAGCTTTTCTGGGAGAAAAGACTGTTCCTGCTCACTCAACCACTGAGAAGCATCATGTGAGTCTGAACCAAGTCAAGAGACAATGGACATCAGTGAATAGATAGGGTGCTTATTTTCGATGAACGCTAATGCAATTTAAATGATTGTGTGTTTGGAGTAGCAGACATGACAGGGTGCTCATTGTACCTCTTTAGTAGTAGTGGGTGGCGGAAGCTTTAAAATAATGCAATTAAACACTGACCTCTTGGATGCGCTAACACACCTATTTGGGTAGGCCTTGTCAATCAAGAGTGGCGTTCATAGTTGCATTCTGAGTTTTAAATGGGATTTCATTCAAAGGAAAACACCAAATTATCATAGCACTATATTCCATGTCTTCTCCTAAATGGCAAATGAATAAAAGAAGAGTTAAATTATATATTTATAATACCTCTCAAAAGATTAGGAAACAGACATTGTAATGTTTTCAAAGATGTCACTTATGCTCACGCCAATGGTGTATTTTTTTAATCAAAAATACAATAAAAACAAACAGTATTATTGTGAATTGTTCATGCTTTTTAAAATAAATGTTTCTGTCTTCAGTCTTCACACAGGATCCTTCACATGATCCTTTGTGTATGCTAACTTAAGGATGCATTAAAATCAAGTCACAGTAAAGACTTTTTTGCAGTTATTCAATGCATTCTTGCTGAATACAAGTATTCATTTCTTTAAAAAATTCAAATAAATCTTGATGACCACCAACTTGTCAATGTTTATTTCATACATTTTTAAACATAATACAGATTTCAACATATATTAGCTAATGTTTTTGGTTCCCGCTATTGTCAAAAACATTGTAAAAATATATTCTCTTGCTCTTTAAAATACATTTTGAAATATATTTTAATCTTTGAAGGTTTAAACTAAAACAATATATATTTGAATCTAGCAAAATATATTACCTATAGCAGTTCTATATCAAAACACAGTAAATAAACAGGCAGTAATTAAACTTTCCTTTTAAATTGATTTATTCTGTTAAACTCACGCAGCCAGTGTTATATTAAACAGATGTCAGGAAAAAAATATCTTCCAAAATTTTTATATATAGTCCATTGTTACAGCAGAGATGAATATTTCTCTCCACAAAGACCTCTATAGCAGCTATAAAGACTAAACAGTGCATTAGCATTATGCTAACAGTCCAGGATTAAGGAACATGAAAGGCAGCAAAGCCTTGTTAAGATGGTCATCAGCAGTCAGCAGCTGGAGAAATCAATGTGAGAAGCACAAGCATGCAAGTCTACTAGAATCACTAACAGGAAGAAGAACAGCTCTGGGCCGCACAGAAAGAGGAACGCACCTCTTTTTAAAACACTGTATTGCAACACCAACACTACATGATGCTGGCTTGGAAGAAATTCCAAAAAACACTGTGTGTTATAAGTTCTGCCTCTGATAAATCAAAACACAGAATCGCAGTGATTGGCCACCATTCAGTATTTTTCAGCTGTCAAGTATTTCTTAATTTTTGGATGCTCTCAACACTCTCTTCTCTCAATCAATCCTTTGCAGGAGATTCCTGCTCAGCTTTTGTACAGAAAGAGTAGAAAACACCCACTTATTCGGCATGGCGTTTATTTTTTATTAAATTGTATTTTTTTTGCATACTGAAAGACTTTTTTGTCTTCTCACATTTATGTCTAAGATGAGTGTGTTTTTGGACACAGCTGTATGGCCTGGCTGCACTATTGAGACAAGTGCACGGCATATGAATGTGGATCACCCACTGACACGCCTACAGCACCAAACATTCCTGCACCTTCCTGCCCGTCTAAACAAAATAAATCAATCATGTTAAAAACCCACACAGAAAAAGCCATGTCAACACTTGGCCTGATATAGGATGGATCGTAATTTTTAAGTAGATTTTTCTGTTACATCCTTGGCTATTACAACAGAACACAAATACAGGGGTGAGCTTTGATCACAGCATGGTGAAAAATTTATGAAGAAAAAGATGGCTGAGGGAGACCAGATCGAGGTATCAGTAGGCAGGACAGAAGGTTCTTGGATGTGGGCAAAAAAAGTGCCGTCACACACGTCTGCTGCGACGAAGGAATCCCAACGAACCTTTAAATCACAAGACATTTGAGACAATAAATACCTTAACACAATGTGGACATTAGAAACCTGGCTCATTTCATATCATGTGGATATCATCTGAAATGAAGAGGAAAGTGTTATTGCAATTCAGAAAATTCATGCATTCATTTTTAATGTGATGCAAACTCATATTTCTGGATTAAGGTCATTTACAAAGAAATATTACAAAGTTTTAAATAAGAATCTTTTTTTTAAGAAATCTGAATATATTTGTGTATTAAAATTAAGAACATGATGCTTACTTGACTAGGATATATATAATTGTTTATTTTGATATGTGTATTATATTTGTATCATTTGCTTATCTATTTCGCATTCCTTGAAAATAAAATGTATATTGTGAATGAAAGTGTTATACACTTACAATAAAGTTTGAGGTTTGGGTTGGACTAAAACAAACAAGGGGGAAAATGGAGGTTATCAGAGATTTTGAGTTGATGAGCAGCCCTCATGCATTCAGTTCCACTTGGTTCCACACAGATAAGACAGGAATTTTAAAACACTCAAGCGTGGGCTAATTAAAACCCCACACTCTGTGTTGCCAGAACAGGAATCAATATGTTTATTTAATTAATCTATACATCACACAAGTGCACACAAGATCAGCCCCAAACCAGCTCTCTCAGCTCAAAAAAAAAAAAAAAAAACAGAAACAGAAAAAATACAAACATATTTGGCTCTCCATTTGTGCTTGACGATAACATGTTTGATCGCGCTGAAAGTTTGCTCCTCGAGGGCTTACAAAGTCAATTACATACAGAAACACACTGTATGCTGTGCACACAATAGTCACAAACACGGGCCCTTTTCACTAATTGAATCGAGTTCAATGGCATTAACAAAAGAATCTCATTATCTAGACTTCTCCAAATACTCTGCCCTCTGGAACTCTTTCACACTTTCAGGCTGCTCCGATAACTCGACTTCATAAAGCAGGTCCCAGGCCTGTGAGAAGTGCTAATTTGTAAACGTGTCTGTGAAAGAGAACAGAAGGTTATTAATAATTCCCTTGACCTTGTTCGAATCAGATATCACAATGAAGGGTAATGTTCAATAATTGATTTACTCAGGCTCGGTTGTCTCTTTAAGAATGATGATTTTTAAACACGCTGACACTTTTGCTCTAGCAAAACGAAAGTGTATTATTATGGGATACTGGCAAAGACCGGTTGAGATTTAAAACCGAATGTGGGCTTACTTTTCTTGAGGCCTGGATTTTATATTCAAAAGCGCCATTTCTGGCAAATTGCACTGAAACCCCTGGAGGGGTCTTGAGGGGGTGTTCTAAATTTTGTGTCATTTAAAATTCAAAATGTTTCAGTTATATATAAAACATAGAAAACATCACAAGCTGATGTGCTAATGAACTTTAGACAAAACTGCAGCGATGATTTAGACTGGATCTCTTCATCTGCAGAGGCTTTCAAATGACGAGATGCTCATTCAAAAATACAACAACACTTACAAAAATGTCCAGATACAATAAAGAAAAAGGCCAACTGAAAGACAGAAATTCTAGAAAAGAAAAGCTTATTTAATAATAATTTCTATTAAAATATTAGAAAGTTAACATAAGATCAATGTAGAATGTCATGCAATTTTTTGCATTTTATTAAAAATACTAGTAAAATAAACCTAATAAACATAAATATTACATACTGACTTATATATTAAAACAATAATTATTACATTTGTTTGTGAAAAGATGTTTTTGGGCATGAAGACCAGATGAGACCGATACATTTCTAAACGTTTCCAATTAATTTTTTTCAATCTGTTAAAAGATTTTTCCTTGTATGTCATTGACCCTCCTACATTGGTTTTGACCTCAAACAAGGATCTCGACCGCGTCTTTTCTCTCTCCTCAGCTGTGACTACAGTTCACTCCCCTTTCACTTTATCAATTCAATCTTCCTCTGTTATCTAACCCTCGTTTCTTTTATTTCTCCTTTTGTTTTTGGCCTCAAAATCCAATTAGGCTTCATCTGAAACACCAGCAGTGTGGGAACTTTATCCATTCATGAGGGGAGATAACTAAACTAATTAAGCCTAGGTTCCTCTCTGAAGCTCGCTTGAATGTGCAAATTAAAAATGCAGACACAGCCTAGATTGGATTAGATAGGCCATGTAAATAGGGGGAGGACTTTATCTTTAAATGCCACTAAATTGTTTTCTGCTCCCTCTCTCGGCACCCGTTTTTTTACACCTCCCGCTCACAGACACTTTTAATGACGCCACGGCGCAGGGAGGGAGGGGAGAGAGGGCAGAAACAGTGAGAGATCTGGAAAGCGGGGCCATCTGGGCACACTGGCTGGGTGTTAGTAGTGCCAAACAGGAGTGAATGAAGGTTGGGGTGATTTTCAGCAACATGTGAAGAAACGCTGGCTGTTTGCTCTAATGGCCTCCTCTCCAGCAGAGTAAACACAAACACTAAGCCTGCTGAGTCCTGTTTACTCCAGTTAGCTGCCCTCTCTGGCCCACAGGACCACCCTGTGCTCCCTAACACACCCACATGCTGCAGCCAGGCCCAAATAAGCTCCCTCTTGGGGCTCACGGCACAGACAATCAATGGATGGGGGTCTGGACAGAATCTCCGAGCCATCATACCATCATGCTTCTGTCAAAGAGAACGAAAGAGTGATTAGGATAAGATCCAGCATTGAGTTCATCGGCTTGTGTGGTAACTCTTTCTGTTATAATATATGGCACAATGTGTATTTGAATATTTGAAAGATGAAGCACATCAGGCATCACCTCCGTTGTTCAGAGCAAAGCCCACAGTGCCAAGGACAATTTGTGTACACTGCTGTTTAATACTTTGAAGTTGTGGTATGCACTTATTTAATCAAACATCCAGCAAAAAACTGCAGCTCAAATATTACAATTTAAGTAACTGTTTTCTTTTTTTTAATAGATTTTAATAAAATACAAAAAAATATAATTTAAATAAAAGCTACATTCAAATTTTTTAATGCAACCACTTTCCTTAAAAATAATTAGTAAATTCAATAAATAATTTTTTTCAGTGTACTCCAGTCTTCTGTATGATCACATGATCTTTCAGAAATCATTCTAATATGCGATATGCTGGTCAAGAAACATTATTTATGAATATGAATTTTGAAAAAAAAAATCCCTCAAGATTATTTGACAAAAAAAGTTACTTTTTTTTTGTTTGTTTTTTTCTCCTACATTATAAATACATTTAATGTCAATGTATATCAACTTAATACATCCTTGCTGAATAAAATTATATATATATATATATATATATATATACATTATTTTATTATTTTAACTTTTAAAATTCAAGATGAAGCTTACTGACATTGTACAAACTGTAAAGTCAAAGTGTGAAAATATTAATGTGAGTTTTATAAACTGTAACATCTTTAGAACTACATACACTCTTGTTTTTCAGCACTGTTTGCTAAAGAATTCTGGTAACATTTTAATTAATGGCTTTAGCAATTTTCAATCACAACACATACTGAAAGCACAGCTTACCAGCAGAGAGCAACTTAATTTGAAGCTTTGATCAAGTAAAATTAAGAGTATGACAACTGACCATGTTTAAAATCACATGGGATACAAGCTACCACAGTGCCTAGAAAAAGTTCATTTGAAGCTCTCAAGCATGATCAGATGAACACAACGTAACATGAAGACTCTGTAGGCTGTCAAACACGGGAATAGTGCGTTTCAGAGGCGGATGATTGAGTTCAACGGGACTTGATGACAAGGTGATTACAGTTATTATGTTGGCACGCTGAAACATTTCTAACAGGAGATTGAATTAAGCAAGCATCAGTACGAGTTAATTTAACCCACAAACGTAGTGCTACAGAGCCGAAGCACAGCAGCTGCATCTATAGGAAAAGGCCTCCCAGATGGCTTTCTGTCTCGCCACTAGCCTACAGTCCCAGACATCGGCTCATGTCAACCACTGCCAAACGGGTCACATCAGGACCATCCTGACTGCTTTACTGCAGGGAGAAAGAGAAAAAGGGAGATTACAAAAAAAAGCCATTGGAGGAGGTAAGAGAAGAGGAAGTTGTAGCGTGAGACAGGCAGCAGGGGGAGCAGCTATTCTATTGATTGGAAGCAAAGATAGAAGAGGCTTCAAACCTGCTGTGGGGTGGCTGGGCGAGACCAGCCAACATACCCAAAACGGCTTCACTTCAGCGGGCTCTGGAGGGGCCGTCTACCCGAGTCTCCCAACTGCTCTTATGTGGAAATCATCTGCTTTGTTGCAGGGAACAGATGACAGCGGTGTAAATAAACTTCATCCTGTATCACAGTCTTCTAAAATGACTAAGCAAACAGATTGCAGTTTTAGTCGAGAGTGGACGCCAGGACTGTGAACAGTAATCATTCAAGGACAATTATTCATTCATTTAAAAGCTACAATGATAAAAAGGATGTAAATGAAATTGAAATTAAAAAAAGTTATTTTTCACCATCACACACCTCAGAAATGTTAAAGTCTGTAATAAGTCTTGGAAAGCAGGTCACGCGAGATATAAATGAGACCATCTGACCTCAGTTAATACCTGACTCATGCACTTTCCGGAAATAATGAAACGTTGGAAAGATTTATCAGTTTATTGAGTACAAAATAAAAGTATCTGTCAATTTAAACTGTGAGGTAAAAAAAGCACCTGAATGGAAGGGGGAAATTGGCAGAAAAGGTAATTTCCTTTCATTAACTCGTCTGCTCGGGTAAGCGCTTGTTAAGTTTAGGGTTCACCAGATCACACTGAGGTGTGTGTGTGTTGTAGCCAAAAACATCTGCTAATGAGAGATTCCTGATGGAAAATTGGCTGGCGGACAGAACTGGGCGCAGCTAAAATCTCAAAATTTCTCGGTGGGAAATTTTCTCTTGGCATGTTTAATTCGGTCACTATGGATTTTGAATATATTTGCATGCTTTTGTGTGTGTTTGTTCTGCATTTAGGCCTTTCTTTTGTCCCCTATTTTTCAGCTATGCAACGACATTCAAGTGAGGCCACTCAAGCCAGGAAGTGTTAAACTTGCCAAATGCAGACAATTAAGTGCTCTCGAGACAAAAATGGAGAAACGAGAACTCGCAGAGCTGCTATTGAAAGAGCTTAAATACTCTTTACTTTAAAAACACACACATACGGCAGGGTTGTTCACCTCCTCATCTTTGTGTTAGCCTCTAACCCCAATATTTTAACAACAGGAACGCAAGACTTAAATTGGGTGAAACTATTTTTCCACAGCCTAAAACCATCTTAAATCACGGCTCCCGGAAGAGGCTTTGCTTTTGCAGCAGCATCATTAGGGCTTTAAATGTTTTCAAAACATCCCTCATTAACAACGGCTCTTACAACCACATGCACACATTTACATCCACAAACAACGAGTTCCTGGATCGCATTCCAAGGGAGGTAAGAATTTGCCACAATAGCGACGTATCAAAAAAGGTCTAATCTGTTATTCCCAGAGCTGACGGCTAACTGACAACACCTAGTCTTTATAAACACACACATCATTCCTGAAGCCCTCGTGACAGACGTGAGATGAGTCATTTGAGGTGGCTAAAAGAATAGACCTGTGTCTGTGTGCATATGAAACACTGCTCACCTTGACCAGCCCACGTGTACGGGGGCACGACACTGACCTTGGCATCTTGGCGATTAATTTGCCCCTGATCTTGTCTCCCATGGTTTGAGTAGCATGTGTGTCAGGTCCGATGAAGGTGACACCTTCTGCTGCCTGCCGAGATAATAAAGGCTTTACCTTTACAGCTCAAGCATATCAGGTAGAAGCCGAGCATGTTCACTCTCGTGTAAATAAGCATGTTTGAGAAACAGACAGTGTAGGTGGGCATAAAAAGCAGCTATATATATATTCATTCCTACCTATTTTCTTCAGAGCAGCTCATCGTCATGTGATCAAAGCAGGAGATATTCGGTGGAGACAGTGCGATGGATACCGTGGCAGATTTCTAGGCCTATCTAGCTCGGAGAACAGCTCAGGTAAGATGGAGGGAATGGTTAATTACAGCCTGACACCTCGAAGAGACCCAGAGATTAGTGGGAAGGCAGAGTGGAACAAGACGCAGGTCTGGTGGAAACGCGATCTGCACACTGCAGACAAAACTGTAGGGAATATAATATCTGTCTGCTGATTTCTGCTTGGTTGATGATTTCAAAAGTCATATCGATTGAGAGAAAGTTATACTCTATATAAATGTGATATAAAAACTATCATTAAAATATTGCTAGATTACAAATATAAATAAAAGGAATACCATATTTATTTTTGTTGAAGTATTTCAGAACTATATTATAACACATTCTCTAGAATTAAAGTAAAATTACTCACAGCAAGAAATCAGTTACAGAAAAGTAATATGAATCTCTGCTATATATTTATTTGTCAAAAGAATAAATCTCTTAATATTATTTTAAAATATTATCAACATTTAACCATTAATAATATTATTATTTAAAAATATAAATTTAATTTTTAATTAATATGTGACCATGGACATTAAGTCGCACTGATATATTTTTAGAAATTGGCATTTTTCTTTTATACCAAAAACCATTATGATAATAATTAAAGATCATGTTCCATGATGATAATTTTAAAATGTCCCACTGTAAATATCTAAAAAAATATTTTTGATTAGTATTATGTATTGCTATACTGCTATAAAGGTGATTTTGTCAGTATTTACATTTTTTGCACCCTCAGATTCCAGATCATCAAATAGTTGTATCACAGCCATTTATTGTCCTGTTCTAACAAACCACACATCAATGCAAAGTTTATTTATTCAGCTTTCAGATGATGTATAATTCTAATATTCTTAATTATGTATAATTCAAAAACATTTACCCTTCTGACTGGTTTTGTGGTCCAGGATCAAATAAAAAGGAAATTAAAGCAATAGGTAATTATTTATATTTATTTGACAAATTAATAGGATCTCTGCTCTCTCTCTCTCTCTCTCTCTCTCTATATATATATATATATATATATATATATATATATATATTTTGTTGTTGTTGTTGTTGTTTTGTTTTTTTAATAATGAATTATGAATGAATTATGAATATTTAACCATTTTTTTTCTAAATGTAAAATATAAATAATTAAATTATTAACTCAATGTATTAATACATATTTTATATAATATATGAAAATATATAAAGTGATATTTTTAAACAAGAAATAAATAAAAACAGCAAAGTAAAAGATAAGATAGGGATGAAATAACCAGAAAATTATTCAGTGTGCTTCTCTCAGACAGTGCAGATATAAGCCAGCTGTGATATCTGTTGCGACATCTTACAAATTAAGCACAATTAAAAGTTCAAGCTCTTCCAAATGTCACTCACTTTCCCTTCACAGGTCTCTATTTACCAAAAACAAACCGAGGGCTAGAGGGGGTGACAGGAGCTGTTCTTCCACTGAAAACAGGAGTTTCACCGCCAATGGCCGTGAACAACCTCACTGCAGCACACTCTGACATTTGTGTGTGTGCGTGTGTAAACTGTGTCCAATATCACTGTTTTCATGCCATTGAGGCCCTGCAGAGGAGGATACGTGCCCCCTCCCAACACACAACCTTTACTTTACCTCACTTTTCTCTCCATCACCATTTACTACAGACTCTTAACATAATAAAGGGAACCTGGAGAACTAATCCTCAGAAATCTGCTTTCCTCTCTCGCCTGTTCCTTCAGGCAATACAGCACGAGAAAACACTTCATTTGAATTCTTAAACTGTACAAACTGTGAATGAGCTCCTTTTAACTGCAAATGTCATTACATCTCCATTTCCAGGGGAGAGCAGTAGGGGAAAAGAGGCTCTCTCACATTCATGACAAACCCTTTTAAATAGGGCACAATGAGGCAAGGGGGGGCTGATGACCCCCCCTCCCCAAAAAAAAGGTAGAGGCCATAATATCAAATGCATTTACCTGGCACTTATGTTTCGAATGGGGGTCTTTGCTCCTATTCCACAAAACAAATACACACACACTTGAGAGGCGGTGACCCGTTTGAGCACAATTGTATCACATTTCTTTAAACGATTTAAAGATATTGTTCACCTAAACATGAAAATTCTGTCGTAATTTACTCTCATGTCTCTTTCTGACATGTATGAATAAAAAGGATATATTGAGAAATGTCTTATTGTTTTTGTAGGAATATCTTCATTTGTGTTTCTCAGAAGAACTACAGCAAGTCTTTCAGGTTTGGAATGACACGAGAGTGATTAAATGATCACAGAATTTTCATTTTGAGATGAACTATACCATTAACGTATGAATTGTGTCACGTTTAGAATAAATAACAATAGTGGAAACTCTCTGAAATGTACGTGCCATTTTGTTTCACTGCTGAAAGTCTTTATTCTTAAGAAATGGCCCATTCAAGACTGGCGTATTGTCAAAATGACTCGCAAGGTGTCTGTCCGCATTCACAAACAGCAATGAGAAGCATTAAACATGACATGAGAGAAATCTTGACAATCCTAAAAGCCGCAAAACACAAGCACAACATCTTGCGGGAAACCAGCCAAACCAAACATGGCATATGGCAGCCATTAAAGTGATCCGGCATCAGAGCCGACTTCAGCCATTAAAAAAGCCACACACAGTATTTCTGCTTGATCATGTCACTTTAGCAGATCTAATTGGCTGCGTTCTGTCCATGTTTCACAGCAACAGTAAACCACACTACCCAGCCGGTCCCTTTCATCTCAGCAGAATTACATTAGCGCAGCTGTGTTCGACAGAGGCCGCAACACATCACGACAGCTAACAACACTCGGAATGATTAGAAAAGCAATAAATCCCAGCTTTCACGAGCTGAGCATTAGCATGCTATGATATTTAAAATTACAGCCTCATCACTGTCAGCGGTCAGACACAATTTGAATATAAAGGTGAGGATTTTGAAAAGAATGAAATGTAAAATTTGAGGCACAGGTATTCAAATAGCCCCTTTTCTGAGCTACGTTGTGAGTTCGCACGTGCTAGCAGGCAGCCACAAGCGGAGACGACTAGCACTGCATTGATATTCCCTGAGTGTACGTCCATTCACGACTTCACTCTGTTCACCCTGGTAGCGTTCGGATCAAAGGAAACTTTCCTCGAAGCACATTTGAACAAACTCCGCCATACTTCACTCACAAACACGGCCACATTTGTATTCCCACAGTGCATTCTGCTTAAAGATGCTATTTACAGTTCTACAAGTAGAAGTCCACTGTCACATGTGGACTGAAACAGGCACAATTGTATACAAGGATTGTTTGTATTTTGACCCGTTTGTAGATCTAAATTGCAATATAACCAGTCATTGCGCAATCCCACTTCAGTTATACCTCTTTTTCCTGTTCGCAGAACCATCTACATTGACTTGTGTGTCGAAACTACTGACATGAGGGGCCGCAAGCCCTCTGAATGGTGCTAACACACACACACACACACACACATTTGACTACCACTGAGTCGGGCACAAAAAAAGGAGAAAAAAATGGCAAAGATTAACTTATTGAGGTCTCCATTGCCATAGCAACACAGAATAGTTTTGATGCGTCTCCCTTCACAGTCAATGAGGTTTGAACGTATCACGGAGCAGATAGCTTTTCTGTGGCTTGTTACTAAGGGGGCTATTTAATGCAGATACTGCTGTGCGTCTGAGCACAGATGGCTGAATACTCGAGCATGGCTACTTTGAAGAGAGCTCCCATCCACATTTTCAGGGGGCCGCTTTGCAACATTGATCTGAAAGGGGGGAACGGTTGTTAATAATGAATAAATCAACAATGGGGAGAATAGCCCAGGCAGAAGCAGTTAAAATGGAATAGCGTATGACTCTGGAGTGATGCAGCGGATTAAAACATGATGGTTGTCATCGCTCGCTGTACGATCTGTCCGTCGTGATATGACACACCAGAATCAAGTAAATATGGGTTTAGGGAGAGATTCTAATCAAGCGGACGTCATCTTAATTGAGCTGTCAGTCAAACTCAATACTGCTGTTCTGTTTTTGTCTTGGCATATTACTGTATTACTCATGGATGCGTGCTTGTACTGGACAGCGTAACGGCTTCGTTTAGTCACTCTGGCGTGGAGGAACACGCTGCTGGTTTGGGCCATTCAAAATCGTGCTCGCTTGCTGTCATAAAATCATAGCTGAATTTTTTATTTCCTCTTTTTGCTGTTTATTTTTTAATACTAAAAAGAGGAGAGAGAAATACGAGAAAAGTCTCCCTCACATTTTTGAGTAAACAACGTGCTCATTAACATGCTAATTTTCTCAGCAGGTATATGAAAAGTTGTGCTCCATTTGCAAAAACACTTCCGTCCTCACAAAAGAATTTAATTACGCCGTAGGACGCAAGCCATTCAGACGAAACAGACACACTCCAAGCATATATACTAAACACCTGCCCTCGCTGAAAATCCCCACACCTGTGAATGTTGCTGTGTGAACATCCATGTTTGACACGTTTGTCGCAGTTGTTCATACACGCACCTGAAGATATTGTTGACCCTGTGGCAGTGCCGTCACCCCTTTCCCGTCGCCCGGACCTGTCCCCCTGATGCTGAAGGACATGGCAGACAGGTGAGTGTAAACAATTCATCACTACTGTGACACCTCCACATCTGCCAGGCACAACAGGGCCAGGGAAGCTGTCAGTCACCTCCGCCAGCCTAAGTCCCCTCAGCCTCGCTGGAGCAGGACCACTATTACAAGCAGATGTTTCCTTTTATAAAGCCGCATGCAAGATTTTCAGACACCTTGGAGACCTGGGAGATAATACCAAATATCATTATTGGATAGATTCACACAATTAAAACATCCACAAAATATATTGTTTTCTGATAGTAATTAATAAATTAATGAATTTGTAGAAATAATAATAATAATACATTTGTCAACAAATATAAAATGATGATGATTATTATTATTAATATTTAATAATAGTAAGTATTAATACTAACAATTTGTTATTGTTCAAATTATTGTTGTTAATAAAAATAATAATAATAAAGTCATTGTAATTATTATGACTTTTTGCAGTTCCGGTTGTTCAAATAAAAATGTATAGCATTAATAAAATAAATACACACGCACATACATACATACATACATGTTTATGCATATTATTATATTTATTTTAATAATGCTATGATGCTGAATTATACCTACACAATACCTACAGTATTTAATAATAAGTAGAACTCATCAAGTAACATTCAGTTTATCTATAACTTCAGCAGGTCAGTGGGCGGTTGTATCTCTGAAAGACAACCACCTCTGCTTGATATGAAAAGCTCTCAATTACAAGTGTCACTTAGTGATGGCCACCATTGTCTAAATAAACATACAGGCCTGGAGGGAAAAGCACCTACAGTGCTGGAACTGTGGCAGGGTGGTATTTTCATACGAATGAGGCTGACTAACAGGTGATGAGTGTCAGACCCACTAGTGGCCCATTGTCACACAGAACAAGGACAATATGAAGCCGAGTTGTTCTGTGCCCTCTACAGCAGGGGCTGGGATCATGTGCGACCACAGCCATCCATCACCCGAGCTTTAACAATACCGCAGGACTGTGTCCCCCATGTACATGTACTGACCCCAAACCCCTTAAATACGCACTGATATAGTAAGCAAACTACTACAACTACAGGACATTACAAATACACACCAACCAGGTGAAACGTATGCAAACTACATTAATTCAGCATATTATACTGTGGCTTTTTGTCAATTTTGATGTAAATCAACCCCACATGGTGGCACAACCTAAACTAGATCACCTACTTAAGTGCTATACCTCAGATTAACAAAACCATCATCATCAAGGTCTTACAGGTTGAGAAACAGGCTCAAGAGCAAATACTCACAGGGGACTCAATAACAATGCTGGGGTCCTGGTGGGCCACAAAGCCCATCGAGGCCTTTTGTTTCTAGAGGGGGCCTTGCATGACAATTGCAGACTGACAGACAGCGCAGGGGGTCAGAGGAACCTGGGACAAGGCCGTATTGTTCCTCTCCCTGTGCACAAGGTGCACCTCCTTCATACCGACAGGAAACAGAGACCCGACTAAGAATAATCTGGGCAGGCCAGAGGGTTTTCAAACCAAATTACAACTGAAAAAAAAAGACCTTCATTTAACAGTAGAGCTTACCTGTTGTGGTTTGGGGTGGAGAGTGGAGGAAGGAGAGAATGAGGCAGGGAGTAAGGGAGAAAGAAACAAAAAGATAGAGAAAGCCACTGTGTGAATTAACCCACCATTTTCCTAGTCTTTAAAAGGTAATAATTATGGAAGCAGCTGGAAACTTTTGGGGCTAGAATTAAAAGCTAAAAGCATATCTCCCATTTGATTTTTGTTTGTTCTGGCGTGATCGGCCATTGGCTGGGCAGTGAAGGGGTTTTTACGGTTGCAGGGAGACTTCTCTTATATTTGTTTTTTGTTTTTTCATGCTTCAATTTTTTTCTTATCTAACACATACAAATTGAAGCAAAAGGAAAGACATGTAAATGTTGTGACATACGGAGATGACTGCGAGTAAACAGAGGTAGGTGAAAATTGGGCAGGGTGGGGTAAAATCCCCTCAGGTAGCAGGGGCAAAGATACCCCTCCCCCCTTTTTTGGAGATTTGCCCCCTTTTCAACAAGCTCGACAAAATAGCGATTGCGCATACAAATAGGTAGCCCACGCAGTTGGCATAGATGGTGAGTGTCTGATTATTAACATAAAAGCCAGAGATAACAAGGTAACAACCATGGCCAGGAAACACAAAAGAGCCTCTATTACCTGGATGTTTACAGTTATTTACAGCTACAGAGAGTCCTTTCCTCCTGCTTTTCTCTGGACAATAGATGAAAATGGCCTTTTTAACATGTCAAGAGCAGCGGTGAGGATTTCCACTACTAAACTGCTAAGGGCTTGACCTGAGTCCAGGTTTTCTTTAGACTGCTGGGAGGTTGGATGGCACACTTGGTTAAGACGTGGGAAGCCAGACCAAATTAACCTACAAGTCGGGCCATCGGCCAAAGACTGCAGCTGCAGAAGTACAGGTGTCTCCATCAGGGTTGTGCACCATTCAGAATTAAATTGAGAATACCTTGAATTTGAACTGAGGTAGTAACTAGAAAACCTTCCACACGTCAAAGTTTATGCTGTTCAGACAGAGACAGCAATGAAAAATGTGCACAATCCTAGATAAGGTTTGTTTCAAAGCAAACTTACACTTGACAGAGCAATCTCAAAGAGGAAGGCATGCATTCTAATAGAAATGCAATAAATAAGCAAAATTAATGGATCAAACTCAGTAACATGGTATTTGGGGCAGACAAAATCTGGCAGTCGCTTTGTAACTGCCAGGACTTGGGGATTTGTTTTTCATATGAATAATTTGTTTAAGCCAGAGACTTTCCATATTGAAATATTTTCCATTGTACTCACAATTTGATAAATCCACTTTCATAAGCTGTTAAGATAATGAATCAGGAGTTGTCTCCTACTTTTTATTGCTCCAAATATACTTGCATTTTCATCTCACCACAAATTTGGGGTGGAATACTCATTGTTATTTTAATCTAACAGCTCAGCTCAAGTCACTTTGCATTTTTTAATTTAGCAAATGCTTTTATCCAAAGCTAATGATCTCTACAAGTAGATTCCAGACATAACCAGAACGTTCCATGGAGTGTTCCAAATGTTGTGGTCAAAAATTATTATTATGGTTATTATTATCCTTCTTAGCACAGTGGTTGGTTGATGAGTAGGTGGACCTTCACTCCGATTACAAATTTTTCGGATGCCATTTACACCTAAAGTTAGCACTGACCACTTAAGATTGGATCACTAAAGATGGATGTTGATACTAGATGTAAATTAGCCCTAACCACAAGTTTGTTGTCCCCAACCTGTTACTCAACATTTGAAAGCAAGCTTTAGTACTAGTACCTGTAATCTGAACAATTGAACAATGTATGCACACACATTCATTTTGGAAAATGTTTGACTCTTGATTTTTTTTTACAAATATGTGACCTTGTATTTGAATAGGACAACTTCCATAGCAATCAAGCGGTTGACTTAATTAACATAGGAAATGAGTAGTCATTCTTATTTTGCAAATGCATTTTTTGAGTTGGACTATACTTGTCTCTGTCTCTTTCCATAATAACCCTCAAAAAAGCTGCTTAGTTTGAGTATGCAGTTTATTGGGTATAGCCACAGCTAAACGTTAACTCGTGGGAAAGCATTAAAAATATGTCCGCTTTTCTAAAGAGGGATGCCACATCTGCAGGTCATTGGAAGAAAGAAGCACCGGTGAGCTCTGAGATAAAAGATGAAGATGACAGAGCTCTTTATTGCCCTGTTAAAAAAGAAAACAGAACAAGACGCCACTCATCCTCACCAGGCCAGCTTCATTTGCTTAATGGCACACAGCTTGAGTAGGGCCAGCTCCCCTAATAATGATCTAACAGTGCAACAAGGCGAGAACTAAGATATGGAAATATTGAAATTCATATAGGCAGGCTGAAAGCATCTCGGCATTGATCTAGCCACAGCATGGGTAAAAAGCAGCGCTCCTTTAATCAGGGCAGGCCAGGAGCCTTTGGCTACACAGAGGTCCCTCTCAAGATAAGCCTGTCCTACAGCACAGCTAGCTGAGATGAGGGGGAGAGAGAGAGTGAAGCCTGGGGGCCTGAGCAGAGAGGAGAACCAGGACTGAATCTCAAATCAACTCATTATTCCCTACCTGCTGCACCTTTGTCGTGCATAGAGAGTGCTTCTGAATTCAAGCACCACTGCAGGATCAGGGTTACTTTTTTTTTTTTTTGAATTTTAATCAGGGACCCAATTTGATGTTCTTTGTGTTATGGGTCAATGGTGCGAAACTCATATTCTATTTGTAATACTTACTCATTAATTAAAAATGCATTTTTGTAATGGCTTAAATATACCTTTTTTCTGTGATTATTATTATTTTACATTTTCTTGAATAAAAATCTTAAGAAGCTGTGGTCCAAATGTTAGACTGATGCAACTACTATGCTATCATAATATAGAATTTTTTTTTATTCATTTAAAATTAAGCTGTTTTTAAGTAGTCAGTGAATAGATTTTTGTCCTGCACTGAAAAATTATCTCAAAACCATATGCAACCAACATTACTACAAAGACGGTCTACATTTTTTCTTTTATATGGCTCTTGTTTGTTACTGACCTCTGTGCCCTTATGACCAAATCTTTGCTAGTTTGGACAATTTTTTTTTCTCTGTATGACCCTTCCTATTTCTTTTTTTCCCTCTGCAAATGAAGTTTTCACCCTGGCAATCGCACCTTTAATTAAATTAAAACAAAAGGTGCTAAGGCTGTTGATTGTCAAGGCAGAGGAGGAAGGAGGGGAGAAGAGGGTTACAGAATGCAATGAATATCAATGTGTGATGAATGACTGGGCTCCCCCAGCTGTCATCCAAATGAACGTGAATATTCAACTCTTTCCCCTCCACTTAGCTTCCATTTAGCTCTGATGATATTTCATTAGCTTGTCCCATGGTGCTGCGAAACGATAAGTGATCCGCGGAAAGCTGTTTTCGCCTTCATGTTTATTCTAAAACAATACTCACTGCATTCTGCCATGCATTTCCTTCTCTTTCTTGGCATAAGTCCCCACAACCAGTGTGTGTTGTTTTGGTGAGTGTTTTCATTTGTATCGAACTGATTAGCCGAATTGGCCTGCCCTTCTGGGACAGAGGGTTTTGCATTCCTACATTGAAACATTGAATTGCAATATGTGCGTTGTGGTATTCAGAGTTTTACTATGCATGGAAAAAGTACATTTCAGACTAACTTTAACTGAATCTAATTGAAATCTGTGCAGTGCTAGAATACAAATATTGTTGGACTAGTGTTAAGGCGTTGCAAATTGTTGTAAATGTGACCAAAAATAACCATTTACAGCTCTAACTGAAGTCCCTTTGGTGACAGTTGGGAAAACTTGTGCAGTTTTATCAGATATCATTCTTGTGAGATGGTTTTAGTTCATCTTTTGCACAAATGTTTATAGTGTTCTTCTGTTAAGAGTCAGTGAAAAGGATTCAAACTTGAGTTAGCAGTTTGAATCAGTTATCTGTTCATCTCTATATTTCAGTCTATCTATGAGTTATATAGACGCGATGTCCACTTGAAAGAGGAGCAAACCGTCTTTCTTTTCTCTCCATTCGCCTTCACCTGCTCTTAGCCTGTTCGCTCCACCACACCAATGTCAACACATCCTCTTCATGTCAAGACAGATTGGTGCGTTATCCCAATGCTAAGCCTTGCATTTCAATCATTGCTTTCCCATTCCTGCGCCATGTATTGATTTTGATGAAAACAACTTGCTAATCCAAATAAACAACATGTCAGTGAGCCATTCAAGCTAACAGAAATATTAGCACAGCATGATCCCCTGGCTGGGCAAGCCCAGGGTCTACCAGAGCTCCTGACCTGGCAGGGGGTTTCAGTGGAGGGTGGGGGCAGTTATGTGTGAGTGTGTGTGAGCGGGATGCTTTTGCATGAACATCAGACCAGCCGTAGCAGTACATTCCACTTCATTTATGCACTATGATTCAATGACCGTCAAATTTGCACATACATTTCTTGGAAATCTTTTTTCAAGCTGTGAATTCAATTCACAGCCGTCTGACATAAAGGGATAGTTCACCAAAAATGAAAATTCTGTTATCATATACTCACCCTCCCAATGTTATTTCAGACTTTCTTTCTGAAAAGAAAAAAAAAGATATTCCAGAGAAATGTCTAATTTGTCAATGAGATAAAAAAAAGAACAACAAACCATGGACTATTTATTTTTATTGTATAGCTAAAAAATATTTCTTTGTTTTCCACAATAGAACTAAAGTCATACATGTTTAAAATCAACATGAGGGTAAGTAAATGATAACAGAATGCATTATTTATTTATTTTTTATAAATTAACACTCTAGATTGGCTACATTGAACTAAAGCTGAGCCCTAACTAGCCTGATTTGGCGTCTCATTGCCATCTTAAGACAACATTTATTAACTGTGATAGACCCACATGACCCTCACTGCTAGATTTACCTCACAGATGAATTCAAGTGGTGTTGCTTTTAAAGTCCAGGGCTCTCCCTCCTCTCAGAGGCCTTATGCTGCCCTAGTGACCCCTGGGCTGGTTCCACTCACTGCTGCAGGGGAGCGTGTCAGCTTGGGGGCCGTCTCGATTGCCCCAGCATGCCATGGGGCAGGCAAGGCTCTGCACAGCATGGGCAAGAGAGCGTCCGTGCCGGTTTTAAGGTCATGCTAATTGCCACACTCCTCCGTCGTGCCGTCACTTAGCGGCGGAGACTGCATTCAGAGCATGGTGCAGGTGTTGGGTGCCCTTTAAACCTTTAATTAAATATCACTGTAAAAGGTTAATGCAGAGAGCCAGGTATTACAGCCTGCAATGAGCGTGCAACCATAAAACTCTATTTGAGTCTGTTAGCGTGAGAAGGATTGACCTGATGGTTATTTTATCAAACCAAACGGTGAGACTAGTCAGGATATTGCTGCTACTGTGTGATATTCAACAGCAGTACTCTAAAAGGATGGATTTAGTCTAATATGCAAAACCCTGTTTGAATAAACTATCAGCTGCACAATTAGCTAAAGCATTACCCGCGCAAACGTGTCACCTGGAGCATCTGTATGATTTAGACTAAATATTTTTGGCACTATATTAAGAACAATTGTCACCTTTTGATAATCTAATCAGGATTTGGTGCGACCCTTGATAATGAGACCCATCTGCCGGTGGCTTATAATGATGCAAGCAAGGGGAAAAAAAGTATACAAAAGCAATGCAACTTCTTTCATTTTAGGCTGAAAAGAGACTTTGCCAATTTAGTACATAATTAAAACGTGCCAAAAAATAATATCAAACAATTCAGAATTACCAAACCTTCAAAAGGACCATACATTGCAGACTAAGCAAAGAGAGAAGAGACAAAAACGTAGTATGTCAGCGAGGAATGATTTGATAATATGGCCAGCAATTCTTACATTTTTAAATTCCACCCAGCCATAAATCAATATACTCAATGTTGCGCACTGTGGAAATATTTGGATATATTAGGAAAATATGTCTCTGCCCGAAGTCTAAGCTGTGATATGAGACTTTATAAATATTTGCAGAGGAAATTTTACAGTGTCTGTTATTCAGCCTTTTGAGGAGAACACAGCTGTGATGGAAGAGCATGTATGATTGGTATGACATTAGGTTTCAACACACAATTAACATAAATGACCCTAATTAACAACCTTTTTCAGAGACATGGTAATGTGGCCAAAAAATAAATAAAAATCTGGCTTACCTGAGTCCTATTGTCAGATCAGCTGATAAACGTCAGTCCTTTCAATAAAATATGTTTGTAATAAATTTAAGGGATAGGTCACCAAAAAAAAGGAAATTCATTATTTAGTCATTCCCAGTTTCAAACTTGTATGACTAATTTACATTTTTCTGATGGACAAAAAAAATGTTGTTTCTGAGTTTTTAATATGAAACATTTTTCGAAATATTTTAATTTGACAGTGGCATGAGGGTTAGTAATTACATCATTTTTATTTTGATGTGAATTAAACAGCAGCTTAAAATGAATAATGTTAGGATTAATATATAAATTATGTTAATTAAGTTATTAGGCCACTAAATTAAATTCAGAAGACATATTAATATGCTCTGAATTTAACTTTTTTTTCTCTCTTTGGAAAGGCACATAATCAGCATCTTAGCACAGTGTATTCAGTATGCATCAAGCATCTGGAAGCGTCAGCCATTTTCATTTGGTATTTTCATACCATATTTCGGCAAGCAGAATAATCTCACTTAACATAAGAACGGTCCTTCTCTCTGGTGCACTGCATTGCCCCCTGCTGTGGTTTTGTTGTTTCTAGTTTTGTTAAATAATTAATTCTTCCTCACAATTCCTTCCATAATCTATAGCTCACCATAACAGGAGCAACTGTGCCAGAGTCTTATCCATGGCAATAAAAATATAGACGTTGTACGAACAGTGTAAATTGTTGAATAGTACAAAGTTAATTTTTCTTAATTTTTGAGTTCTTCTTTGTGGCTCCTGGTTTTTCAGGGTTCTTTTGTGGCCCAGCAGATCAGGGCATGAGGAGCCCAATAATTTAATTCTCTTACCATCCACCTCCCAGCCCAACCTCCGGACCACAGCTTCTCTCAATCTCTTGTTTTCTTTTCAAGCCTGTATTTGCCTTCTCCCTCGCTCTCTTTCTCTATCTCTCTCTGGGCTGAGGCTGGGCTGAGCTGCCTCCCCGTGGTGAGGGTTGAATCCAGGGGCCACCTGCAGCAGCCGCCGCTAGCGCAGCCAGACGCCGTCGGCCCCCTTTGATATCTGTGCGGCAGCCACCCCAGCCACATTTACGCCCGCGCACCAGCCGCAGAAACCACCAGCTAATGTGGGATATCAAACAACAGTCGCCTTCTCTTTTTCGCCCGCTTTTTTGTCTCTCTCTCTCTCTCTCTCTCTTCAGCCTTCATTCTCTCTTTCTCCCTCTCTTTTTCCGGGGGTTTGAATTTGGAGTATGTTTAAGCCGCCACACCAGCCGGGCTCAGGCCCTTTCAGAGGCACAGCTTGGGCTCCCCGTCTGGCCCATGGCCTCTGTGGCCGCCTCTATATTACACTGGCTTTTGTTAGCGCCGGCCCAGCCAAACAGGACCAGCCATAGGCCGCCATTTTCACCACCACCTGAGAGGAGATGAGAAACGGGGGAAACACACACTCGCACACAATGAAATGAGCCGCATTTTTCAAGTGAGCTCCTCAGGGAAGCCAAAGCGAAGATGAAAAGAGGGTAAGGAGGGACGAAGAATAAAACCGAAGAAAAAAAAACTTTCATAAATACATGTCTGGCCAATTGCCAACAATGGTACGCAAAATTAAAAAGAAATGAAAAGGCATTCTACTTATTGCTACATGTTACCCACCGTATGAGGCTTTTTTTCGCTGTGTATATGTTAACAGTAAGTGACTGAATTGAGAAGCTTGGAAATACGGTTTGGTCACGTCTGACAACGTTTATATTATTCAGACAGAGGAAGCTACATTCATGCAGGGATTCTAGCAGGCACCCCAGGAAGACTGGGATAATTAAATGAATTGACTAAAAGGATGCAATAAATATCCCTGCACAGCATCAGGTTAAAGTCGACAAAATTGAAGTCCAATCTAAAGAGTTTCAAATCAATTTACTTGAACGGTAGAACGAACATCAACTGACATTGCGGTTAATTTCAGTTTGCGATGTATATGTTCGCACAGTTATCCAACCATTAGCAGCAATGCATTGTCTGTAAAGGCTGCCTGATGCTGTTCGAAAAAAAATCAAATAGATTTCATGTTCTTAAATGCATATATATATATAACAACAATAACAACAGCACAGCGTTTAGTTTAAGGTGCTATTCATTCCAGCAACAACAGAATAAAAACACTATCAGGGTGCCCGACAATACACAAATGTGTGGGTAAGCTCCTCGGTCTATTACACATAAACGAAAACATCCACATGCTAAAATATAAACAATGAACAAGTGCTGTGTGTACAAACACCTACTTACAAAGACACTAACACACCAGAACAAATGCACACACACACACACACCTGAGGAACATGTGGTGCTAAACTTAAGCTAATTATGTGACAGACAATTGCACTCAGGGGAGACATTCCTAGGAATCACTATCAACAACTGGATCAACATGGCAGGGAAGAGAAGGTGTTTATTAGCCAGTTGTTCGTACTTTGCTTTGCACTGAAGTGTTAAAATGGCTCATTACTTATGCGATCTCTGTCTTTTTTTGGCGAGGTGTCATCGCAAACTGTCATGAGGAATGCTTAATATTAGATTAAAGAATGGTTTAAGTGGAATCATAATTATATTAATGTTACAGTTTTAAAAACACTGAGTCATTTATCAAAATATCTTCTTTAGTGTTTCACAGTAGAAGCTAAATTCTTAGAGGTTTGAAACTATTTTGAGTGGGAAAAACTAACTTAGAAATAGCTGAAAATGCATTTTGTATTTGCTAACAATCTGATTTGATTTTTTTTTTTTTTGTATTTATAACTGTAACTCGGACGACTCGGAGTCAGACATGTTCAGATCCATAAGCAGCTTTATTAGAGACAGTATCGTACAGGCAG
>JAUCMS010000153.1:11714464-11732141 GCA_032357445.1 Enteromius radiatus | reverse complement strand
CGTTTGTGTTCTGCTGAGGAAACAAAGTCACCTACATCATGGATGCCCTGGGGGTAAGCAAATAAACATCAAATTTTGATTTTTGGGTGAACTAGAGCATGCCAGGGCATAGAACTAACTGTTAGTCATGAGGTCCCTATTATTCTAAAACATTTGGCACATACAGTACATGGTTGGTAGTTCCTACTGTAAAGTAAAGACATGAACTTCAATAATCAAAAGTACTAGTGCGATTCACACTTAAAGGGATAGTTCAGCCAAAAACGAAAGTCCTGCCATATACCTACCGTCAAGTATAAACACAAAAGCAGAAGAATTTTCAAGAATGTTTTTTAGTCATACAAACAATTTTTCTTTTTGTGTGTGTTCTTCATGTGGTTCTGGAACGAATTAAAGGGTAAGTAAATGATCAAGCAGTTTTTATTTTTTGTCTGAACTATGCCTTTGACTCAAGGTCACTGTTTTGTACATGAAGCATATGATGGACGTGAATTGTTGATGAGGCACCAGGCAATGAATAATTCAAGCCTTAAAGGGATAGTTCACCCAAAAAAATGCCACGCAGATATGTTTTCTATGTTGTTTATGTTTTGATTTAAACAAAAATGTTATCCATGTGGCGCAGCAAATGCAGAGCAGCATACGTTGTTTACATATGTGATTATCTCCAGAATAGTGCTTTAGGGTGATGCGTTGGAGTCAAATTGTTTATTAAAGTGTTTTTTTGTGCAAAAAAAGTAATCTTGTAGCTTTTTGAAAGTATTGTCTTTTATGCTACGTTTCTAGACATTGATCGAGTTAATTCCATTGCTGTCAAATAGCTCTCAGAATTCATCAGATTATTTTATGGGTATTTTACGGGTTTTGAACAACATGAAAGTGAGCAATTAATAAGAGACTTTTCATTTTTGGGTGAACTATACCTTTAAAGCCACACAGACACACAGACACACACACACACATATATATATATATATATATATATATATATATATATGTATATACACACACATGTCCATAAGTTATTAAGGTAGATGCTGACCCTAATAAGAAGACGTTGACATGGGAGGCTGGGGGTAGCTTCCTGACAGCATGGGAGCCATTTAATCTAGCCCTTGATTAACTCATCGTCTGTCCACTTGTCCTACAGACATGTGCTAACATGTCATAATCGTCATAATACTCATCAGCTTCGACTTGCTCCCCAGCTTCCTGATTAGGGCCCTTTTCCCAGAAGGCCCCTGGTTAAAGCTTAATAATTCCCCTTAGCCTCACCCCAGTGTACCGTGGGCCCTTCAATTAAATACAGAATATCTAACACACGCATACTGACTCAGGATGGACCCTACCTCCAGCTATACACCATGCTGACAAGCTGCACTGTTCTTCGGTTTGCAGCAATTAGTCCCCTCTTATCAAACCCCTGGCACAGAGTGTGCTCTCCAAATGTGCTTGCTTGTTTTATTTTGTGAAGTGCCACCACAGCGCTTTGTGGACGGGGAGGAGGGATTTGTGCGGCACCGAATTCGGCATTAAAAACACAGCTTGTTGCTCGCTGCACCTTCAAATAGCTTTCCTCCCCTTTGTTTTATGTGCTTTTTTTGTACAACAGGGCAATATCTGTCAGAAGTGCCACTCTTTTACTGCAATTCCCTCTCTTCTGCATCATTGTGAACAGCTGTCAACAGTGTTTCCCATTTATTTGTCGAGTGCTAGAAGGATGGGGGCCTAGAAGAATCCCCCAGTTTGTCAGCAAGCCCACCAGGGACCGTCTTCGCTCAGACTTCCCACGCGAGCTATACACGAGGTGGGAAGTAAATGCACTCGTTTCCCTTCCAGCTAGGCGCTGTTTACTTTTCAACACCTCCTTTGAGGGCCGCATCCCAGAGACCAGACAGCCAAGAGACGGGAGGGATGTCACTACACAACACCAATTTGTGGAGTAGTGGGTTCGGCTCTCCATGTTTATGAAGTCGTCCTCTGCCTCACGTGCGCCCGTGTGATGATGAGATGTGTCGCCTCAAATAAGAACACCTCTGTCAGGATGAGCGAGCCGACCGTGTCCTTCTCACCAAAAATATGACTGTCAGGAGTTTGGGGATGCACAGCGTTTCCCGTTCTTTTTGCCACTTGTGATTTGTCAAGAAATCAATATACTCATTATCACTGTGGCTGCCTGAGAGTAGCAAAAGAATGTATGTCAGATGCAGAGAGGGAAATGCATGTAGCTGACATGTAAAGTGGGAGTGTTAAGATCACACCTGTGTATAAGATCAGGAATGACATCACCTATACCTGTGAGTGTAGATGACTCAGTCAACCTACTCTCTACTGATGTTAAATTGTGACAATTTAAGGGACAGTTCACCCAAAAATTAAAATTCACCCTCATGTCCAAACCACATTGAACCCCACTGATTTTAATTTTATAAACAAAAAAAACTTTTTTTTCTCCGTAATATGTTCTTTTGTGTTTCACAGAATAAAGTATACTGGTTTGAAATGATGGGGAGGTTGATGTAAATGATGACTTACATTTTTAATGCATTAATATGAAAGCTTACATACTTTAGACTTATTGCAAGTATTAGAAAATAATTTTTATTTAATGTATTATGCAATAAAACATTTAACAATAATCCCACAAAATTTGTCACAATTTTACTGTAATTTTTCTAGCTGAAAACATTTCATAGAATTTTTGCTATTTTTTTTATTAAATTACAAATAAACATTTATATTAAACACATTTTGTATTTATTATATAATTATTTAACATATTATTGTACAATATAAGACGTATATATTTAATTTAATGGATGTAAATAAATAGTTTTTATTTAACTTTAATTTTTTTTTTTTTTTATGGACAGTGAAAAGCAACAGGAAATTAGGGTAAAAAAAGAAGGCTGTGACACGACTAGCGCCAGACTTGTACCTGGGTCCCCGGTAACAGCTCTTTATAAATTGTGATCCACTGCAACAAGACATATTGACTGTTTTAAGGAGACGGAATCCTTAAAAAAACGTGTTTATTGTTTATTGAAAATAAATTGTTTATTGTTGGAATATAATTTCTGTTCTGTTTAAATGTATGGGGGATTAGCTTCAGGTTTTTATCATGTTATGCTGCCAATTTAACAATGAGATGACTATGAAAATAATGTTCTTTCTGTTGAATAGCAACATCATTTATGTTCTTCAGAAATAACACGTCCAAATACATTGACTTTGTTTGAGCTGAGGTCAAGAGGGAATCATTAGGATCAGAACTGTCATTACAATACATATTTGCACACATAAATTTAAATTTGCTCCATTCATTCAAATCACCATCACTTTGGGCATTAGCTAATGTTAGCGTGTATTGTTGTTCTAGACATTGACGTATGTCAGGTGCTACCTGACTAGCCACTGATGAGCTCACTGACCGTGATCGTCGAGACTGTCAGGGGACCCTGGACCTCCAGCATGGAAACCTGATGTTTGGAGTCAGTCAAATTAGCTCCTTCCAGTCCACTAGCCTGAGCAATGAACAAGCCGCCCAAACCCAATAGCTTGGAGCTGACGACATTGATGGAGCGATCTCACATGCACCTCATGGGGTAAGACATACATTGATAAATATGAACAATGCCATTGAAAGAGTAACAGTCAGTTCAGCATAATGATGATAAGTCAGAGATATACTTTCTTTCTCAGTGCCTTGAGCATTGTTTTGAAGCGAAGGTATCAAATTGGACTAATATTTGCATGAGACAGATATGTTTTTGTAGTATTCAGAGAGCTCCACGGGCGCGAGGCCTCCTCATGTGACGACCAGACAGTGAAAATAAAAAAAAAGGATCAGTTCTACAACTTACGGCACAGGAATCCATTCTGTACAGACTGCTACTGTTTTGATGTTCATCTTCAACCATTCCTGGTGTTTTAATAACCTGTGGAGGGCCACTTGTAAACTCTTGATGTGGGCAAAGTCAAAAACTTGTAAGACATTAGATATGCGCAGGAATATCAAACCAAATTCTTGGAGCGCCTGGGTTTTTTTACTTTCACATTTGCTTTTAAGATTTAGTCAAAGGTGCTCAATGGGAAAAGTACGAAAGAGACAGCTTGGAAGAAGCTTATCTGCGACGTAAGAGAGGGTATCTGCACGCTCCTTGATATTTTGAAAAGAGCCATCAACACTCATTTCTGTCAGCTCGTGTGAATTCTCCTGAATGGCGTTTGTCTGCTCTGAATATGGTTATACGCAAGAATAACAGCAGGAAGGAGACGTGGGGAGTCTCAGATACAGCTTATCGCAAGTACGAGTTTTCAGAAGACTTTGACTATCTCCATTAACCAACTGAATTAAGCGCTAAAACTAATACATTTTGACAAAATTCTTGCCTTTCCTCTAGGTTTTAGTGTCTCGCAATGTTTTTGAGTTTGGCCGAGTTGAGGGTTTTTTATTTGGTGAGAGTCCAATTACCTTCTCCTCTTTAAATCTGATCAAATTTCTGAAACAAACAGGTAAGTCCAAACCATATGCTGGTTTCCATGACAAATACAACATAAAGCTGGAGAACAAGAGGGGTTCTGTTCCATTAAGTCATTAAGTCCTTATAAAACCAAACTCTGAGAGCATCTTTAGCCCTGCTGCTGCCCTCGGGCAGAGAACTGCTGCGTTTGAAGATCAAAGTCGTAGAGGTGTGACTCTAGGTTTATATGTGTAGGGAAATTGAAAATTTCCCTAAACTGGAGGGGTCTGCATAAAAAAGTAGGCCTCAGCCCAGTAATGCTTTTCAAAAACAGGAGCTGCACCTTTTTTAGCAGCGTTTCACAGGGCTGAATAATACAAAGTGCACCTTCTGAGCCGAGTTTAGTGAGTAACTGACTTGCGTCATTAGACTTCAATTAGTGACTCAAATCTGACGTCCATCTGTAGTGTGTGTGTGTGTAATCCACCGACCATCAATAAACCACTACAAAAATAGGAAAACAAAAAGACCATAAATGGCTATTTTTTTTATTCATAACCTTTTATAAAATGATTCCTGAAATAATTTTACTGAACACTCTTAATGTGTACTTTGAAGAGAGAGTTAGCCAGCCATTTCCCAGAAGCCCATAATAGTATAATACTGAATTATCAAAATTCTTTAGCTCTAGCAGAACATCATGTTGAAAGAGAAATGCACTGTTTATGGTGTTTGCAGTAGCATGACTGTACTTCGTAATTCACACTCTACTTTTGTGACTCAAACTAACAAAATGACTCCCATGAGTGAGAAACACTCATTCATAGTGAACGTATATAAAAGGGAAAGTGTTTAGGAGGGGAGGTTTTCAATGGCTCGGTCATGTTTGTCCTGAATAGGCGGTGCCAGCTTGGATTTCCTCCAGGAATTAGGCTTTTTGTTTGTGTCTATAGGCCAGAAGTGACAGCTATTCCTGCTTGCTCAGAGTAAGCTTATACATTTGTCGTGAGAAAGGCTGTGTCTACATCCACTCCTCATGACATGAAAGTCTCAGTTTTGTAACAGGAAGCTCAACTGTACATAGACTTGCACATAAACATACTATAAAAGAGGGGAGGTCTGAACAGAGAAAGGAAGAGAGAAAAGGCCTGAGCTCTGCTTTAATAGGAATTATATGCAGTGTGATGCTCCTAAAGAAATGTCTTAATTAAATTACATTTATTGTGTGTGCTTTCTTTTTTTTTTTTTTTTGCTTACAACCTATTTTGAACCAAATTGGTCACACTGACAGACTTTATTCCTGTCATTTAAGTTAAAGGCCAGAATCGATTATATGAAATTTCTAAAAGATCAGTGAATGCCTCAGTGTATTTACATAAATACTTTACTACTGCCTGGTTACTTGAAACCTAAAGTTAGAAGTGAGTACACACTGCACGTTTATCCAAATAATATTTTTCTTGTGCGTAAAATGTCAGTAAATTAACGTGAACTTTGAACCACTGGCTAATTCGTTATTATGTGTTACTGTCCCCCCCCCCCACACACACACACTTTATCAGAGACAAATGTACACAAAAGTATGGACATTAATGCATTTTTATAATTAACAAAAAAAAAATTTGGTAAAATAATCGTCTTAAAACTATATTTAGGCCTGCATGGCAGACAAGTTAAAACATTGAAAAGCTAATAGAAATTTTAAAAACTAAAAAAAAAAAAAAAATTCTTAATTTAATATATACATTGCAAACATGTTTACATATAACCTGTAACATAGTAGAAGTTACAGGCATACATAGAGCTATAGCAGTGCTCAAACCATAATCTGACATGACAAGTGTCTATAATATGTTGATTTATGGGTTCAGCAGTGACCGATAGTAAAGTATATTTGAATCTGCGCTTCGAAAGAGATCATTCTGTCAGCTTTATGTGTGCTTTCAAGTATTTTATTATTATTATTTTACTCGCTTTATTAATATAACAATATTGACAATAGGCTATATATAATCACAATATAAATAACTATGTATAGGCGTGTGTGTGTGTGTGTGTGTTGAAGTTATTAATTTTGTATTTTATTAATTCATTGGTCAGAAATATTTATTTAATTTATTTTATATTTTCAAAAACAAACAAACATAAAAAGCGCTCTCACAATAAAAACGTTTCATATTGTTCACTCTAGTATCTGCTGTTCTACAGCAGTCAATGAAAATGTAGTCAATTAAAACATTTGCACCTTGTAGCCAGGGAAACTATTCGTTTATTTGTCTGTAAATTCGTTATGTTCTATTACACAATTTTCAGGTGGTTCAAATTTCATCAATGTTTTATTACAATTATTTTATTAACATAAAAATACAGAATAAACCGCTTTGGCCATCTCTGGATCTCAATTAGAGCGGTGTAGCGTTATGACAGGTCACATAAGGTTACATGGACTCTCCTATTACACAGGCCTGTATACTTTACTCCTTAACCCAGCGCAAAATAGACTGATTTAGCTACATTTAAACTTTTGAAATGTAGAAAGTGTAACGTTAAATGTGTGTTTTTGTTTTTATTTGTCACCTCCTATTATTAGCCAAAACACTTACATTCACGTGTTTTTTGTTTGTTTGTTTTGTTTTGTTTTTGTTCTCTACTTTGGCAATAACTAAGTCATTAAACCCATAGTTCGGTGCAATACACTGCCAAATCCTTTTCGCTTAGCTAGAAATTGTTACTCGGAGTTAAACGTCAATCACAAGGACAACCACTAGGTTTTTACAAGCCGGTAGGCTTGATTTAACGCAGGATGACACTAATTTTAACACAGGCAATGTAATCATTTTAACCATATTAATTGTTTAAACCCTTTATATCAAACATAACACTTGCATTGATCATTTCTTTTTACTGATTTCATCTGCGGACACGTTATTAACTAAAACGTCCGAAGTGGCTATATTGTTTCTTTCCTGACTTAAAGAGGTAGCTGCTTTGATACGCATTATAATCTTTGTGAAACATTATTAGTTGTTTATCTATAATCTTTAAGACTATGACACAAGGCACATTTGGCACATACGTCTGCTATATTGTTGTCTTACAGTAATCAAACATGTACAAATAAAATGAATACGAATAAAATAATTTAAAATTTATTTTACCAAAACAACTACAGTTAAAACTGATTAAGACATGGGTACAACAAGACAATGATCTCAAAACATCTCTCAAATTCGTGATCTCTCTTGGGAAAAAATGTTCCAAATTAATTCTAGCAAATAGAAAAGCAACAGAATAAAGGTTGGGGGAAATCTGCCATAGTTCACTGTTATTGCATTCGGTGTGTGAGAAAACCAGTGGGACTACTGTGTGTGTGTGTGAGTGTGCATGTTTATGTGGTTTATGAGGACGCATTTGTATAATGACATGGGTATGACATAGGTATTATAATTTGAAGGTGATTTATGAGGACATTTTCAGTGTCCCCGTAATTGAAAAGGCTTTAAAAAAAACATTCAAATTTTTTTTTTTTAAATGCACACAGTTTCCTGTAAGGGGTAGGTTTCAGTGTAGGCCAATAGCACATACAGTCTGTACAGTATAAAAACCATTACGGCTATGTTGAGTCCCCATAAATCTCAAAAACTAACGTGTGTGTGTGTGTGTGTGTGTGTGTGTGTGTGGCAGAGAGAGAAAGAGACTGCACGTATATGTCTGCGCATTTTTCTGCAGGTGTGAATGAAATCGGCTGGAAAATGAAGGCAGCCATTGCTCTAATCTTTAAGAGTGAGGTTATTTCCACCGCCTAGGAACAATTACAGCTCTTGTTTAACATGTTGATGTTATTTCTTAACGTTTGCTAAAATCGTACATAATATATTTATTTATTTATTTATTTTTCTTGAAATGTAAATGGTGAAATTTCCGAAGAAGTAAATATAATGTTATAATGTTAGCCAGTGTTTTGTTTGTAGGTGGCCTCTGTTTTTTTCTGGTCTGTTAAATGGTAAGCTCTGGGAGCGGGAGTTGGCAGCACTCGCCAGTCCCATAAATCACAATAAATAAATAAATAAATAAAACTCTTGAAGCATAACGTAAATGCATTTCAAGCACACAATGAAAACATTTGCCATTATTATTATTATTATTATTATTAGCCTATTATTGTATATATTTGTTTAATTTACAGCATTTCGCTGTTAAAATAATGATTTGAACCAAAACGCCTTTTGAATTTGAAGAAATTCAGGGGGGAGAAAAAAATCTACGTGGTAAAAAATAACAAAGTCTGTTTGAAAGTGGAATGTACAGTCTTAAACAATACTTTTTTCTGTGGGCAGGTATTTCTACACGGATCGATATCAGAGCAGCATGCGCTGCGAAGGAAACGCCATCCAAACTCCGCAGGATGCTGACCTTTCACTCTTACTACAGGTCACACCATCCTCCCCTAAACAGGTCAAAACACCAACACACAACTATACCAAAGTATGCCTTAAGAGAGAATATTTATATCCAGCGGATAACCGACACAAGCCAATGAGTGGGCGATTCAATCAACAGCCAATAACGCGAGAAAAGATTGTAGCCTGCAGCCCATAGGCAACTGCACATTAAAAATCAGTGTTCTGGTGATTTCTGACCGGACCAACTGGCTTCCTGTGGGTGGCTCCAAGTTGTATTTGCCTTGAATAAAATATGTAGTGTATACATTGTGTTCATGTCCCCATCTCAAAACACACTGTGGCACCGGGTGGTGATTTTACAGTCAACAACAATAGGAAAAGCGTCTAACAGCCTATCCCTTCCCCCAGGCTTTACACACATGAATATTAATCTGATCCTTCACCGTCTAAAGTTCTACACATTGCACTAGAGCTTTAACACATATAGTGACACGGATACTATCGCTCTCAAGTACCTCCAGTCTATTAATTGCTAATGCTGAAGGGTTGTTTTTGTGCTGTCATTGATATCATCATAACGAAAAATAGCCTGCGACAGTATTGCTTGATGTTACTGCATAATGTCAAATGCCCCTGTTGAATATACTTTATTTCGCTTGTTTATTCTCGCATTTGAAGGTGCAGCCTCTAAGCATCGAGCAGAGCGCATGGAATTAAATAGAAAATCCGGGTTACAACCGAGCGAACAAGTCGCAGGGACTGCCAGTCACCTCTTAATTCTGCAGGAAAAAAAAGTTTTTTTTTTCCCCCTAGAGCTTGACAAGAGTGCCAGAGTCAAGTTCAAGTTCACGGCCACTTGATTTCAAACTCTATTTTATCCCGTGTGGAAGGAAGGGCGACTGCGGCATTATCCAAAATTAAACACACGCGTCTTTAAAAAAAATGGAGCACTCCAACAGTGGCGGAAAGATTTATATTAATAGTACTGATTTTAAAAGTCAGATCAGTTTTCCTGTGCATACATTTTCTCCATACTTCTCTCAGTGTTCCTGTGTATTTTTGCAAAAGTTCTATTTAAATGTCTTTTTCATCTTTTAAAATGCTGAAATATGCCTTTTAGTGCTAGAAATCGGTGGTGTTTGAAGCGCCGAATTCTGTGTGGAAAGATATTTCAACACTATCTTCACAACAACTGAATGCGTCTTCCTTTCAGACCACTGTGTATATTCTAGTATAATACTTTTAAATAGTCTATTTAACCTATGCAAAAAGAAGGCCTAAAAGTTGCCAAAGTTGATCTATTTAATGCGTAGATATCAGAAAATCACAACGACGCGTTGTAAAGATTGTACACTTGCACCACGTTTTATTATATCTGTATGCAGTAAAATTTTATCACAATAATGGAGAAAACACTTCTCAAACTTTGAACAAAAACACATATAACAAAACAACTGCCCCTGTTCAGCCCATAATTGTACATATTTATAGTAAAGAAACATTCTTTATAAATATTGTTTCATCTGTAGCAAGTAAATACCATAATTTAATTACAAATGGATAAATATGGCAGTCGATATTTACAAAAAAAGAAGGGTGTAGTTACAGATATTTAACGGCACGACATTAATTTGCCCCACAATCTTCCAAATATATTTCACAATTCAAACTTGCAAAGCACAAAACATCACAAGTTAAGCCCAGCAAACTAAGATATACATTCACAAGCAAATATTGTGTCTGTCTTCGTTAAATGTTGACTTTGGCACTCTTTCCAGTTAATAGTTGTTTAGTTTACAATCAGTTTGCCATAATGGGATCACAATATTCATTATGATAATACAACTTTATGGTAATATGTGCACTAAAAAGTCCAGTTAGAGAAATAGCTACCATCGAAGGAACATCTATACACCAAAAAACCGACAAAATCTATTACAACCATTGGGAAAGAGAGCGCGTAGTATGTACAAAAAGAGGACGTTTAGTGCTTTTGCGCACGGTTCTTCTGTCGATGTGGGAATGTTAATCCTGCTGGACAAGCGCATAATATAGAAGCGTTCGTTTTGTACAAGCTGTATATGGATCTCCTGGTTTTCTGAAATGATTCCTCCTGGGATGGCACAGTCTTAAACATACCATTCACTGAAATTGGACGATAAACTGCTGTGGTTGTTGGAACTGTGGACCGCTGAGGAAGGCGACAGATTGTTGTTGCTTTGGGTCTCGGTGGAGGGGGACACCAGACCAGGGGGTGTTGAGGACTCATAACCAGAGCTTGCCGCTGGCGACGAGTCAGATGCAGGTGGGGATGACTCGTGAACCTAAAACACACACACACACACACACACAAATTCAATAATTAATGATCTTTAGAATAAATCATGAATAGCGTGTTTTGCTAAAACTGCTCATGACTCAATTTTAGATAAAAGGTTAGATGCTGTCTTTTTTAGACACATCGTTTAAATGTGAGTAGAAATGTCACTTTTTCACTATGTATTAGCTAATGATCCGTTATGCATTTACAGCTTAATTATGTTTGCTAGTGTTTTTTTTTTTAACTAACAGCTGTTAATACACAAAGTGTCACGAAGTAAACATTTTAGTCACAAAAATGCTCATTTTGTGTTCTAGAGGAATCTGGAGGAATTACCTTCATGTGCTTTCGAAGAGAGCTGGGATGAGTGTAGGACTTGTCACACATTTTGCAGAGATACGGTTTGTCTGACGTGTGAACGTGCATGTGTTTCTTTCGGTCACTGCTGTTCGCGAAGCGCCGATCACATCCCTCAAACTCACACTGAAATGGTTTCTCCCCTGAGAAGAAAAACCGTATAAACATTCTCAGGATTAGTGTTTAAAGTTTAATTCCGCTTTAAAACAAACAAACAAACAAACAAAAAAAACACAACAGTAACAGCGCACATTACAACATAGACTTGGTGAGTACACGTCAAATTAGCATTTGTATATATATAAAAAGTCGAATAAATTGTCTACTAAAATGAAAATGAAATAGGTTGCGTAGCATTTTAAATAAACTGAAAAGAAATCACTCATGAGGTGTGAATTGAAAACAGAGATGCCATACGACACAGGGGGTCACACAACCACATCTACAAATATGAGCAGTGTAAAGGTGTAACAATATAAATATATAAACAAAATATAGGCTAATAATTACGTTTGGGAGAATTTACATTATTTTAGCAATCTGTACAAACAAACTCAAATTAAAATAAGGGGGAAATCAGTCACATAACACCATTTCCTATTTTCAACGTTCAGCTTTTGTCAGCCCCATACAAAACTTCACCATTTGCTTAGAAATAATCAAAATGCAATTAACACCTAGACAAATAGAAGGCTCAATACCTCCGTGTATTCTAAAGAGGAAATTGCTCAAATGTGCAACCTTGGTAATGGCCTGTCTAACACATAGACTGTCAATGCAATGGAAAGAATAACAAAAGGCCCACATATCCCCCATTCCTAAGTAGGAAATATATTCTTATTTTGATGTTGTCCTTTTTGTGTTGGTAATGATCTGTATTCATTTTGTAATTCGTATGTAGGCGTGTGTATACGTCTAGCTGTATGGTCTTGTAGCAAATCGTTTATTTTTAATCGGTTCATGAATATGAAGTGTTTCACTGTTAGTGTAATATATAGCAACTGTTTCTAATTTTAACAACAATTAAAATATCCTGTAACTTCGCCAAAACATGCACAGACCGGAGTAAATTCAATATCCTGACGTAGTCACCCGAGTGCTCGAGCATTGGTCCACGCAAACATTAAACCGGTTGGAGAGATTTACTGCTGCTCTGCGCACGCGACGAGCCCTCGAGTCGCCTTTGACCCGTTTAAAGTTTATGAACCACAAACCCTCGACAGTCTCTTACATAATTCAGCACACTGTTGCAAAACATCGCATTTACTCGCTACGAGACCAGGCATAATCGTTTTCAGCCGCGTTCTCCTGCACGAATTGTTTATGAGCGTATCCGTTTTCTTTTAAAGATCTAAATCTACTTTAAGTGTCAATCTAAGTATGCGCTCCCAATGTCTAAAAATACACCAACCTACCATAATCAGCTCTAATTTTTGTAAGAACCCCTATTTGCGATACTATTTTGGGGGTTTATAAGTAAGACAACTGTAGCTTCAAAACAAACGCAAGATTTGTTCAACACTTATAGATATTAGCGCGACAAGCGAGCAGAAATAAATATCTTAATTACCTGTGTGTGTTCTCTTGTGGATCTTCAGGTTTTCTGATCTCGCGAAGACTTTGCCACATCCAGGGAACGGGCAGGGGAAAGGCTTTTCTCCCGTGTGCACGCGTATGTGATTGACCAGTTTATATTTGGCTTTAAAAGGCTTGCTTTCCCGGGGACACTCTTCCCAAAAGCAGATGTGGTTGCTCTGCTCGGGTCCTCCAACGTGCTCGACTGAGACGTGGGTGACCAGCTCATGCATGGTGCTGAAAGTTTTATTGCAACTCTTCTTCGGATTACTGAGCTGCTCCGGATCGATCCACTTACAGATGAGCTCTTGTTTAATACACTGCTGCCTCATGTAGCGAAAGAAGGCACCGGGGTGATGGTGATGCGCTGCCATATTCATCCCCATGTTCATATTCATGGAGCCGTACTGGTTGTGCAGCTGAGCGGCTGAGTAAGGATCGGTCCTCGGGCTGGAGACCTGGTGGTACTGGTCTGATCGCCCGAAAACCTCCCCCGGTAGTCCGAGTCGCATCTGCCCGTTGAGCACATTTGGGGAGCCGTGAGATCCATGCTGCTCGTGAATGCCTGGGAACAGAATGTGGCCTTGGCTGTCTGTGTGAGAGTGATGGAGCGAGCCGGCAGTGGGGCCGAAGAGTGCGTGCTGGCCTCCCGCCGGTGACGATTCCCCGAATCCACGGCTGCGAAAGAGAAAGTCCCGCGTGGAGTTGAACGGCGAGCTCGCGTATGATGTGACATGAGCCGCGTGCGCGCCCAAAGCCGCGGCGGGGTAACCGGGCGCTTGGCTGGTGAATGCAGAACTCTGTCCGGGCGAGAGATCGTGGTTCAGTTTGAAGGCGCCCATGTGCGCCGAGTCGACGAAGCTGTTCTGCGCTAAACTCAAGTCTCTTTCCTGCATCTCACTGGAGGAGTGATGATGCCTTGCAAAGGTGCCCACTCCCAAACCAGGGAACTGATGCCCAGCGTCCAGTAACATGCTTTCGTTGAGCAAAACCAATTCTCTTTCAAGCAGTCTATGCGCGGCGCTTCAACAAAACATGTAACGAAATAAAATCGAATGCGCTACAGGAATATTAACTTCCAGATTTGAGAACACGACATGAGGCGATGGAGTTCGATCCGCTCATGGAAAAAAAAAGCTTTGCGTGTTAAGTTTGACTATTTTTTCTTGTGGATAACTTGTTACTCAAAATCCCCAGTGTAGCGATATGAAAAGATTCCTTTGCGCGTTTCCTTTCAAACTGAGTCGATGTTGTAATTTTCGGATTACACGAAAATACGAGTTATTATCTTACTGAGTCTTCCTTGTTCTTGAAGCATCTCGAATTGGAATGTTTATTTCTTTCGCTTGTCTATGTTTATCTCGGAGGGTCCCTCTTTCTCAGTGGACTGGCACTACCTCCTCTTACGCCCCCTTTAACTGGAGCCCGGTCATTCATTTGACGCACTCTCATTGGCCGCCGCTCCTCATCAATCCCAGGTGCCCCTCCAATCGAACGCACTCCTTTGGCAACTAATCGCTGATCGCCATCTTCCACCGACAATTACCGCCTACTTTTCGGAGAGCCTTTTCGGGGAATAGGTAGAAGGAGAGCAAAAATACTCGCGTTTAATCAGACCGCTTAAAAAAAAAATCTAAATCACTTGCCAAGCGGGCTCATAAGAGTAAGGGTAACCCAATTCTTTGAACTTCGCCACTAAACTTTGCATAATTACTTAATGGCTTAAATGTGCAGGATATTTTGGTTATAGCGAAATCTAGTTAGTTACTTTGGCATGATATAGGCTAATCCACCAAACAGACAGGGTTAACGTGAATGAAAAACAACTCTCAAACCTCGTTCGAGGTGCCTTGACTCATGCTGCACGTGAGTATGACAACAGATTATGATGAATTGAAACACTAGCTCGCATCATTCTAGGCTATGTGGTGGTCAGCATTTGAATAAAGGACGTGATCGTGTCTCCCTGAGTGTTGATGGACACATCAAAAACAGGTGTAATATATAGCTACAAATAACAGGATCCTGTTGAGATATAAAGTAGCCTACTAAAAATAGATTAATTGTCATGAAAAATAAGACAGGAGAGTTGTCGGCAATGTATACACACAATCGTCACTCCCATCAATATCATCTTTACATTTAATACTTATTAATTTACGGCACTAAAAACGCACTAATTCGTAGCTAACATCAAAACGCTGCTGGACCGACTCTGAAACATACTGTGTTTCCTCTATAACAGAACCATAAACTCCACATAAGGTTTGAAACACAGTAAATACAACAACAGTATAAATTAGAGAATTCACGTAATCTATGGTACCATCTAGGCTACATTTTCCCTATCACTAAGCCTTATTTTTAGGCAGATCAAGATATGCGCGCGCAGAGTAGCCTATTCTAAATATTTCAAGACATACAAGAACAAATTGTCATTTGAATGTATTGAACTGAGATTACATTCCCATGTCAAAAACACAATATGGTATACCTTTAATTAAAAAAAATAAATAAATAGTGACGTCACGCCCAGAGAGACTTGTCTTTCGGCCTGAATGAGGGAATCTGCATTATTTAAAATCAAGTTTAGCGGCATTTTGTGGTTGTAAAACATGCGTATATGCGAGCCTTTCCCAGCCTCTGAAGACTATACTGTACACCTCCCTGACAATAACCAAACCGTTCAACTGAAGTTATCCTAGCATATGTGGATGGGGTTACTGCATTACGAATTCCAGGCCAACGTACAAATGCAAACACAGGGAACATTTATAATCTAAGAAAACTCCTACGTGTAGTATTCGAACGTTTATTTTAATGTTAACAATTAGATAAAGGAGGGTTACTTACAATTACAATGAACCTAAGTCCCATGAAGTCCCGTTCCAACGCACAACACACTTTGTCTCGCCTTGCCTTTCCTCTCCTCCGAACGCTTTAAGCTGTAAATAATAGGGCGGAGGATGTATAAAACTTTGGGAATTCTGTGTGCCTCAGCTCAAAGCCATGCTGTTTGAACGTTATGTACCATTCTTCCAAGACTATTTCTACCCTCTCCGCAGGAAACACAGGATCTGATCCAAGTCACGTCTGCCGACCTCTCTAAGAAGTTCTTTATTTCTCCAGAAAACCACAAAAACCTTTCCCCTTTTCAATGGGCAGGGAGAAGAAGAAAGAGAAATTAGACAGAGTGCAGTCGGCATGGAACGCATAGCCGAAGTTTTTTTTTTTTTCATCTTTTCTCGTATAGCAAGGAAGGGGAAAAGTTTGAAAAAAGCTAAAACCAAATCACACACAAAAACACAGGGGAAAACCAATTTTGCTTATTATGCATATTTTAAAAAAATATAGAAATGCGTCACTGCCTAGATATTAGCCTATTTTTTTCCGCAAGCAAAAACATCCCAAATAACCATACCTCTATAGTTACATGAATTATGGCTTTCCATTAATGTGTAAGGCTCTTAGATAAAGCGACAAGTAATTTCTTTTAACTTTGACATTATCAATATGGTGACGCATTATTGTTTACTTTTACTTACTTTGGGTATTTCAAGGGTGTTTGACCTTCGACCTGTGCAGACCATATATGCTAGCCTTTGAACTTATTAAGAAATCCTCACTGTTGTAGAGGTCGTAATAAAACAACCTTCTCCCTCCGTAACGTCGTCTCATAAATAACAGGCAACGAAAATTTCCATACACTCACAAGCTTGTTTTAAACATTTATTATTTATGATATTCTCATTTTTTAAAAGACAATGCGGTCTGTTCCTCCAACACAATTCAGAGGTAAACGTTTGGATGTCGTAAATCTCAATTGGAATGCTTCTGTCACATTAACCGGCATACATCGTGGTTCCATTTATTCCAAATTAAGACCCTTGACAAAGCTGACAGGCATGATGACTTATGCAAGAAATCACAACACTTTCAGTTACTACAGGTGCAGGAGAGATACGCTTGGAGAGATAGGCGTGCTTTATATAGGCTACATAAAAATAAGATGTTTTTTTATTCTTCTTCTTTAAAGTTTGATAAATCTGTGTATGCCGTTTTATCAGAAATGTCTGATCAGTTACGTTGATAATTTTTTAAATGATACATTTATGAAGAATATGTTTATCTATTTTTAGTATTGTTTTTATTTTTTGAGGGTGTGGCTGTTTAACCTTCTGCTGTACTTTGGTAATTAGTTTTTGAAATAATTATTTGGAATATGGTAACAACTGCCCTGAAGCATTTTAAAAGATGTCTTTGAATTAAGACATATTAAATCAATGGCATACACTTCCTGCTGAGTCCAACGTGGACTCTAAAAGGGCGTGGACGTGCTTCATGACACACGTAAAGCGCACACAAACAAACATGAGATGAAATGAAGATTAATATGTATCTTATGCATTGTTTTTTTTTAAAGAAAACTTGGGATATATATATATATATATATATATATATATAGGCTATATATATATATATTGTGTGTGTATATATATATATATATATATATATATATATATATATATAGGCTTAGTAATATAGACATGCATATCCAC
>JAUCMS010000153.1:11679224-11714364 GCA_032357445.1 Enteromius radiatus | reverse complement strand
ATATATATACACACAATATATATATATAACATTATAAAGAACCATTAAAGAAAAAATATTTCCCCCTTAAATATATGTGAAGGGGCGCTTTCTCTCTTCTGTACTTTCTGTACAGGAATCTATCCGTTTCTGACAGCGCCAATTGGACCCAAGGTCTAATGTTCAAAACTGCGTTTTTTTAAAGCACAGAGAACCTGTTAAAATATATTGGTGCGTTTAAAAATCTTTTCTTTTAAAATGCATGATAATGTTGATTACGTAAAATTACATTAAGATAAACTCATAAAGCAGGTTAAGAGAAAGAATTCCATGAATGTAGGCTCTTGCAATTTTTGTTTATTAGGGCGTAAAGCCTAATCGTATGTTTGATTAAATTAAAAAAAAAAGATTATATATTTTTACCTATAAGCATGCATTGAAGCAATAAGAAACAAAAAAAAAGTTTGGTATGCGTTTGTTTGTACTTGTAATTTTATTTCCATCGTCCCAATTTTATTCTTGGGCTATAGTTCTATCTGTCAACACAATGAAACTATTTATATGTATGAAATTTAATTTTATGTTTTTGTTTTTTTTCTGATTTCATGCTTGACAACGATTTATTCATTTAATTATATGATTTGAATTGAATTTGTAAATATATTTCAAACGATATGTGGGGGTGTTGCACAATATGCTCCGCGTGTGTAGTGTCACTGTTTTGTGCAAAGAGAAAAACAACATCCATCCACGTGTGTGTGCGTGCGTGTGTCTCGGTAAACAGATTTGCCTGTAACTTTGTGAGCACAACTTTCTGGAGTGAACAGTGATGAAGAGAGTGAGGGGGCGGAACCCCGCTGAGCCTCTGCGCTGAAAGACAGCCAATCGCTTCGTTCTCTTAACTGCCAGTCACCGAAATCTGTCCAATACCCGCAGTGCCATTTCTAAACTCTATTCCCCACTGTGTCCTCCAACTGTTGTATGTTCTGCCAATCGCTTGAGGACAGAGTGGGAAAAGGAGCAAGCAGAGTTAGAGGCAGGACAAAAGAAGTTCTATAGACGGCCATATACATATATTTTAATGGTTTCAGAAGGCCCGTAGTTGGCGAAAACAATAGCGGTGAGCGTGGACATGACAGCGTAGTGATGGAGCCCCCTTTAAGCAAGAGGAATTCGGCGATAAGATTAGCGGATTTGGCATCGACTCAAGCCCTTCCTCATCAGAATATGACAGGCTTCCCGGGGATAGGGGGGCATCACCCGCACTCCCACCATGCCCACCTCCACCCTGGGGAGATGGGCAACGACCCCGGAGTGGCTCTCACTCCATTTGGACCCGAGCACATGGCACAGACCAATGCTCTCAAACTTAGTCCCTCTCAGCCTGTTCAAAGCCATCCCGAAGCCCAGACCGCGGCATCTTTCACGTCTTCTCAGACCACAGTTGGTTTCCCCGTGGCTCACCCCCACACAGGCTACACCACCAGCAGGGACTTCATCCTCAGGAGAGAGCTCTCAGCCTCTGCTATGCATGCACTTGGCGACCAGCATAGTTCCGCCTCCTCCCCTCATCACCATGGCATGTTCATTTCCCCAACAGGTGCTTATGGGCACGCGGAAGGTGGTGCCCATCCACTTTTCTCTGGACTGCACGAGCAAGCGGCCCCAGGTGCCCACCACCACCACCATGCCCTCAACGGGCAGATGCGTCTGGGTCTACCGGGGGACATCTACGGCAGGCCAGAGCACTTCGGCCACAGGCCCGAGCACTATGGATCTTCTTCTCTACACAGCTACAACTCCATGAACTTAAATGTGAACCTCGCCACGGCTCCTCACGGAGCCACGGGGGCGTTTTTGCGATACATGCGGCAGCCCATCAAGCAAGAGCTCATCTGCAAGTGGATTGACCAGGAGCAGACGTCCAAGAAGCCCTGCTCCAAAACTTTCAGCACCATGCACGAGCTCGTCAACCATGTCACGGTGGAGCACGTCGGGGGACCGGAGCAGAGCAGTCACGTCTGCTTCTGGGAAGAGTGTCCGCGCGAGGGAAAGGCGTTTAAAGCCAAGTACAAACTAATCAATCACATCCGCGTGCACACGGGCGAGAAGCCGTTCCCGTGCCCCTTTCCCGGTTGTGGCAAAGTATTCGCGCGCTCTGAAAATCTCAAGATTCACAAGAGGACGCACACAGGTTAGTGAAAAGTCGACTTATTCTTTGAAAAAAACTTAAGTCGTCTGTTATTGAACGTGTTTGTTCTACTTGGCAGATAATCTAATTTTCTTGATATGTACCAGACCTTAGTTACTAAGGGGGAACAAAATCACTTTTGTCCCCCCCGCCTCATGCACAAATATCCCTCATTCATACAGAGCCTAGGTTGTTTGTTTACAGTGCTTATTCGCCAAGCAAAAGTATCCCTTGGTGTGGCTAAGCGTCATGAACTTAGCCTTCTTCGAAAATGTAGCGAGAGATCAACGTGCATGTTGTTGCTGCTTGTACACATGAAAAAAGCACTTCCGACACACTGCTATGAACAGAGCAGTGTTTTTGCGTCATTTTTCTTTGAAGCATGCAATTGTATATCAAGAAGAGGTGCAAAAACGTTAGCGTGAAGACATCAGGATGCAGCTGCATTTGAATGCTACGTGTTTAACGTAAAAAAAAAAAATAAATAAAAATTACGAGCAAAACGGAAGTACGAATTGTTATAGGTGACAGGTAAAATTGTAATGCGAAGTTTTCGGCACGTGTTTGTTTCCTTTAAATCCACAGGGAATTACAAACAGTGTCTGAATAGATCCATACTAATGTAAATATGGAGAATGGGTCAGCCATGCGGTATTTACTACATTGTGATTAACCAAACTATGGTGATATCTTCGCTGAGAAGGCCTCTACTTCTGATGTTCTTCTAATGTCTTCTAACAAAATGATATGCGTGTGTGCTGTACATCAAAATAGATATAACCTATTATGGTATTTAATAGATAAAAGCTTCCTTCAGATGCTAAAATATGCACTCACGTGACAATTTGTTATTGCAAGTTGTTAAAAAGTAGCAGGTATTGTTTGGTTCTTTTACTGTAGGCTATACCTGTATCACGTTATGCCCATAACACATGCTGACGTAAATTGCGCCCTGGCTAGCGTGTCAAACCCACCTTAAGTACATTTTCATGGTGGTAGGTTATCTTAAATCATCATTGAATGTGTGTAAAAGTTACCTACGATATTTTTTTGTACAAGTCCCCGATTGACACAGTGAATCAATGCAACGTGTAATGTCATTTTGTATGTTTTGGATATCTTGTAAATCCGGGTCTTACTCAAGCAATCTAATGCAAATGGAGGGCCGAAATGTTTTCAGTAGTTGACTCAGCTGCATATCCAGTAAAAATAATAATAAAAAAAAGTTTTGGCAAGCTTAAGTCAGAAAAAATGAGAGCATTTACAGAGTGGTTGTATAAGTCATGTGGTGCGCCTGAACATTCCATATGTAATAGCAGAAAATAACTACTGTGGGGTTACAGTGATAATGTTGTGATTTTCAAAACCAAACCATCTATTACTAGTTCTTGCTGAGAATGGATCATCTTTTTATATCATTTTATATTTAATTGCTATGTTTTTCTCCTTTGCCAGGTGAGAAGCCGTTCAAATGTGAGTTTGATGGCTGTGACAGGAAATTCGCCAACAGCAGTGACAGGAAGAAGCACTCTCACGTCCACACGAGCGATAAGCCTTACTTCTGTAAAGTGAGGGGTTGTGACAAGTCGTACACACACCCGAGCTCCCTGCGCAAACACATGAAGGTTCACTGCAAGTCTCCTCCGCCCCCTTCCGCCAACACGGGCTCCTCTTACCATCCCTCGTCTACGACGATCGGCGATGCCCTCTCACCAAACCTAGAGCCCCACAGGAACCGTTCGTCCAACCTTTCGCCTCAGGTGACCAACCTAAACGAATGGTACGTGTGCCAAGGGAGTGCTGGACCAAACAATCTACACACCCCCTCCAGCGATGTGCCAACGTCGGAATCCGACGACGAGGACTCTTTTAGACACACAGATCCAAGGGCAATGCTCTGATGTGAACAACAAGGAATACACTCCTTATAAATGATCCACATAATAATACTACTACTAATAATAAAAACATCAGATACCATGGTTGCAATTCGAAGAAAAGGAGCACCTATGGATGTCAGTGGGTGAAGAGATTTTGGCCCCCGTTTTGCCCTTAAAACATGCTCAGAGCATTGATGCAATTTATGTTTCATATGATATAAGCAGTTGTAACTTGCCACATGAAAAATCGACTCTTACATTTTTTTAAGATTTTGCCTGACTTTTGGAGATCAAATAACATGAGCTCAAAAGATTTATTAATCATGTTTAGGCTGTTTTTTTTTTTTTTTTTATAATACACCCCTTTTGTTGCACAAAAATCTTTTTATAGAGAATCGTTTTCCACGTTAAATGTCCGAGGGGCAAAAATTGCAGTGACAATAATTTTAAGTTTTTACTTGTATATTGTCAGTGTCAAAAAATGAATGGGTGGAGTCTTTGTTAAAGTTTATACACTAACTGTGGTCAGGACGGTTTTTGTGATATTTAAAATATTTAAACCTATATTTTATGCAAAATCAATGTAACTCTGATTAAAGAGTACGAAATATGTCCACTGAGACCCTAAATAATGTATCGTTGACAGGCCTATCCCTGACTGATTTGTAAATAGTATATGGTATTGATGCTTGTGAATGTTTTCGTAGCGTCTCAACAAGTTTTGTACATTGTAATTTATTTGCTGGTATTAATGTTGGTCTGGAAGTACAGATACACCAAAGAATAATATAATTTTGGTGAAAAGAAGTGATGCTTTTTATCGTGTTCTGTAAAAAGGTCTTACTTGAATAGGCTGTATAATGTGAAGAATCTTTCGCATGAACCGTGTAGTAACTCTTTCTGTTGAGGTGCATGATGGTGTTGATGGAAAAAAAACGTAAGAAGGTCGTGAAGAAATGTGATGTCTGTGTATAGATATATGGAAAACTTGAATAAAAGGCAGGACGTGTAAATATGGTCTTTTCAGTAAAAAAAAGGCATTGATTCATTCTTTGATCATTGTGCGTATTTCATCTAATATGTCCAGGTTTTGATTTAAACGAATCATTCAGTGAATATCACTCTTGCGGTGAGAAGTAATGTTTAATTTTCTGTAAAGGTTGGGACAGTAAAGCTAACCAAACAAAACAGCAACGTTTTATAAAACACTTTTTTTCTTGATTTTCTCCTGAATGAAAATATTCCTTGGCCATTCAGTATCACTTCAAAAGGGAACCATCACTTAACTAATAGTGCACGTTAAGAAAAGTAGAATAGCACAAAGCCATCAAGGCATGAATCATTCATGGGAATATAAGACATAAAAGCTGCCCGACAATAAGAAGAAAGTTGTATGGGGAATATGAAACAAAGTCCCCCGTCTTATTTCCTTCATTAAAACGCACAATAACAGTTTCAAAGTGGCCCTGTCCCAGACTATAGACTCAGAATTGACCAGCGCAAGTCCTGCACCACTTCAAAGAGCTCCACAACAGAACGGAAGACTGCACGGTGCGTTAGGATTTCTATGGGTCCCATTTGAATATTTATGGTAGAAAAACTACTAACTGCCGCTAAATGGTCGATCATCAAAGCAGGAACCTCTCCCACGAACCGTCTTGTGCCTCGAAATCGGCGTGTTCGACCTTATATATCAGGCATCCTAAGACATTTCATATGGCGGGTGGAACGTGTGTGAAGAAAGTTCTAAACACGCCTCCTAAGAAAGTTTGATTTATATTTTCATTCCCATGAACATCACTCTAAACCCTATGGAATAAAGAACACAAGTTGGTGACTCGTCGGAGATTGTAAATCTAGCGTTTTGTGTCAGTGAAACGCCCCATAAATAGTGTGAAGTTCAAGGGCGCTTCATAAAGCGCGTGTGTGTTTGCCGGGCACTGGAAAAAGGCCACTTCAATTGGAAACACTCTATTAAGATACAGTCGCACTGACCTTTGGTTTCATGCTACGTTAGAGCAGTCAATTCGCTCTTCATCGGAATCGCTCATATTTTTGTTCCCAAATCTTTGAAATCCCTCGCGCGCATTAAAGTTTAATACGGAAATAAGCGCGCGCTCTGCCCATCTTTTGTCCACGAACTATTATTTGCTCAAGGAAAGAATGATCTTCTATTTATTTAAAACAAGTGCCCTTTGAATAGTGCAAAATAAACACGGTGAAAAATAACCAAAGAGATAGTCCCCTCGGACTGAAAAGGGGGGACTTCATAAAAGCTGCAGCAGTCACAGCTGAATGGGAGACGCTTTGAAGTAGAACTTATTATCTGAGGAATACTTTTCGGTCGTCCTAACGACGCTATTGAATCGAAAAGCTACCCCCTTTGTCAGCGATTTGTTCTCCTTTAGTGCAATGCCCGTGGAAATCACTTACATGGTCTACCTTAACATGCAGCCTGCAAATCAGTAACTCCAAGAGTCAGACTCTCAGACGCCACTTTTGAAAAGACAAAGCAGAAGTCAGTGTGAAAACGCAGCGAGTTCTCTCCCGTTTTGCCTTTATTGGACAGAATGATCACATCAAAGGAGGCTGTTTACTACAGTCTAGTCAGATTTCACACCGTCAGCTTCTCATTATGCGTTTGACGAGGGTTCAAAGTATCCGAGTCATTGTGCGCCCTGTTTTAAGCGATGCACCAAGAACATGTGAAGCACTTGCAACGAGAAGAAAACATTCAACTTTGCCATACTTTCTCCATTAGCAAAAGTGCGCTTCACACGTTATCTGTTTGAACGCCGCACATATGTTCAACTCGCACTGCCAGATTTCATCTGCGAGCTTGCAAGGTCTCGGAGGTAAATTACGGCACTAATGGAATATTTGCCATGGTGTTCAAGTGTCTGTAGGGAGGGAGAGAAAGACAAGTGCAATAAATATTAAATGACACAAATATAATTCCAACATCGTATTAAATGAATTGTGCATGGTTGTTACAATTTCTCTTTTAGTTTGGTCAACCTCCAAGCTAAGGATAATTCAGATTGCACACTTCAAGCAGGTGTAAGATTAAATTAATTTGTATAGGCTATGTGTTTATATGTTATAAATAAAAAAGTATCTGATGCTTTCTTGCTGAAATGAAATAGCCTATAATTATAATCAATTATTATCCAAATCAAATGAATTACAATAAAACCATAACTACATTTAACGTTATAAAACCATATAACCTTTCATAAATTATTTTGCTATTTAAACTTAACTTTAAGTCACATTATTAAGTTAAAATATTAGTCTAGCATTAATAAGCCTTAAATGTTTTTTTTTTTTCATTCGGACTCTTTAAAGCGAGAGAGAGAGAGAGAGAGAAAGAAAAAAAAAACAAAAACACGGTGCACGAAAAAACATTTTAAAAGAACAAAACTAAACTCCTCCAAACCATTTCAAAATAATAACAACTTGAAGTATGCGAGGTATTATAAACATCCGTTGAGTGTTTTACCACAGTATGCTTTGAAGACCAAGAAAACTGGGCATATATTCATTCTCCAGGCACTCTGCCAAACTCTCCCAAGCACCCTACCTGCCTACTATCTTAAGTTTCCCGAAAAAGTGAGAAAACACAATCCAGTTGCAGCTGCAGGGCTGCATGTTTCCTTCCTGCACTCGGAGACTGAACTCTAAAACACGGACGAGAAAACTTTTGACGCATGGGCGAAAACTCATGGGGTGTTTATACAGTGCAACGTGAGTACATGTTTTATGAGCTCAACTCTGAAGAAAAAAAGCTTGCTGCATGCTTTATCGTTGTAACTAAGAGTCGTTTAGCGCACTTATTGATTAGGTGTTGTGCTTGTCCTTCGTGCATGCGTCTAAAGAAGAGGCTGTTTTGAAAGTTTGCCGTCCCATTAAGTTAGAGGCCGGATGAGTAGTTGTTTGCTATTTGCTCTGAAAGCTCGAGCCCGACTCAGACAGCTGTGAGTTCACCTATTAGCCCCGATGTCTTTCCCAAAAGATTGCTTGAGTTAAACATCTGACAATGAGCGCTCAGGGGTGCCGCTCGCCTGACCTCCACTCGCTTTTAATAGTTTCATAGGAACTTCATTAAATCAATTACTCCACGAGCACATCATCATTTATTTGTACTTATCGTTCAAAACATTCTTTGCTAACACTTCCATGAAGAAGTCATTAGCAAACCTTACAGGTCAGCTAGCTATATACAAATTTCAAAATACAAGAATCAAAGATGGAGACATTTCGAATGATTTGTTTGGCAATAGAATTATGTTTGCTAATATTATATTAATATAAATAAAATTATTATGACGTGTTATGCAGTTTTGCGACAGCCTGCATACATTTTTAAGAGCCTGTATTAATGTTATTTTTTTAGACGTTGAAAACTCTTTAATGCATGATCTGCTACATTCAGGACATTTACTTTCACGGTTAAGATTTAAAGTTTACTGTGTACCATTTAGACTTGGTGCAGCTCTCGTAACGTTTTTGAATTAGTGAAGTATGCATGCCCGGTTTTACTAGGAACGTGTCTTGATATTCAGTTTAAAGAAAACAAAAGAATAAAAGACATATAACAAAAGGTATAATTTTATATTAACCAGCCGAAAGTATCAATGTGAAATGACTGCAAAGGTTTGTTTTAAAAAATACATATTTAAGAAATAAGTCAATACTTCTTAGTAGCTGTGTGTAGTTAAAATAACAAAAAATATGTGAAAGTAAACTGACAGACATGTATGGTAAAGAAAATAGTTATCTGGAGATTGCATTACCTCAGGCAGTGATATTAGTGACATTACTGATCATGCAAAAAATAAGAACTTTTTTTTATTTATTAATTTGATTTATTTCTAATATTGTGGACACACTGTGTGTAAAGGGAAAAATTAGAAGATAAAAAAAATATTGATAAAATGCAAGATAAAATTTGAATCTAAACCTCAGCATATGCACCACAGAGATGAACCCTTTCATCCTTAGCACGTATGAATCATCTTGCCTGTCTGCGTGAGACAACTGTCATAATATCTGGCCTCTCCTCAACATCTGTGGGCCTCCAAACTTGGTGCTGGTCCAAATATGGATCCCCAGGATTGGGAGGCTTTCCAAGGCACTTGGTGATGAGAGCAAGGTCGTCCACGGACATGTCCAGGAGCCAGAGCTCTACACCTGGTCCATTCAGCCTATACAGCACATAAACCAAACCTCAGAGCCACGCGACCACTTCTCTGCTTGCCTTGTATTTGACAGGTTCTGTTTAAATGCCTCTAAACGCAGGTCTGGACTTCTAATAGAAAAACACTCCATCCATGTGGCAAATGTTCAGAAGCATTTGCGGGCCGGGCCTTGACTTGAAAGGATATGTTTTTTTTTTTAAAAAAAAAAGGAAAAAAAAACTTTAACAAGTGGACACAGTTAATGTGAAATTACATTATACACCTGTTTACCAGTGTTGCTGATAGATGTATAAGACCTTGTAAGTAAATTAATGATTAATGCAAAAGTTATTTTAATTTATTTGATGTAATATTAAGTATTTTAGATCATTTAATATACTGCAGCAGCATGAGCAAAATAAATAATAAAAAAGAAAGAAAAAAGGAGGACTTGTACCATAAAATTCCAATTAATTAATGACTGCCTTATGCTAAATATTCAAAACAAATTAAGTTAAAAAGTGTAGAAAGTTAAAAGACCATTCTTAACTATACATAAAAAAATATATATATTTTAAGGTAGCTGGATATCACAGGTTAAATGTTCAATAGATTAATATATATACAGTATATTAAAAACTTTTACATAATTACATAAATATCAAACAAAAATATAATAAAGTGCATTCATGTAACAATCTTTACAGCAATGGCTTCCCATTTTGATTTTACGTCCTGTAGATGCTGATCCATTCCACATCTGACGAACTACCATGAGCAACACATCAGAGTCATGCGTCTGAATACAGCATCTTTCATAGAGGAAAAGGTCAACATTCAGTGAGAGGAAATCATCCTGCACAGCTGGACAACCACAGTGCTGGATCATCTCAGTAAGAGAAAAGAAGAGAGAGCGAGTACAAATATACAACTCTCAAGTGTAAGGAGTAGGAAGGGATGAGGAAAGAGAAGAGAAGAACAGAACAGAACAGTCAAAGCCCTCAAAAAGCCAGCCCACTTCTACATTACTTTACAACTCTGATGGTTAGATTAAAAGTCTCCTTCCCTAAATATACAGACTTTTTTTCTCCAGTAAGGGCCTAATCCATGTTTAATAAACCTGTAACTCACCTACAGAATCCCCTGCACTACCCCTAGTGCGTCACCAGTCACCCGAACCCCCCGCTGGACTCACAAGGGTGGCTAGATGTTCTTAAACATCACAAGCCACTTTCTCTGTTTCAAGCTGACCTTGGAATGGCCATTAGACATGGCTTTGAAATACTGGAACTATCTCTCATAGACCAGTGTCAAGGGTCCCCCTGAGTTGATAATGACTTGCTTTCATAACTGCTGTGACATTTTGTGAAGGTACGCTAGGCGTGCTCACAGGCCATATCTACAGAATGCAATGGTTCCTTTCCCCCTCAGCAGGTGCGAATCTGAGCTGCATAGTCTGCGATTTACAGTGCTGTGTTTGCGCATCCTGGAATAAGTATAGGCCCGGGCCCCTGCATATGTCCAGCCTTGATAAGCATTTCGGCTCACTGCAGTGTTAACACAAACTCAGGCTTACCACAGAAGATTAGTTATTAAATAAAGATTAGTATTAAATATCCCTGCCACAGTTCCTTGATGAAGCTAATTATCATATGCTTTGCCATTATTGTTGTCTTCCTTGAATCACCTGCTTCTGCTTGTATTGTATTTATTTATTTTTTAATCTCAAAAGTGCCTAAAAGTGAGTCTTTTTAGTGCACTTCTGCTCTTGTTGATTCAGATATCACTGCTCCATCTCATAAAGCTCTCAACATTGCCAGATCACCTAAAGATATGTATAAAAATCTGAATCTCGTAGGCTGCTGTATGTCTAGTTCCTGTGGATGGAAAAAGAGATAAATGGACTCGCTCACTGTGCCCTTACATAAATGAGGGTTGATGAAACTGATGATAGGCTCAGGCTGCTGAAGAAGTGATCCCAGTGGAGACCTTACAGTGCTCTGTCCCACTCGCAAGACAAATTATATAATTAGGCGCATGTCTTAGGGGATGGCCACCTTTGCCCCTTTCTTGACATCTTCAATGGTAAATGACAGCATATCTTGCTAAAATAACTGAGCAAATTCATCTTGGTGACACACAGAATTCTCTTTACAGTTTTATTAATTGTCTGGTTTTGAGAAATCCCATGAAAATGAAAATATGGGCTCAAGGGAAACATTACATTTGATTATAAAGACGATCATGATTCTTGGGCAGGCCTGTCTGAGAGATTTACATGGATCAAATTATTTAAACAGTACAGTAATTTGCATTAATAATATCGAAAGAGTATATGAATAACATGCAGCGTCGTCTGTCTGAATACATTGAATGGATTAATTTTAGGAAGAAAAAGACAGTTGTCGTTTTTTAAAGCACTTCGCTTGCGTTAATTTTTAGTTTTGTTTTTAAGTTTTTAAGAAGGTCTTGAAAAGCATCGCACTAAAATAATCTTATTTTGAAACCCACATTTCTTTCTTTATTCACGTATGAAAAATTATAACGCAACAAAAGAGAAACGCCCTCGCGGACGGCTTCCTTTCATCACCTCGTGCTTATCACCGCCATTGTCAAAATGTTCGTTGCGGGCCGCGTGCTCTGCAAGGGGCTCCGATTGAAAAAGCAGAACCCGGGCTCCTGCCTCGTCCAGGCAGGGTTAAGCCACCTCTCCAACCAGGCGGCCCCCAGCGGAACCCTCATTACTTTGGCTCCTGGAGCAGTCAGCTGTGTTTTGGTTCAGAGAAGAGAGGCTCCTTACCTGAGCATCACTGCTTCCACACGCCAACAACATAGCCGCCTTCACCAACCTGATTTGACAGCTCACGCTCAACTACAGCCTGCTGGAACATAGACATGATAAAAATACATTCCCTGCGAAATGTCGCTGTCTCACGTTTGCTGGGAGTATATGACAGCACTTAATTTGACTTGAGACACCTTTTGGTGTCAGGTTTCGTTTGCGTACATCTACTTCGAGTTATAATTTGGAGTGTTTATGCTCTCTGTATATTCAAATAAAGCTGCCATTTCAGCGTACACGGCTTTGAGGTGTGAGGTTTCATTAAGTTTCTCCCTCCATGTGTAGAGGAGCCACATTTTATATCATGCGTGAGAGGTGCAATGAGGACTACGCGGTCATACGTTCTGGAAAAAGAAATAGATAAACAAATAAAAATGGGTTACTAGTCTATTTATTTGCTATTTAAATATAGCTGATTTCCACAATAGCTTTCTGAAGGCTACAAATATAAAAGCAATAAATACAAAAGGAGGGCCAACACCATTAGCTTTTATAGGCAAAGTTGAACTGAAAACTCACAATTCATCTTGAAGTGAGAAATAAAGGTTGTCATACTGTGCAAAGAAAAAGGGCACACCTGCCAAGTGTTTCTTACATGCTGCTCGGATTCAGTTCACTGTTCTCAAGAATTAATTCATTATTATTTAAAACTTTATTTATCATCTATTTATTTGGAATGATCAAATCAACTGTTTTTCTAATCTTTAAATAAGATATGTGAACAGATCGGTGTGACTCCTAATCAAAAGTGTGGTGGACATGTAACATTTGCGCCAGAAATGTAGTGTTTACTATTAGGCTAAATTGGCTGAAACCAGATTGTCAACTGAGGCTCTTTTATTAAACAATTTCGAAAGAACTGAATTAAGTATATTTGAGACGGAAAGAGTTATAGTATTTCCTTCCCACATTAAAATCTTTCTCGAAGATATCAAATAGATACTTTTTTTTGTCATTTAAACCAAAATTTCCACATAGTTAGGAGAACATTTTCGTTTATATAAAAACTATCTTTTAGAAATACGGATTTAGATTAATTAAAAACCTTCAAATCTAAAGTCTATGAACGAACTGAAAAATCTTGCAGTCGAGTTAAACATTTGTTTTCTCTGACAGGCAAAACTTGTCAGAAACGACATAAACCTTTAGAAAATGGTGTGTAAAAATGTTGATTAAGCTGTGCCTTTTCTCTGCTAATATAGCTTATAAATTTCGGGGTTGCCTTTATAAAAATGACCATTCCAACAGGTTTGGGAGATTCCCCTCACCCTGCTGTATTTCTTGTAGTAGTTCTAGGAATAGGTTAACTACTCATTTTCCCCCCCTTTCTAGTAAGATGTTATTTAAGAATTCGATATCTCTAATTTCAGTATATCTTTCAAACGCAATTTAGCTAAATAAAAAGATTTATTTATAAAGCAATTCATACATTCACGCGTGTTTTCTAAATACAAAAGAGCATTAAAGAATTCCCCCTTCCAAGCAAGTTCAACCAATTAAATGTATGTGTCTAATTCAAATCCAGAAAGTTGTCGGCGGCCCTGCCTTAAACAGCGGTATTCACTCTTTTCAAAGTTCTGGGTCTATAGGACAAACATGTTTAATTGGATTAGCATAGATGATGTCATAAACTACAATTAAGAGCTTGACTGCAAACTCAGGCACGCTTTCAAACGATACGATTACGAATAAGTTTAAGTTCAAGTTAAAACGTACAAAATAACAGATCAAAGCCCGGATATAATTAACATTTAATAAAACGAATATTTAAATTAAAAACAGTAACAACATAAAAAACTATATACAGAATGATGAAATGCTTGTAGATTCTGTCAAATTAATTAAATCTAAAGAGAGTAATTCAGTGAATGCAAACCATTAGAGAAACTAAACACAGATCAGGCTCATCGTCCTCCTCCAGAGTTTATAATCATAATCTGACTTTGTTAATGTTGTAATTAGACGTTATTATTATTATTTCTTAATTTAACCATTTTATGTATATTAATTTGTGAATATGATTAAGAGATAAACTTAGGATACGCCTACTTTGGACCATATGTAATTTGTAATTGTTTGTAATTCCTATTATCTTAAAAAGGTTCCCGCCGAGGGAACAAACAATCCAATAAGTAGGCTAATTTAAAAGTTTGTGTTTTTCGTACGGCTTGTTTAATACAAGACACTGGGTGGACAGGGTAAGACCACTCACAGAGAACCTGTGTGAAGGGAAGGTGATAAACCAGCCGCTCGTGCTCCCATGACTCAATACCTGACAATTAAGTGAGCTGGAAAAGATGCAAGCATGTGTAGGTGGTCATAGGGTCACTCCATGATATGGCATTTAGAAAAATATAATATCAACTTGAAATTAATACTAGATTTCACTTGCCACCCCAGAAATGAAGAGACACTGAAGAACTTGTTTAGCCGAATTGAACTCTATACGAAATTGATAACATTTGCACAATTATTCAGCTGAACTGCACCAAGACTGAACTGACTGGAGCTATGACGACAACACTTTTTTTACGGCAGAATTTTAATTGTTTCCAGACACACCTGAGTTTCTAAAATTGACATTGCTATATATTTTCCTGTTAAGTACCGTGAAGAGTTATTGTGTAAAGCGTTCTAGAATGTAATTTGATTGACACTATAAAACTGCATGGTCTTTCATTAGTATTTTACTTTTTTTTCTACTCCGCAAAGCTTCATCTTTAACGGGTTGCAGTTGTAAATGAGCATCGACTTTAAATCCCAATGCACCTGTTACTCATTATAACTTCATGCAAGTACAGATAAGAGCGGACAGATCATATATTCCTCTCGACTGCTCTGTCTGGATGCATCTGCACCGTTCTAGGGGGTTCAACTGCAAAAGTCCTAACAGCCAAGAAGCAATAAATGTCGCCTTTATGAACAGCCATTCTCTTCCTGCCCCCAATTTTGACAGCATCCGGCGGCACACTTCTTAAAGTTCTGTTCTTCTTTCATCAGAAAGCCAGTGGGTGAGATGGTACAAGCTGCGCCAAGCAGTCAAGTCACACAGCAAGCTCACCAGCACTCAAAAGCGTATCTTTTTTTTTTTTTTATCGCATCCATGAAAGATATAGCGGAATTGTTTTAATTTCTCTCTAATTCATGAGCAGTTGTGTGATAATGAGCCAGCCGCCATAATATACATAAAACCATGATGCCCTGATTATCCTGGAGGCTACGCGACAATTGCACCATTTTGTCACAACAGAAGGAAAAGTCAATTTGAAGGGGGGCTGCCACGGGCTTATAATTGGGGAATCCACCCATGGGCTGTTCCTAAGATACTACTAACAGTGAGGTGGAAATTACATCTGCTCATAGTTCTCTATAACCCAGACGATGAAGATGTTGGGCTATTAAAATAAGATATAAAAAATAATATTGCTTAAAAGCGGCAATGATTTTTAAATTGTCTTCTTTATAATGAATGGATTCACTCATGTCTATTAAAGATTACAATAGTAAATGATTATTATTAGGCCTATTATTATTATTATCAGCAGTAGTGCTACCTCGACAGGCTATTATGTATTTTATTAGATTCATTTAACAATTAAGGTAACATACAACAATGTACAAATAAATATTTTGTACATTGTATTTCTTTTCTTACGATGAACTTTCATGAATAAAGATAGCCTACATGGGGTCAAGTCAGCTAAAAACAAGAAAAGTTTTGAAGACTTTTTTTTGTCGCACTGTAACGAGTCTGATTTACGTGGCCCCTCGATTCGAAGCCATAGCAACCGCAGACAAAGACCGGAGGAGGTTTACTGGGGTTTGTCCTTTGATCTGTCTCCATTTCAAATAAAGAGTCAGCTCAAAATCTCCGGTTATTCAGAGAAACCTATCCTTCACTCAAGCACACATTCAGTATTCTGGCCAAACATTAAGCGTACAATACACCACATGACCAAATCATCTTTTTAACAGGTTATAAAAGAAAAAAAAGAGTGTAAGGAAAATTAATGTAAATGCATTTATTTTTTCAATAAACAAACTCACGTAGGTTTTTGACATCAAGGTGTGCGCTATAGACAAAAACAACCAAACATATGTCCTATCTGTCTCTGGTTCATAGCCTATATAAAAGTAACAAGTTAAATAAAATCATTAAATAACCCGCTATATTTTAATATGCTGCACCTAAAATAAATAAAAAAACAGAGATGAAGGGGAAATAGGCATAGGCCATAAGTGTCTCTTGCACATGCATTTATAGCAATTTGCATTTATAGTTACTACGGTTGCTATGATTAACCTATAATCATCCCTAAGGTAATAAAGTGTAGTGTTGAGTAAGTTAATATCCCAAATGCAATAACAATTTGTATTTTAGGGGGTTTTTCTTTTGTAAACTTATATATATATATATATACACACACACACACACACATATTTCCCTCCAAATCTCACCGACAGCTAGGCATTTGCGTCGCATCTGCACCTGCACAGCGTTATATATATGTAGTTATTCTCTGTTTATGATATTCCAGCAAATTCAAAAGTCACGTTAGCCTCCGTACACATTTTACAACATTACTTGAGTTCAATTTTCACTCATTACACCCAATGCCAATAAATTCAATTTCATTTCAATTACACATTATTTCCAAAATGGTTCCTGCCTGCTCTTGTTGTAAACGATTCGTTTTATTGCAGGGGAATTATCTTTGTTGAAATGAGTTTGTCATATATTGTCTAGTAAAAGAATGAAGTCATTATTGGGAGATCCCTTGGCGAGAAATTAGCCGAGCAAAATCCTCCCTGCCACACGGGTCCCATTGAGATTAATGAAAAATATGTAAAACGTTTCCTTTTAATTTTCCTCTGAAAGCACTTTGCATACATGCATTTTCTCTGCTGGGTTGATATCAGATAATTTATGAGAGCAATCTCAGCACATAACCATCAGGACTGTGTTTCAAGCCTAATTGAGTGCTGTCAAGATTAGGTAAGGTCCTATTCGTGTTAATTGTATTGTACTCTCTTTGGGAATACTAGTAAATGTATTTAAATAATTCCGCCTCGTGAGCTGAAAAGATTATGTCAACTTACAGGCATAATAGAAATGTCATGAAAAATGACAAAGAAGTGGGAGGAAGTAGCATTTCGCTGATCTGTCGCGGAGTACGCAAATCCTTTAAACCCCGAATCTTTGGCTAACACAGATCAGTTTCAACATAATTAATAAAATTAATGGTGCCTTTAGAGCATAGATCAGGGTAATTGCGTTGCTAAAAATAATGTCACTTCACAAAAACTGATCACACACCATAAGGGCACAAAAACGAGGTAAAAAACAAAGCTTTTGTTTCATATCTCACTCATTTTCTACAAAGGCTTTAGTGACTGAAGTTCACAGGTTATCATCTGAGCTCTTTGGTGTACATGGTGTGTGTTAAAGGGACAATTCCCACAAAACTGAAATTTTTTCACCATTTACTTACCATTCAAAACGATGACTTTATTTCCTTTGCAGAACACAGCTTTGAAGAATGTTCCAGCAGTTTTTGTTCTTATAATTGAAGTCATTGGGGTCCAAAAACAAACACACACCAATAAATAGATAAGAAAAACCCCAAATCAAATAAATACAAAAAAGGTATTTTTATTTTCATGAATTTTGCATAATAGCCTAATATTTATGTTTCTATAAATTGTGTTTGAACAAAATACAAGCAAATTTAGCTAAGTAAATAAAGAAAGGCTCTAAATAAATCTCATGTCGTTGGCCTATTGACCTACGGTCTCAGGCTCTGATTGAGAGTCTTGAAGACATGCTTAAAGAGCACTTACAGCAAAAGGGGTTGTCTGACATGAGTCCAAAAAGACGATTCCAAAGAAAATGAAAAATAAATGAGTGCAAAAGGCAGAGAGCATGGATGGGGGGGGCGGCAGAGAGGTGTGGGCCGGGTGCCAGGCCGTCAGCTTACTGTCGGGCCCTTTGGGCCGCTCACAGCAGCGGCTTCCATCTTTCTGTCTGCGTCCCGAGGCTGGCACAGAGCTCGGGCCGAGTCACTCACTACAGACACTATTGATCATGCCGTATTCATTCCTGCTTTATGCAGCGGCCTCTATTACCATAGTGACCAACTGAACCATCAACCATTCCCCCCACCCCCATCCCCAGACAAATCCGCCCCAGACATTTCTGCCAAATATGTCATCAGCTCGTGGGAGACCAGCAGCAAGGAGCGGGAACATAGCGTACTGTAGAATGTATTCATGACAAACACAACATAAAAAACAACAACAACACCCTCAAGGGTGGAAAGGATGGTCATTCATTGGGAATGACATCCTGGAGTTTTATTTCAAAAGAGGCATTCTTGACAAAGTGTGTGTGAGGAACCACTGGTGAAATGGACAACGGCGGCACGTCTTTTGAGCACTTGGCCATGTTCACGGTGACTTCGAAGCTGGATGGAAAGATGGGAACCACTGACCGGGAAACAAAGCCATGGAAAAATGCTGATATTTACATAGAGCGAGCCCTCGCGGAGCCCTTTGTGTACGTGTTTGCGATTGAGCGTGTGGCACGCAGCGTAGAGCTTACGCCAGGCTGCAGACGCATTCAAGCCTCGTCTTGAAGAACAAACTGGCTTGCTGAGTCCCGTGAAACAAAGGCCTACAATTTAGAGAGGGCTCACAGGCTCATTCTCTCAATGTTGGTTTTAGTAAATTTGCGGCTTTGATGTTCCGGGGCCTGGAGGAGCCTTCGGGCTGAATGGAAGCTCAACGGCAGGGCAGCTCTGTTTGTTTGCCCTTTCGTTGGGGGCGCACAACCTTTACCATGGCCAATCGTCTGCCCTGACACCAGAGAGGCAGGGGGCGGGCATGACACACACACAAATGCAAACTAATGCAGAAAATGGCAATGCAGCAGGAATTAACGAAGGCAAAATATTCAGCCAATTAATCTGAAATCAACACATCAACTAGAACTTCATCTCTGTTGCCGTTAAACAAATGCAGGTCGTTTTTAGCTCTTGACGTGAAGTGCACGGCACAGCCAGCATGGTGCGGATTTTGATGTCTGAGGAACTCAGGTTTGGCTCACTTTCCCTGAACAGTTGAAGCCATCGTGACAATGTTCTGAGCTTGCTTCAGAGATGGCATGTCAATCATACTGCCATGAAAGGTGAAAGCCCCCTGAGGAGAAGAGAACAGAACTATGGTTGAATAAAAATAAAGGCAGGTACTGTCTAGAAGAACATATACCCTACTACATAGCAACAATGCATATATGACACTACAAAGAAGGATAGGATGGCTACTTATAAATTCCCTAGAGAAAACCAAGAAAAGCACCAAAGAGAGAGAGCGCCCACATATATTATATATATTAATATATATATATAACATATGTAAATACATATTTATATTTTATTCTTTTGCAAGGGAAGTATTATGTAAATGCTTTGGTTTCTGGTGTCTGATGTAATGATTCAATAACGTCCTGTTAGCTTCCAATTTAAGTTTATTTTATTCAAGTTGGTTGGGAATTTGCAAAGTCGTGAACAAACAAACAAAATAAAAAAAGCCTAATTTAAATATTCTTGACAGATGCAGGAATTAGAGCTGGAAGTCATTTATTTCAATGCTAAATATTCCTTTTCATTGTGTCACTGTACTGAGCCGGATATTTCAATCAGCCTACCCAGTCCAGACCTCTTAAGCAGAAACAGTTTCAATAATTATGCACTTTATATGCATAAAGGAAACTAAATATGCAGCAAAGCTGCATCTTAAATGTAATGAAATGTTGGTAGTGTCTAAAAATGACATGTTGAGAGGCAGAAAACCTCAGGTGGGTACTTTGCAAACATTTTCTGTAACAAATCTGCAAGGAGATGAAGAGGGCATAGAAATACACAGGAAAACGCAAAATAAATCGAGCAACTGTGTCCCGGAATCTCAGTTTGTGAGCAAAGAGCCGAATGGGGAGTGTGTCGCTGACGAACCCCCAGGCCATCCTTAGCGTAAGAATTACTGGCAGATTGTACATTACTAGCACATCTCAGACACGCGCAGCCCTACCGAGCAGAAAACGCAGGACTCAGTGATGCACTAAATTAGGAACTATAATATTCAACACCTCATTTGATTTTCTCCAACAAAAGCTAGAGTGCAGCATGCGTCATGGATGCTATGTCAGGCTGCAAAATAATAGAGATCTCTGTGTGGAAACTAGTGAACGTGCACCTTTCCCAACTTCTGATGCTCCTCGAATGCCGCGATCAGCTCGGTGGCCCACTTGATTCTCTCTGGACTGGGGGCAAATTCCTCTTGGACAACCTTGATCTGGTTCGGGTGAATCACTTGTTTTCCTAGAAAGAAGTGACAAATTAATTAACTTTACAATAAAATAAAGAAATATACCAAAGAGAATAACATATTTAATGGCCACGGCTCAGTAAATAAATAAAGACATAACACATTTTTAAATAATTTACACACCCTCACTAAAAATAAGATTTAGAAGTATTCATGTTACTGTTAAAGGTCAGCCCATGTGTAGAATAAAAATGGATTTATTTAGGCACAAACCTTTTTATTAGTGCACTATTAACAGTGTGACCCATTCACATACAAAAGTCTGTAAAAAAGTAGAAGAAAAAAAAAAAATCAACTAGGATTATACCTCCACATTTAAAGGGCTTTGCTCCAGAGAAGCAAAGGCACTGACGGGTATTTGCTCCTCTTTCTCCAGTACAGCTCCCTGACCAAGAACGAATTTAAGGGACACAGCAGGGACAGAGGATGCTATGAATTATGGGTGTCATCCCGATTTTCGCCTCGTGCCCCGCTGAACTCTGAAACTTTACTGCACGCTTAGTTACACTCCAATCTGAGGCAGCCTCTGTGAGACTTGACTTGCTGCTTTTATTACAGGCCCATGTGAGAGCCACACACATGCAGCTACTTCAACACACTTCATACACACACATAGATATAGATGTCATGGACAGCAACAACTGATACCTCTTATAAGCTCAGGTATGCGTGTTAATGATTTCAAGGCTGGGGTGAAAAAAGGTGACTACAACAGATGACAATAAAATGAACCATAATCCTAAATCAGGAATCCATGTACTACTTCATCCATTAAAAAAAGAAAAATGCTGACAAACTAAAATTATTTCTTTCTCATTGGTTTAAACTCGATTTTTAATTATTATTATTTATGTAAAGCCTTTTTAAAACCATGCGAATGCAATTTATCAAATAAATATTTCCTTTTCCTCCCCGCTTTGCAGCATCGACTAAGAAGCTAAAACGGATTACGGTCATGACGGCAGAAATCTTATTCTCAAAAAAAAAACATCTGTCCAGCACTGCACCATAATAATCAAGAACATGTTCCCAGATCAAACCTCTGGGTGATGAGGCCTAATTTGAGAAATATCTGTTACGTTTTGCTTCAGTGTGTCTAAAACAAATACGGAAAGGTAGCTAGCTGACAGCCGTAGAATTTAATACATGAGAAAACCATTAGCTCCATCTGTGGCTCTTACCCCAGTTAACCCCTCTGAAACAGCCTCTGCCATGTGTTATCCATTGAGTTCCCACATAATTTAGCACACAATGTTACATATTGCAGCGTAATGTCAGTCATATGTTAACACAGTCTTGCAACAGCACAGGTGTTACTTTCTGCATCTTTTACACATTGTCGAAGCCAAATGCTGCACGATACGACACAATCTGATGATGCAGCTGGGAGTGAATGAGGCGTCAGGTTAACCAATGACAGCTAAGCATGCGCTTCAATGTAAATAAAGCAAACCAGCTTGGTGACTGCGTTTTCTTGTTGAGCCAACAGCGCTGCAGACGGAAAAATCACCAGTGTGTGTGTGTACTGTCCCTCTGCTGCTCTGGAGGAGACGGCCTGTTGGATCAACACCCTAAAGCTGAGGCTCAAGGTCCATATTTGTGACGCCCATCCCAGAAAAGACTGGCAGGGGGTCGTTCCCTCACATCAACAAAATATGCCCCTTCCCCAGACTGCCACCTGTTCAGGAGCTGTCTGTTCTGAGCCAGCTAGTGACAGAGTGAGCGAAGTGGGCGTGGTGAGCACTTACGCAGCGGTGCTATTGGATGGTTGCTGTGCATCATTATCACTTCCCAATGTCATTCAGCCAATCATGAGGTGCCATCTGGTTTGGGTACGTCTGGTTGGCTCACTAACATTTAGCAGAGTGCCACTGTCAGATGACTCTCAAAATCTCACACAGACGAACAGAATCTATCTAAAAGGCTTACAATTAAGAAGAAAATGTTATGAGGTGTAAATTAAGATAGAAATAAGTTAGATATTTTTTCCATTATATTTAAAATTTTAGGAAAACCACAAATATTTATCTAATTATCATTACACAACACCATATCTATATAGTTATGACTAAAAGTCCTCATGAAGAAATAAACATGGGCCAATGTCAAATTACAGGAGTGGAATTTAAAGAAATAATGCTATAATAAATAAAAAATAATAAACACAATGTGTGAAGTGATAAATAAAAGAAGAGAGAATAAGATTAATGGTAGATGTGTAACTTTTTGGCCCTTTTGTTTTGATTTAATTGCTTGTTTGTTGATAAAGATGTAACAGTTGTAATATTTTGCCCAATTATTAATTTAACATTATTACTTTTAGGAAAAACATTTTATGTTAAATAAATAATTAAAGCATTCGAAATTAGTCTGCTTCACATTTTCTGATTCAAATTGTAATACATTACAATCAGAAACAATTCTTAAACATAAAATATACAAAATTCAAATGTTTAAAAATAAAATGTTTTAAATAAATACATTTTCAAAATACAGAAAGTTATTTGAACTAAACCTTTTATTTATAAAAATTATTTTGGCACCCCAATTGCTGTATTTGCATTAATAGTGACAGATTTGCTCATGCAAGTCTAGTGCAAAAGAAAAATAATGACCTAAACTACAGTTATCTGCATCCAATTTTAATGCCTACAGACAAACGCGCACTCACTCAGTCGCTCACACACACACTTCACACTGAGGGTGTAAACTGTAAACAGTGTTTCTATAGGTCTCCCGACACAGGGACCTCAGACTAGCAGTGGCAAACAGAACGGTGGTGAGCTCAGCGCATACTACACAAGGAGCCGCTCCAATTCAGACCCGCACGAGAGGCAGAAGAGAGTCATCAAACCCGACCCCACCTGCCTAATGACAGGCTGCTGAACAGAGCGCCCGGCTGATGGGCTGAAACATGGCATGATCAACCCGCAGGCTGGCTGCTGGGGAAATGAAAACAAACAACCAGAGATATCCTGGGATGCCACAAACCAGAAAACAATTATAAAAAATAAATAATTTAGCTGGTTCGCATACATTTGTGCATTTCCTTATAAATTTTAGCATGGTAGCCACAGCTGCAAAATCTAAAACAAACTTAATTAAAATGCATGTTAATTTACCGCACTGTAGTAGCCATTAAAATATTCATTAATATCATATCAATTAATCAAATAAATGCCACAAATAATCATTTCTGTATGAAAAGCTTTTTAAATGATAATGAAAGTCTGTTTTAAATTAAATCTAGTGATTAAATGTGTAAGAATTAGTGATGAATTTTGATGTAAAAAATAAATAAATAAATAAATTGGCATGAGGAAAACAAAACGTGAGAAAAGCGAGTGATCTTTAGCATTGGAGTGCTGTGTTCTAGAGGAATGGCAGTGCTAGTGTATACAGAGATGTGCAGGGAGAACAGTGTGTATTCTGCAAACAGCAATTACATATTCATTAGTGGAGGCTCAGAGGAGGGCTGTGTCTGGCCTCCCGTGGCCAGTTACCCGCTCACCAGGACTCCACACACAAACACACACACACACACACACACACACACACAAACACACGTTGCCTGGCTACAAAACCACACAGCGCTGAGCTGCGAACATACGTCTATCTCCCACAAACACACTTGTAAGTAATGAATACACATACACACCGGTACATAAAGAGATATGCACGCATGCGTACACTGATAAACACATGCCAGTTTTGCTTGTGCAGCAATTTTTTTCCCCCGTTAATGCCAGTATATGTAAGTGCATGTAATTTCATAACAAATAAAAATGAGTGTGATTTAGCAGCGTACCAGTGAAGCCCATAAGCGCGCCCTCTCTGGCCTGCTGCCTCAGTCCTTCCACATCCTGATAGTCGATGTATACAAGGTCGATCGCCTGCAGACCGAATGCTTTGGTGGTGACCACCACTTTCTGCCGGGCATACAGGAGTTCTTTAGCCTCTTTAGTGCGTGTGGCTCCTGTAGATTAAAAGAGATTCAACACCTCATTTTTTTACAAAAATGTAATTAAACCCAAGCATCATATATGAGATAACGATGTGTAGCCTGAAGGGATATTAATGATACATTATCATATTATCAGTTAATTAAAGGAAATGGTATTATTTTTGGTACTGTCATTCAACAAATAAGTGAATGTAGAAGAAAAAAGGTATTAAATAATAAAATTAAAAGATAGCAGACCTATGCTGGCACAGAAGTCATCTGACCCGAAGACAACTCCGTCATGATGAAGACCTGCCTTTGGCCCAAGAACTCGAAGCGCTTCACACACTGCCTTCAAGAGAAAGAAAAAATGAAAAGCTGTGCAGGGTGTGTGTGCGCGTGTGTGTACTTTGGCACTCAATCAAGTCACCCAGTCAGACGACTCTAATTTTCCCCAAAACTCCCTTAATCGCTGTCCATGCCTCTGTTCTTTATATTGTGTTTAGAAATGGAACTATATCAGATATTAAAAAAGACACACACACACACAAAATTAATGGCTCGTCTCTGTCCCCGTGGATGGGGAAATCTAGAAATCTGTGAAGACCGTCCAAGGCTGTAACTAACCCCAGAACCAGGACTAGTGAGAGACAGTCTGGAATGTGATATGACCGTGTCAGGCACGGAGCAGATGGAATTTCTTGAATGCTTTTGTTGAGCTCCAAATTAATTTCACTTCTTGCTGTGACTCTGCAATATTTCCCTGTCTTGGCTCTGGGATTCCGTCTAGCCAGCACAACAGAGGGTTTGGGGGAGGGGGGGAAGAAAAATAATCAAAAGAAAAAAGGAGCTGCATATTTTATAAGAGGCCAAAAAACATGACTGTGGCCATTTTCTATTGTGTATTTTCTAATTCAAATTATAAAGCTGTTATTTACCTTAAAATTCAGCAAACCCACAGCAGTTTCCACAAAGGTTACCAAGCGAATGGGTTCCTCGAGCTCCCTGCCTTTTAAGTACCGCTGAAACCTGTCAACAAACTGAAATGGACAAACACACACAGTCAAAATCCAACACTTTAAAACTCACGTTACTCAAACGCCATGCCTAATTAAGCTGAAAAACTTCTGAGTCAGGGTTTTGGAGAAAGAAGAAGAAGAAAGAAAAATTGCTTCAAAAACTTGACAGGATTCACACAGTCTTTGGACAACTCCTGTTTCACAGGGGCCCTCGAGATATACTACAGGTTCCTGTCTGAATTTACAAAGAAAGGAGCACTGAATATGAAAAGGGAAAGGATGAGATTTGAGCTGTCTGGGAGCGCATTTCATTTCAGTTTTATGCAGAGCCTCGGCTTCCCCCGGCGGACAGACTCGTGAGACTTGCGACGTGTGATACGACACTTCTCCGCGCTATTCATTTTCCCGCTAATATTTGAGCTTACCTAAGAAGGCTTTAAAATGAAGTTTGGTGCTTTGAAGACCAAAGCATTCCGATTTTTTCCAACAGACCAGTTCACAGCTAGCCGTGGACTGCCAGTGGGGTTGCCCAAATTCCAAAATCTATCATCTGGAAACACACAAAAGCTCCCTCTGTCAGATATTTTCTTTTAAAGCCTGTACAAAAAAATAAAAGGAGGGGGGAAGGGAAGGGAAGAGGAAAAAAAAAACAACAAAAAAAACTCAAAGCAGAAAAGTGTAATTCCCTGTCCCCCCATTCCGTCTCTCTTTCACACATCGGGGACAGCAGATTAAAATAACCTCAGGTACGTCAAGGCTAGTTTTCCAAATAAAGGCTAAAATATCCCACACACTTGTTTTATTAGCTCAAAGAATATGCCTTCATTGAGGGATTTTTATCTAATGGGGGAATTTTAATCATCTCCCCATTCAATCTCAGTAGGATAAATCATATCTGAGAGATTTGCATAAATATAAACCATCAAAGACTTTTCATCTTCAAAGGGGTTTTCAAGACCCAATAAGCTTTGTACTGTAATCATCTGAGGTCACAACCCTGCAGGAGTAATGCTGCTATGGCAACATAAAAACGCCAACGGCTTAGCATAATATTCCCCTCGAACAGAGAAAAGGGAGGGAGAGGGAAGGGCTTGTTTGGCGGCCCTTCCATTTCCTCACCATCTCTTTTATCAGACGCCACACTGCCCTCTCCGACGGCCCCGGATTTTGCACAAAACAAAAATAAAATAAAATAAAAAATAACCACTCAGCAGCAAAAGAAAGTATTTATGTAGCTCTCAATCAAATGAAGAGAGAGGCACCATTAGGATGTTGACGCAGTTTCAATATTTACAGTCTTGGAGGGGAACTCGACATCGAACCACACTTGCGCAAATGCTAATACCGCTCTCAGGTGACAAGCTTTTCCGAGCCCCAATGGGCTGCTTACAAAAACCCACACTTCACGACAAGTGCCACGGCGGCCCCATCCGCCATGATCCGGATGGGAATGAGGCAGGGATTTCGAGGCGAGGGAGCCGCTAGAGCGAAAAAGGCGGCAAGTGGATAAGTTTCAATTAATTCTCTTCAAAAGAGGGCCAGATTAAATGTTTCCGGCCTGCTGAAGTGCTCATTTCACCGTGTGGTGGTGAAGGGGGGGCGGAATTAGGAGCGGACGGGGAGGGACGGGACTCGAGCTGGTTCCTTTCAGGACTCAGTAGTGTGGCGGCCAAAGAATGCGCACAGCTCAGAATCTGTGGGAGAATTGTCTGCGGACAAAAGGAGGAGGGGGGGAAGAGTTACGCCTGTTATAGTCCAATAAGCCTTGTCAGTCAAACAAGCACACAGAGAGAGGATAGAAAGGGAGAGTAGAAGATTTTCACACAAAAGGAAACAAGTAAGTCCATCTTTTAGCAACAAATCAGTCTGGAGGTTCCTCTGCTCATCTACGTGAAAAAGGGGAAGAAAATAAACAACAGAGGGATTTAGGGGCAGCCGCCGGGACGAGAAGAAGAGAAGGAGGAGAGAGAGAGATAATCAGGCTTGTAGTGGTACGACTTTGTGTTGTGTGTTGGATTAGACACTCGCTGACTGCTCATCACAGACATAAACACACAGGGGGAAAAAAGAGAGATATTTAATGCAATATAATAGCTTTTGATAGCTGGTGATTATTTTATGATATAAAAATGTATTTTAAAGCAACACTACAAAAAGCTCCATTCTTTCATTTCACAATATAGGAAAACTACTTGATTAGCTAGTAAATATAAAAAAGCTAACTTAGGAATCAAAATGCTGTTTTAAATAGTTTATATAGTATGTTGTTATTTACCTTAACATGCACATGACTTAATGTTCAGATTTTACAGATCCACAGTCTCTACATTAAATTGGTTAAAGATGACTGTATAACAGCAAATGGAATTACAAAAATAATAAAATGAAACGGGTTTGTCTGCCATTCGTTAGCCAAACAGGTGGTCCCGCCTTCAACTCACGGCATTGGTTAAGTCAATGTTGCCATGTCAAGCTGCAAAGAAACCAACCAATAGTGGCACAGAACCACACTCCTTTGGAGAAGAACTAACCTGAAAATGACTTAATTACATTGTTTCTGCATAATGAACAGATTTGTATTTTTTGAGGATAGCTGCAGTAACTGAGGCAAAAGCTATGTGAACATGGTTCGTCTTGGTAAGAACCAAGTGTGTAAAACCAAGTGTGACAACATATCGGAACTGTCCAAAGATCAGAGCTGCTGAAGACAGCAAAAAGGAGAAAAAGAGAAAGAGAAACACCCTCTCCTTTCATGTTTGTCTCACGCCACTTTCAAAGCAGTGGGCCCATGTCAGGTCAGTGCTACATGACTTCCTCTCCGCTCACAATCTCCCGTATCCTGCTGCGGCTATGAGCTCGACCGTGTGCAAAGCATGTGGAGAGCATGTTCTAACCCCCACCACATATGTGTGCACTTTTTTAATGCATTCACACACACTGTATTACCCAATGTGACATATGTGTAGAGGTTGTATTGATTTTTGAGTGGCTAAGTGGGTAGTGAATGGATGATAGTGTAGGTAATTTTACTCAGAAAATGGGTTTATTTATATTTAAAGGTGACAGAGGATGAAACCAGCAGCATGCAATTATCACCCATTTATATATTTGAAAATATATAAATATATATATATTTATTAATATAGAAAATATTTAACGTGTATATTTAGATATTATTTCATTATATATATATATATATATATATATATATACACCATGTTGCTTATGAAGTATGCTCAAGAGATGTCAAATATATCTGGGAAAGCAAATTCAAAAGAAAGCAACTGACAAAATGGAAATGAACAAGAATTAGATAGAAAAAAAATGAACACCTGTCAACAATTAAAAAGGGAAGAAACATTGAGCGGCCCAGGAAATATATGAGCACTAATTAAAACCACTAGTTAAAAACTTCCTGCTTCTAGTCTAAACTAACTGTGAGCAACAGACTAGGGGCCCCCTCCATCTCTCAGCTTCCCTCCCTCCCTTCATCTACCTAGTTAAGACATTGTGGCTTCTTTCAGGTCTTTTCAGTGGTCATGCAGAGTAGCTGAATACTGCAGATTTGGGCTGGGTTGGCTGGTTGGGGGAAATGAGCTGGAGGGATTTGGGGGCTGGTGTATTGGCTATGCTGGGGGCCACCAGGGGCCTCCTGGGGGCGCCTGGCAGAGAAAGCCTTGCTTTGATGGACAAATAGACGTCTAGAAGAATCCTCAACACCTCTTGCAGTACACACACACATGGAGGTGATCAGAAGAAAAGCGTTTTGTGGCTTTTAGTCCATGTCTGCTAGTTTTGAGACCATCTGTAATGTCACTGACTGACTGACCAACCTACTGATAATTAGATCTATACGAGCGGCTAAAGTGTCCACCTACTTTGATTTTAAAATCTGAACCATGCCAAACCTTAATAAACCCAAGTACAGGTCTATTGAAGATGTCCTGTGTTTCCAGAGTAAAATAGTACTTTGTGACATCTGCCTTGCCTTGTGAAGCTAGCTTTAAAATGTCATGGCTTTCTTGAGCTGATGCCAAGATATACAGCCCCATTTCTCCCCGGGCCTGACTACAGGGATCAAGTCCTCTGTGCAGACTAATAGAAAAGATTGTTATTATTGCTTTGAAAAGACCTGTGGTTTCATCTTACCCTTTGAGTTCAGAGGGTGTTGTGTTCTTTACAAATGATGGAAAAAGCAAGAGCACAGACAAGGTATTTTTAGTTTCTCATTTTTCACATTAAACAAGGCATAGACTTCAATTTGTGGGCTGAAATGATCATGAATGTTACATTACCTATAATCTGACTGTCATTAAATGGAAACATATGAGTCCTCAATGCACAATTCAATACTTGCTAATGTACTGATAAAATTTGGGGAAAAAAAACACTACTGTTCAAGGCTGAAAGAAGTCTGTTATGCTCACCAATTCTGCATTTGTTTGATCAGAAATCATTAAAAACAGGATTATTATGAAAGGTTGGAAATAATTTACTTAAAGCCTTTATTTATAATGCATTATAAAATGGTATTAAAGGGTATAATGCATTAGAATTATTTAAAATAATATATATCTTGTTATAAATAATTATAACCACATGTAAAATACATAGTGTAACAATGAATTAATAAGTGATATAATGTATTAGCTGTGGTTAGTCATGAGATTGTACAATGCATTGTATGACTAACATCTCCGTGTTTATAAATAAATTTATTTTGTACATCTGGACTTTTCAAAGATCCCGTTCTGTATGTGTACATTGTGTATAGTCATTTGGATTGATTACTATTAGTATAAATCACTCTACCATGGTGACGGTAAATGGCTAGTATAGCAAAACCATGTTAATTTGTGGTTAACTTACTTTAGTTAAACCATTTTATTTTTTTATTTATTTGTAGTAAATCCATGTTTAATTTTCATAAAGATAACGGGCTAAATGGACTACTATCATTTTGCCTTTTAAATATTCTGTAGTCATGGCTGCTCACTGTATAAGTTATATGTATGAAAAAGTGAATTTTTCGTTTGTATTCCATAGAAAAAAATGTAAATAATGACATAACGTGCTTTCTTTTAATGGCTACTGCTCTTTTTTAGGTGAACTACTCATTTAAAAAGCTAAAAGACTCACTCACCCACTGCACCTCTCCTGTGTCCTCCACCTTTGGCAGCATGAGAGCTGTGGGAAGCACGTCTGCCTGCAGAATAACCTCCATGTCAGCTTCAGCCAGGCCACTGGACACTGAGTTCACCCGCACACACTTCTCCGTACGCCCCAGATTCAGCTCGGCCAGCATCTTCGGGATGGTTTTCCGAGCTGCATCCTGTCAAAAAAGGAAAAAAGAAATTGCATGTGCCATTGTGTCTTCACCACAGCTGCTATTAAAGAATGGGAATGTCCCAATGCATGCTCGACCACAAAATGAAGGACTGACCCAACTGTTTATGCAGTATTCAGTGATGTAATAAACACATAACGTGCTTGCAAAAGAACACTGAATGGATATGTTGCACAATTCAGACTCTCTGTTTGACCATGAACACAGGCTTGTGGGTATCAAACATGAAAAAAGGCAATGAAAGTAGGTTAGACAGGGTTGTTATTCTGCTACTGGACGATGATTTGTGTTAACTTGATAAACGGGAAGAAATATTATGCCACGTATGGAAAGCTACAAGCAATAAAAAATGCATATCCGTTTGAACTGGGCACTGGTGCACTTGTAAAAAGATAAAAATGCTTCAGTTTAGACGAGCGGACGTTATGTGAATTTACAAGGGAAGTGGTGGTTGGCGCCTGGGATTACAGTGAGAAGAAACATCTAGCGAGAGGGATCAACCTCACGACAACGGATTCACCAAAGGCCATAAAGTGAAAAGCCTTACACACAAGTCTTCCACACAAACACCACAGACACATGACCAAAGGAAGTGGAGGGAGGAAGAATCAAAGCTAAAGCCAAGTTCCAGGGCCTAACTGTGACAACAGCAGCACACGCCAGGAGATTCAAACCAGATGCAGCTCAATGCAGAGCTAGCCATTGGTCTGAACACAGCACTCCATCCGAAGGGAAATGTGGTCTCAGTTAAGCAGGAGGAGGAAACAGTAGCTCAGGAGTTGTCAGGTTAGATCAGAGGAGGGATGAGAAAGGCCAAGGGAAAAGAGGAGGTGGGGGGTTGGGGGCAAGGCTCAGGGGTTAATTTAACTTGAATGAGGAACTGCTTGGCCTAGGTCATCTTCACACCGTCCACCGTCACCTCCACCCAAAAACTGTTGAACCTGAGCCCAGACAATAATGGCCATAAACAGCCCAAATACATGGCATTTACCTCAACTTAAGAGAGAAATAATAGAAGTAAAAAATTACTGGATAAATAAATAAATAATTAAAAATCATTATCTTTTTCATAAAATTGCATGTATTGCAATAATAATAATAATAATAATAATTTAATGTTTTTATTAATACCAAACTATTATAATATATATATATATATATATATATATATATATTTTTTTTTTTATTTATTTATTTTTTAAACTAAACTAATTATTATTGAACTGGTAATAACAACTGGTCCGGATTCAGATTCCCTCAACCTAGAGCTAAAATAACAATGTTGTCAATCAATTTTATAACAAAACTGAATGTGTACATAAGCCCAAAGCTGTGAAATCTTTTATATAACATTCGACACGTTGCACATACACTAGCAAAACAGATTAATACCAACATACAGTCTAGACACTCACATCTAAACTAACAATGCAGTCCTCAATTTACAGTTTATTGTAAGAGTTGCTGAATCGCTAACTGAACATAAAGGGATCCTCAAAACGATGCATACGCTTAGCCTATAATATATTTGGAGATCACAGTGGTAATATTAGGAGGGCTGACAGGTTTATGAAGCTATAACTCAGTATTCGTAAAGCTGTTCCATGGTGGATCCAGTTTGAGTCCTCAAGTATAATCCAAGACTGATCCAGTGTCTGGTGAACCAGTGTACTTTGTATGGCTGATATCACGTTCACTCACGAACAAAAACATGAGGCTTTGAGCAACAAATCAACATCAAAAAGCTCCTATATCAAGTCAAAAGACAACAGCGTAGCTAAAAATGGACCAATCAGAATGAAATAACGGCTGTATTGTGTAATGTTATATCAAACCTTCATGCCACACGATTCTCTGCTTTTTATCACTACATTTTGCTTTGAACTGATATTCCCGACAGCAAAACATTTGAATTTCTATCAGTGGGAAGGGCTCGCTAACTCGTCTCCCCTCACAGTAAATTGACAGAAAGAACATTCTCGAGAAGATCTCAGGCTCCTGAGGGGACCCAGCCATTCTGAGCAGGAAATAAAAGTACTTTGAAAGCTGAAATGTTTTACATTAATGGAAACCCGTCCAACTAGTTGCTTCAAAAGACCCTTCCCCAATCACCCAGCATCCCACAGAGTGACCAGGAGAAGTGCAGGTTTGAGGGATCTTTGATTCTTTCCATCAAGCCCATCATTAAAGCTCAACACAGTATCATGACAGCACGTCCGCAAAACACTCAAAACAAAGGACAGACTTTGTAGACGCTGACTTCTCATTTAAAAAAAAAAAAAGGCCAGATTCTTTGCATTTTTAGAGAATTTGGACTCCAACTGTGCGATATGCCAAGAAACGGATCCGCGTTTGGATTATTCAGTGTCTAATCAAAGCACAGGAAAAATGGGAGGTTTTTATGACATTTGAAATGTATAATAATTTCTTATACATTTGCATTATAAGATATGCGAGAGGGAGAGACAGTAACAAACTAAATCTGATACGTTTACATTTAACATTTTAACAAATTAGCTCTTTTAAATATATATATATATTGAAATATTTTATATGATCTTTTTCAAAAATGAGCTGTAACTACATGAGAGATGGTGGCTTTGATTCTCTAGATGTGTAATTTAAGCAAACAATGTCTCATGGACAGGGTCTGACAGGTGACACAATGGGCATCTGGAGCTCTATTCCAGATGAATGACTAACAGATCCAGCATCTGATTCTGCATTTGTCCGGTTCCGCATGAGAGGGAAGCCTGTCCCTCAAGGCTCGCCACTAGACTCTCTCAGCCTCTGGAAAACCACCACTTCTCCTCACACTGTGAGGCTGAAGAAGGATCTGTTACTACTTTTGAGTGCTCGCATTTTACTGACCAGTTCTGCCAATCAAAACAGACGGCTGTAATTCGATAATGAAAGAGGGACAATATGTGCTTTTCTTCAAAACTTAGCATTTTGTGATACATTGGGCTGCATCGGACTCCTGGAATTAGGATGATAGAGAGGTTACGGTAATGGAGCATTCAGATGGGACCTCAGGCCACATTCAACATCTGCCGTCCACAGTGACTGTTCACTATTTATTTCAGATCTCAAATTACTTGAAATGCCTTTCATCATAACCTCGCTTTAAGGGAAAGAATCTACACATTTGATAGCTGCGCCAGAGAAAACTTCAACCTAAACAAATAATTCTTAACAATGTGCCAACAGTGTATCCTTATGATGCAGAGTCTCTTCTGCTACTGAAGTGCTGAAGGAAAAACATCTAAGTCTGTGATGCAAGTGGGAACAGAAGGATTTCTCTGTCTCTTGGGAAATGGCTGAGCTCAGTTTTTCTCAGGGTTTTGTACTGTATCAAAGTTTTATAGGTAGCAACTCTTGAGAGAATTGTTTTATTCAAAGATAAACAGAAAACACTAAACATGGCAAAGTAAATATCTTTGTAACTTTTCCAAGCGGATTATGATTGTATAAGTGTTTCAAGTTGTGTTGCAATAATACGATATGACAGTTTCCACAAAAAGAGGGTTCTAAATAAAATCTATTGGGTACCCTCTTATTGTAGAAACTGTCATGCTGTTTCCCCCTCTGGAGAATTTCTGTCAATTAATTTTGAATGCATAGTCAAGTAAATGAGGTTAAACAAAACATTATACAAGTGATTTTATTCTTCTTTTAAAATGCTATTATATTGGAATTTTCACAACCAAACTTTTGCATATATAATCTAAGAATCTATAATTAAATTTCGCAGACAATACACATTAAATACACACCACAATTAAACATACTAAAATTCTTAAAAATCTTAATTCTTATTTATTTTAATTTGATGATAGTTTATCATAGTATTAATTTTTTTTGAGAATATAAAAACATGAAAAACACTCGAAATATCGAAAATATGGTATAAATATGATTTATTAAACAAATACCCAAATTTCTATCTGGCCATGTTCTGTAGATTTCAGACATGAAGATTCACATGAAGATTTCAACCCAGTTTCTTCTTACAAGGGAGAAGATTATTTGCTAGGCTTTTAAAAAAAGTGGCATTACATGGAGTACATGGGGTACAAGGAGTGTTGGAAATAACGGACTTTCAATTTTCTGGCCATTAAAGCTGTTCACACCTGCTGCCAGAGTGTTAGAAAATCACCTTTCCATGTCTACCATGTGAAGCATAGAAGAACTTATAATAATAATAATAATAATAATAATAATAGAATAATAACAACTAGATAGTAAAGTTCGTAGACAAACTTTAAGTTGGCTTGAAAAAGCCGGAGATAGAAGTTTGAAAAAGTTTAAAAAGTTTTAAAAGTTTAAGTTTGATGTTTTCAGTTTGAAAGAGTTAGAAAAAGTCAGATAGATAGA
>JAUCMS010000153.1:11668938-11679124 GCA_032357445.1 Enteromius radiatus | reverse complement strand
TAATAATAATAATAATAATAATAATAAGTTTAGATAGTAGATCAGTAAGTTGGCTTTTTCAAGCCAACTTAATAATAATTACAACAAGTGTGCTTCTGACACAATTAATTACAGAGGGGTTATTACAAACTAAAACTAAAATGTATGCCAGATTATTATTTTCATTTAGATTAACTTGATGTATTAAATAATTTAAATAAAAATGAACCTTAACTAAAATAAAAGTAATACAAACCATAATAGTACAGCATAAAAGTGAGGCAATAAATCAATTCAAAAGATGGAACATTTTATCAGCTGGACAATTTGTCAGTTATGATTTATACAATTTAGCAATAATCCAACACAAACCATGAGAGTTTTACCAAGTAACATTATGTCAAGCTGAAAAAACACTACTGCTGCTACTACAAAATAAACAGCTGATTTGATTAAAATAAGATAAGTATTAATGTGTTAGAAGATTTAAATGATCTCTTTGCGTTATAAAAGCTTTGCTGCTGTATTACTGATCCATAAATCAAGTTGACGAATAGTCTTTGTCATACATAGTCTTGTTAAATCAAATTTATAAGGAGCCTATCTCTCTAATCATGTGTTATTATTCTGCTCAGAGCACATGTATCCATTCATCCTGAATGAAGCCATTACAAATCAATCGGTCTTTAACACCTCTCATAAACATCCGTTATACTGTGAGACAGAGAGAAATCCCCCCAGATCAAGTAGATATCACTAACACACAGCAAACTCTTTACACATATCTCGTGATTTATCTTAGCTATATGCATCAGGCATAACGTACAAGTGTCTGGTTGCATATAATGCAGAAGCAATGTTTGGCATGCATCCCTTCCTGGTGACAATATGAAGACAGATCTCCATGTTATAGCTGCAAATTATGAGTGATACAATGAGATATAATGGCTTATGGTGGCCTATTCTTGTTCATTCCACAGGATTCACAGACGACAGATGTGCTGCATTAGTTTTTACACATTATGAACATTAAAATTACAGGAAGAGTTTACACTTTTTTCTCATTTGAGCTTGTGCTTATTGACTACTTCAAGACATACTTCGAAATGCATTACTTGTCAAATCTTCTGGCAATAAATTACATTTTGTTCCTCATACAAAACTGAAGTATTGTTTTTACGATAGTGCTTATTTTACCATTCTGAAATTTGACAGTAATTTTGTCTCCTTTCATTGTTGAAAGTAAAAAATAAATAAATCAATAAATAAGTAAAATCTCCTTTTGTATTCCACTGAAGAAAGTTAGTCACACAGTAGTTTCTAACAAAACAAAAGTTTGTAAATGATAAAAATTAAATTAAACTAGAAAAAAAAAAACAAGCGCTCACTAGCTCTCAGATTTCACACACCAGATCTTACAAAAACACATACAGATGGCCAATCCATCGTGTCATAATATTTAATTTACATAAAAAAGCAAAGATGATGTCAGAACTGTGATGGTTGAAGAAATCTTTCAATCTCCTCCTCAATCATCATCTCTCTCATTCAGTTCCAAGCAATCGGGACCACCCTACTTCACTGACCCCTCAATAAACTTTACCCTAGTATGACTATGCAGTGCGCACAGCTCCTATGACAAATGTATGACATACACACATGCCACAGGGTTGACTGGCAGGCAGTTTCTGGCAGCACACAGGCTATCAGAGTTCACCAATGCCGGGGATCCATTTTCTGTGTGAATGCCTCAGATCGCCGTTTGTTTCTCTTGGCACAGTACCCTGTGTTCCTCTGGAACGTTCCTCAGCTGCACTTTGATGAGAGCCCTCTCTACTTGAAGGAATAGTTCATCCAAAAATAAGCCTTCTGTAATCATATAGTCACCCTCAGGTCGTTCAAAATCTGCATGATGTTCCTACGTGGAACACAAAAAGAGACGTTTAGTAGAATGTACAAGCTATTCTATCTATCTAACAAAACTGGACTGCTGAGGAGCACAATAATATTATTTTAGTGAAAATGTTAATATGCACATTTTCAAATGTGGCACATTAAGTGATAAAAGTCTTGCCCTTTTTCCTCACATAAAGCAATATTTTAGAGCTTGCTATTTGTGGTCATAAGAAAATAGCAGTGTTAACATTTTGCTAAATGTCTCCTTTTGTGCTCTATAGGAAAAAAAAAAAAGAAGTCTTACAGGTTTGTAAATACTGACATTTGATCACATCAAATGCTGCCCATGAGCATCAGGACAGCTTTCTTAAGCAACCTCCCAGCTCAAATAATCTCAAAGGCTAAATTATATTATTTTGCAATATTGGAGAGTTGGACTTCAATAGCGCTCACTAAATCTACACTATTGCAATGGATTGTGGCACTCCTTCTTTGAACCGACCCAGTGAGAGTGTGGTGGAGGAAATCCTAGATTAGCTTCTATATCAGATAACAGTTGGTTGCATAGATTATGGTAAATTGGGAATTTTGACAGGAAGCCAAAGTATTACACTTTCAAATGAGCTCAGACTGAAATTCAAGACTACAATAGTGTATTATTAAGACAGTCCTGACAAACTGAAAATGCACACTGTACTTGTGAATGTATATGAGAATAAATCGTAACAGAAACATTCTTACACAGGGAGCCACTGCAATAGAAGTCACATCTGATATATGACCTGCTGATTAAATATGGTAAATATAAGCCACTTTAGACTTTTCTTTCCCCCAAATCATTTCATCTACTGCCACCACCAGGACTGATAAAGGAAAGACAAAGTGGCACAACATAAACACGTGACAGTCTGCTGTGACACAGTCAAAACATTTGAGCTCTAAGAAATCACATAATTACAGTCAATTAATATATTTGCGCTATTAACATTCCTCTGAGTTTGATTTACACTATTGTTTAAATATTTGGAGTTTATATGAGGGCTAAGGCTTTTGAAAGTTTCTTATGTACACCAATGCTGCATTTATTTGATCAAAAATACAAAAAACTATTATATTGTGAAATATTGTTGCAACTTAAAATTCATATTTTACTTTTGGATACATTCAAAATTTAATTTATTAATTTGAAGGCAAAGCAAAATTTTCAGGGGCCATTAATCCAGTCTTCAGTGTAACACTGGAACCTTTGGAAATAGAAAATCATCCAGATATGCTGGTCTGGTGATCAGTAATTATTATTATCATCATCATCATTTTTAGTTTTTTTTTTTTTTGTCTTTTTCAAATGTAGCTTAACTACAGGTTAAATATTTGAAACCAACTCTTATTTAAAGCAGCTTCCCCAAAATCCCAGATCAGTTCTGAGAAGCAAACACATCTCCATCAGATTGGCAGAACCAGCTAACCTGTTGCTTAGCAAGATGTTTTGCACTAGCTCTGCTGACTTGAGGAGAAAGGGGCATGTGTAGAGACAGTAAGAACAAGAGGGAGAGAAAGGTATTAAAAAAAAAAAAAAGCAGGGATAACTGTCATGATTCCAAGCATCAGCCGCCACCACCCGCAGGTGAGTGCATCTGATAACACAAGCGCCAATGCCAGTGACACTGCACCTCAGCAAAAGCAACAAGGGCACACACACACACACAAACATACAGACAGCCATCACAGCTCGAGTGTGCCCGTTAGCAGGGGGATTTATTCTCTACATACGGTGCAGGGTGGTTTGAGGGAGCTCGGAGCTGATCACAGAGGATCTGAAAACAACATCCGTCCACTTTCACACTTCAGTGGAAGAGGTGGCCCCTCCCGGCAGGGCTGCGTAGTCTTGCCATCTGGAGAATAAATCGAGTGTGAAGTACAGTATAGTTTGGGACCAAGCTCCGTGGCGGCAGCTCAGCAGTCAGTTCATTAGTTCCAAACTTCCAGGGATTGGAGCTGGGAGGGGGGCAGTGCGGAGCGAGGCTGCCGCAGAGAGAAAGGGGAGGCGGGCAGGGAAGAAGAGGGGGGAAAGGAGCCGTTGAGTGGAATGCCCCAAACTGAGCCGCAGTCTATAGGGCATCTCTGCCACAAAACACACAAATAAACAAACTCGCCCCCGGAGCGAAAAAAAGACAGGTGTAGCCATCAGCCCCTGCTGGAGGAGAGAAAAGGACGACTTCCTACCCCTCCTTATCAGTAAGGAGAGATATTTTTAAATACTAAGTGTGTGAGTTAAGCCTGGGTCCTGAGTGGCAGTGGCAGTCACTGAGTAGTCTGAACCGTCTGTCACATGGCACCAAGCAGGCAGGACAGGGAAAGATTGGCACTGTTTGCTATTGGGGGGGGGGGGGGGGGTGCAAAACAATGATTCTTTTGGCACACAGACAAGGTCCAATCATCAATTTAAAACAAAGAAACAATTCTCTTTCACCAATTTCCTCATTTAAATATTAGGATTAAATTGCCTTTAAAATTGTCAGAATTAAGTTCTTAGTAAAGCATATTACTAATATAAAATTAGGTGTTGATATATTTATGGTATGAGATTTACAAAATGCCTTCATGGAACAAGATCTTTACTTAATATCCTAATGATTTTTTGCATAAAAGAATGTAAATTTTGATCCATACTTTGCATTTTTGGCTATTGCTACAAATTTACCTGTGCAACATAAGACTGGTTTCCTGCTCTAGGGTTTCATTTATCAGAGTACAACATACACGTGCCATGTTTTGTGATTCTACTACAGTTTTTATAGAAGGACAACAATAACGAAATTAATTATTCTGAAATGTCCCAAAATCCAAGGAAACCCATAAGAGACTGTGGCACACAAGTAGTGCTCTGCATGGAAGACTCAACAGACAACTCATCTCAGTATAGTCTGACATTAGCATGTTGCTAAGCTAATAGCACAATACTCTAAAAAGCATATAATACACACAACACAAATAATGGTTACAAATACATCCAAAGAAAGGTTAGTATTATTTTTTTAATGTAGGTTCTGAAACAGAACATGTTTATTCAATAAATTGAAAAAATAAATAAATAAATAAAAACATAACCTGTTAAAGCCTTAATGTACAATGCATTATTAAATTGTATAATGCATTATAAGTATTCAGAATGTGTATCGCAATATTATATCTTGTTGGAAAAATCAAATGTATAATACATAGCTTAACAATGAATTGATAAGTGTTAAAATGTATTACCTGTGGTTACAATTATTTAGAAGATTGTACAATAAGGTGAATTACAAGGCATAATTCATGTAATGCAAAAAAAAATATTTCAATATTCAGTCCAAACAAACAAAAAAAAGAAAGTCACAAGAAAGTCAGTCATACAAGTTTGGAATGATGTGAGGGTAAGTTAATGGTAACTAAAGTAAAGCGTCACCAGTATTTCTTTCATACATTAAAAAAAAGAAAGCCTTACAGTTTTATGACAACATTAAGGTGAGCTAACGACTAATATTTGGGTGAGCTTTCCCTTAACTTAGTTCACTATCAAACCTGAGGGCTCTCAACATATTAATTTAGAGTTCAAATGGTTTGATGTTGGAGCAGTGGCCTAATGGCTAATGCATAAGATCCGACACATGAATCTATGGTGCTTATATCAAGCAAGTTTGAATAGCTTTTCCAACCCTCTAGTTAGTCCTCAACCTATGCACGTGTACAGTATGCATTCCTTTTCAGTCTTCCTCAGCGGCCCATAAAAGAGTAACTGAGCTGCGGGAGTAGTTTCATTTAGTAGCACGAAAAATAAAACATCTATCTATAGGTATACAGAAACCCCCATGGATTTCCAATTGCCAGGATGGGGAAAACAGCTGAGAGTGTGGGAAGTGAAAGAGCGGGTGCAGAGGAGCGAATTGTGTTTTATTATTGAGTTAATAACTCATTTTTACATTACGCAGTTGCGTGCTAGCAAATAAATAATGGATCACAGCTTTCCCCATACCATGCCAGGCTCTTTAAAGTTAACATATGGTCTTTAAAATTGACTGCGTCTTGTACGAAGGATCGTAAGTGCTTGTAGTCTCGACAGATTTATACCATCAAAAAGCTGAGGAGAAATGGGATTATTTTTCAGGCTCTTCTCAAAGTACATTGTTATTTTTCGAGAGTGAGTTATTAGCATTTTTATCTAGGAGACTACAGAGAGCGTTAATTCTATCAGCTCTGACAGGAACATGAGCTAGCGAAAAGAAACCCGCTCAGCTCAGAGAGGGGACCTGAGACCCTTCTCTAATGCCATTTTCTCCCCTCTCAGATCGCCTAGCATTAATATTCCTCAACAAAATAATCCTATCCAGGCTGAACCCGACAGAAGAACTGAATATTGGCTCAGCAATCTTTTCGCTTTATACTACTCATTTAAGAACAACATTAATATTTATATATGTCATTATGCTGAGGTCTTACACGGTAACAATTCCATAATGTTTTTATCCTTTGAGCACACTTAAAAGCCATCAAAGATGAATGAAGTTGTAACTAAAGCTCTGAAACGACACAAAAGACCTGAAAGCATTAAGCTAGCTTTAGTGGATACTTTCTTAAAACCTTTTCCCCCACTCAGCTGTGATAAAGAAATTAGTGGGTGTTGGAAAACATTGAGAATCATCACCTTTTTTCAGGGGTCAGCGTTTAGGCTGCCTGTCAAACTTTTTCCCACTCAAGCAGGAATAGCCTCTGGCCATATCAATCATCTTTATTAACATGACTTAAAAACCTTTGTTAGCTGACTCCTTTCCACCGGTTCTCCTTTTAGCTCCTGCTCCAATCACAATTTCATGGAGAAGTAAACAGGGCCAATTGGCTGGCTGTGTGGGCGGGTCGAGAATGCTTTTAACCTGCAGCATCTGCTGAAGTCCTGCTGTTTGCTCAGTGTGAAGTGGGCACCTTGTTTCAAGTGAATGTGATAGGGGGGCATTTTTGCCTTTATTGGCACATAATGGGACGGAAATGTGCTTGTTTTAAGCATTGCGCTTAGGTAGCTTTCTTTGGAGTGATTAAGGATCAGCACCTGGCTAAAAGAGAGCTTTAAATGATGAGGATTTTGTGATTATGCCTCACAGAGTCAGATGTTGGGTGAAGAATGAGAGGTTAGGGTGGTCGGTACCTTCTTGTTGAGGGCGACTCCATCCTCACAGTCGAGAACGGCGCAGTCCACGTCCAGAGAAGTCAGTTTCCGCAGTTTTCTTTCGTCGTTGCCGGGAACGTACAGCACGGCGCGGCGTGGTATGTACTTCAGAGAGGTGCCAGGAGTATGATGGGAACGCTGGCTGGACTGACACCAGGGAACCGCAGATAAAAGAAGACGACTTATCCCCCTGAGAAAATGTTAACATTTATCATAAATATTTTAACATGGGTCAATGACATTTTCTGTCCCATATTAATTTACATTAAATATGCAGTTCATATACACAATCACTTGAAGACACCTTGTCTACGATATCATTCATTAATGTTTTTTCCCCATTTACTGTCTGAATATAAAAAGTCTAATTAAAAGAACTAAATTCTTGAAGAAAGTACTGTGTATTATTATTTTAAGACAGTCTGCCACCCTATTAAAAAATTAAACAAGAAATGATATTATACAGAAGGCACGTGCAGACCCTCATGACTGTATGGCAAGGTCAGTAAGTTTCTTAAAATATCAGATAATTTGGTGTTTTATGACAAGGCAATGTTAGTTCATTTGGTGTTACTGTACAAAAACAATGATTCATGATTTTAAAATAAATAAATGAAATAATATAAATAATGCGTAGTGTTGCATGTATTTTAGTCGTCAGTCTTTACTTTGTGCTTGATACTTAAACCAGATGTCAGTTTAGAGTCAGTAAACCTACATCTTTCTTGAAAACAGCATTTCAAAACCACCATGAATACAAAAAGTAATATTTCTAAGAAGACATTTTATTCTGTGTTTTAAACTAAAATACTGTGATTTGTGAAGTGCTGGATTTTAGATCTATTGTAGCCATGCATTTGTTTGCTAATCTGTCTTTATGCCTGCACACATGTAACAAACCTCTGGCTAATCTCAAGTACTTAGCCTGAACTTCAATTTCCCTTCCAAATCTTTACAAACTGAAGAAACAAGGTTTGTTTTCCTTTCAGTCCTCTAATGGATAAGCACTGCTGACCTGAGGCTGTTATCTCCGACAACATCAGAGCAAACGCTTCTTCTCTAATGCTAATTCACAATGGCTTAGCAAGCACAGCTGAATAAATCTATTTAGGGCCAAGCCAGTACGATGTGAAAGAGACTTGGGAGAGATTACATACCCCAACACAGCAAAGTTAAGACAAGACCACAAATCTGTCTGGTAAATGAGTTCTAGAAGCTGTCAGATTTCTGTTCCCTTGTGTCAAGGCTAATAGAGGTGTGCGTTTATGGCTTAATTTCAGCATTTTATCACACACTAATAACCACTGTTATGGCTCAGACACGTTTTAATTGTTTTTTCGGTATGTCGGGGTGTTCAAACAATTAGCGTTAATAAATGCGGCAAATAATTGGTATCACATACAACTAATTACAGCCGGGAACAGTCTTCGCCTGACGGTTCCTTGCGATTGCACATGAAGGAACCGTATTAGTTGACTGTATTCCTTTCCGCCCTGACAAAAAGAAGGGGGTAGCATAGTGTTTAAAGGGGGGAGTGAAGGGGTGAAGTATTCTCTTTTTGCTCTTTGTTGTCAAAAGAAGCTAAAGTCACTTCAATAGCCACTTAATCCAATCCTTCACGCTTACAATTGCCCTCAAGAACCAAGCAAGCATATTCTTGACTGAGATGATGCAGCTATACCAGGCAATTAAAAGCAATTCAGGTAGTTATGGCTGCAAGCACTTTGCGAGCCTAAGTACACAGAGTCTCGGCAGGGATTCGCAATACTATAGAGTTCGGATTTGGTCAGTGGCACTGGCTCAACAAGGGGGAGGAGGGGGAGAAGATATGCAAAACCACTCTCAATGCAGACGGAGAGAGAGGGGAGGAACTTGCTATTACTCAAGACCCCCAAACCTTACAGTGCCCGGATTGGCAATAAAGAATACAAACAGCGATATTGGATAGAACAATCGCAGAGGAGGCTGAGGGCATTACGCATGTATGTGTGCAGGGGGTTGGCGAAGAAATGGGTATGGCAAAAGGGGGAGGGAGGATCCAAATTAAATCTTCTACATTCAATGCATACTGCTGCAGGGTGAAAATGTTAAAAAGCCATTTTAAGTGAGCACTTGAAAAAGAAATAAATTATCTTGTAAGTAGGAGGCTTACAAAATGATGGCACTCGTAATTAAAGAATGGATTTCATAAAGGGAGTAGAAAAAAAAATTTAAAAACCTCCATGGGGGAAGAGAGGGGTTTCCTTGATGGATCTTTATCAGAGAGAAAGAGAGCGGGAGCAGATCGCTTGACGGAGGTACAAGGGGTCTAATAGAGAAACGCCATTCAGCACTGCTCTCCCTCTATGCCTTTTTAAACACAGTAGGGGTTTCACTTTGCTGCAACCTAGCTGCCACGGGGAAAGAGAGGAGTTTGCTTTGTTTAGTTGTTACAATCTCTTTTATGTTTGAAGGAGATAGAGGAGGGAAAGACAAGTCGCTAAATTCAGGAAAGGTTTTTCGGTGTTCTCCGAGGGTGGCGTTTTGAAAAGCAAGCGGCTGGCCTCTCACGCGAGAGAGCGTGATGATGTGCGTGCAGCAGGGGGAGGATGCTGGCTGTGTGTTCATGGGCTGTAGACACGCACACGTCCATGTCATGGTCATAATAATACATGCATAACCATCAGGCTTCTAATAAAAGATTTCATACAAACTGCACGACAATACACATATGAATGAATTAACATGTCTGAAGAAAAATGTTGTATCTCGTGGTCTTGTTCCTCTTATCGATGTTAAAGGAAATGTGCACAAAAAATAAAAAGTCGGTCACGCTTTATTTTAAGGTGTCCTTGTTGCAGTACAGTTATATTTAACTATTGAGTGATATTAATTAACTTATGGTTAGAATTAAGCTTTGGCTTAGGGTTCCTTAACCTTGTGCCTTCCTTATTTCAGAATCACACTCATGGTCCTACCGGTCTAAAATGACGGACACCTAAAATGAAACTTTTTTGCCCCCTAGTAAAATCAATATAAATTTATTTTTTATTTTTTATTTTGTATTTTGAGATAATTTTATATTACTAATTAATATTTATGCAATATTAATTAGCAATTTTCCCAGTATTTTTT
>JAUCMS010000153.1:11656831-11668758 GCA_032357445.1 Enteromius radiatus | reverse complement strand
GTCTTGGTTTTGGAAATGATTTTCCATGTTATTTTCTTTCTTTTTAATATACAAGTATGGTAAAAATAGAAAAGTAATGGGTTTATGATATAAATTGGGTAATAAACATAGAAAACCCTATTTTAATTACTTAGGTCAGTGGTTCGAAGTCCACTTAGCACATTTCAAATCCATTTCATTTTAAGGGGTCTTTCTTCAGCACAGAGTATTATAATTCATTCTGACTTGGGAATTTAATTCTCAGGTGGAGGAACTGATTGACAGGGACCAACCAAAGGAAACACATGTATAAATGTCTGCATTATTCAAATGAGGTTCTTATTCACACAGACACATCTCGTCTTTTCTTTACATAAAATTATTGCAAACCAAATGTTTTTCCTCATGGCTAAATGTTTTTCCTTTGTACAATCCAGTGTACTGATGCTATATAATAGCAATGCAAACACTGCAGATGTAATTAGTATTAGCTTATGCAGTAGTTGCAATGTTGGCTTACTTAGCAATGAAAGTCATAAAACTTTGTGGCATACCACTCTCACATTATAAACCAACTGGAATCCTGTTTAACAATGGCTAATGAGATTTTTATACCAACTTTCAACATACTAATTCATTCACGAAAGTCACTGCAGGAAAATGAGCTTATCTCCCAGTGATTTATTTGATTACATGATTTGCCCACTTCTCATTTGGGTCCGCACTTAGCTAAGAAAACCATGAAATTAATACACACAAGAGTAGCTCAAGTGGCCAATATTAAGTGTACAATAATTCACATAAAAAGCAACACAGACCACGGGCAATAAAAAACAAGAAGCAATAAATGATATTACGGCACTACGGCAGCTCTGGAACCATTTGGAGAGGGCTGGCCTTCCCGGCCAGATCCGTACAGAGCTTCCGAGATACGCAATCTGGACCGTTTTATTGTTACATCTGTCCAGCATTTTTCCCTGTCATTAAACTATGATATACATTTTATAAGTTCAGCAATCCCTGATGTAGACAACATTTCTGCAGTCCTCACTTTTCTGGACTTGAAAGCCTAAGATAACAGGGTGGTTAGCTTAGCAGTTAGTGGATTTACTAGTGAGAGTTCTGAGGTTTCTGCTTTTTGCTGCTTTTATATGCTTCTAGACAGGCCTGGTCCTCATTAAATGTAAGTCTGGGTTCCCTATATAAGAGGACCAAGAGAGAACACAAAAAACCTCTGGTGGTTTTGTTGGACATCGATTCTGCTCAGCTGTAGCTCCATTACTGCCCTACCAAACGGCAGTGTTACATCTAAAAATGAAATGTTGATCATTAGCATTTCTCAGATGTTCTTATTTAATCTCAGATGTTCTTCTATACTCGAGATTAGACCCCCCAAGCAGGAGGTCTGAGAATGTATGGGGTCGTACACCATCACTTTCAAAATGCCAGCTTACCAGGAGACATGATGTGAAGATTTACTGCGTGACTTTAACGTTGACATAAGTAGCTATTATATTTTTCATAATGATACTGTAAGCTAGCCACACAAACTAAGAATGCACTCGTTTAACCGCCCACTGTGTTCTCTCTGGCTAAAAACATGTTGGTGACATTTTAAATAATAAGTGCACCAGTCCTATGATGCAACGTGCATCTGCATTTTATGATAAAAAGACCAACATTTCATCTTAACTTGCGCTGACGAAACAACCAATAGGCCAAATCTTCTTTAAAACCCCACTTTAAAGGGGCTGTGAAATCAAATGATGGCAACAAAAATAAAACAGCCTTTTAGACAACGCTATAAAAAAAACATAACAGTCATTTCCAGACAAAATAAACAAAGATTTCTCTTCTGTTTTGTCTGTTTCCTACAGCATCGAATTTCAGCCTTTGAACCCATGTATTCATAAACAGCCCTGGACACGGCACCATGGATAAATATGTTGTCCAATTTAACCCCCCCTTCCCCATCACATATAAGCACTGTCAACCGCAGCTCTTTCAATATGCAGATTTCACAATTATTTCCAGCGTCTGGCAGCAACAGCAGTAGCTGTGTCTAAAATGCACAAAATTAAAGATTTGTGTTTCTACTCTGCGATAATCAACACCTTTTAATATGCAAACTATTTCCAGGAACTGTCGTGTTTGGGCTTTTAAATTAAATTTAAGAAGGGGGTGGGAGGGAGTGGATGAAACAGAAGGTTAAAAAAAACAAACACAAACAAACAACAAAAACAAATCAATGCTGTGATGCATAAACATGAAATAAGTTCGGAAGAAGGTGGAGAAATAAACGGTCAAGGAGTCATCAATATTTATCCCATTTCCAGGCCTTGTCTTGCCCTCCCACCTCCTCCTGGCACCAGGCGAAAACCATCCCAATAAAAGCTGCTTCTCAGCATGGGATCAGCCTTGTTTTCCAGTCAGAAGACACAAGGTGCCGGTGCAAAAATATGTGGCCAAATTAACTGTGGGGCACTAATGATAGTCAGAGAGGCAAAGTGAAACTTTCTTCTCTCTTTTGCCACCTTCCCTCCCGTTCCAATCCCTCTCTTGGTTGACAGACACATCTGATCCTCTCGTAACAGGATCAGCTGGTGGCTGGTGACCCTGGCAACAGTATCCCAGACGTTGCATGTTCTCTGCTCTTCCATCGTTCCCCTTGCCGCTGCCTCATTAGAGTGGATTTTACGCCCTAATCTGCACAAAGAGGGTGAAGTCATAGCAGTTATGTGCACTGGCCTACGCATCTACCTGTAATCCTTGTGGAAAAGGGTTTCTCGCTCTCTCTCTCTTTCGCAAAGCTGCACACACACAATGGCTAACAAACCGCAAACTCTAAGCTCTAATTCTTCTCCACACAAAGGCTCAGACTACAGACGGCTCAGCTGTCAAGCATCAGAGTGTTTTTGTTTCCTGGACCAAAGACTCATGACTGCCTGCCTTCAGCATGAGGAACGTCTATATCCAATTCATCACACCAAAGCAAAATAATAACAGCGACCTGTTGTCGAAAGTTACCGGGCCCTGAAAGAACTTCTGCAGATGTTTGCACTAATAGCCGTCATAAAAACGAAAGATTCAATTTGTGCCAATGCGAGAAACCAACCGTTCCGTTCGATTGTTATCCACAGCAGGAACAACACTGCAAATTTTCCCATTAATTTTTCTTTAGAAATAATTGAGAAGGGTCCATCAAAAGGAGGGAGCAAGTGATGGGTGTGGGGAGGGCAACGGGGTTAGCTTTTAACTTAGCATTTTTATTGACTCCGGGAAAACAAAATAAGGGATCCTACTAAGAGTGTGCACTCGGCAATAGCCATTCAGGCCTTTGGAGCTCCATTGTAGCACTTTGAAGGGTTTGAAAGGAAACCCCACTGGTGAAAATCCAGTGGAACATCTCCACAACAGAGCACAACTGTTCCCTTCGGCTTGAATGGGAGGGACATAAAAGGGGAGATGGACTTCTGAGGTACAGCCAGAAACAAAGGCAACAAAAGTGCTGATCATGAGGGAAAGACACAACTCGTTGCGGCAGAGGGGCATGGAGAAAAGGAGCTTTAGACAATGGCACTCACGGCCAAGTGACACACTGAAGAACCTGAAAAATCTACACAAGAAGTGCTTTCCTCCCCACTTCACAAAACACCCCACAAAGAACTTGTGCTGGACGGCTGAGGGGCCAGATTGTTCCAGAGGGGAAAAGGACGGGCGAGAGAAACAACGCCAGACTGACAGCAAAGTACAGCCAGAAAAGCAACAGTCAGAGAATCTGACAGGAAGAGACGCAAAAAGATAGGGGGCTTGTTGTATTTAGGGAAGAGACGAGAAATATTCAGGAAAAAAGAGACAGAATAAGAGGGAGGAAGTTACTCCTGTCTCTCTAGGTACTTTAAAAGGTGAAGCTCGATCTCTGATGCATTCCCACAGTGTGAGCTCTGCCACAGCGCCACTATTTGTGACGCTCCACTCTGTTCTTTTCCAGGACTTTTGAAGTGCCTCTTTGTGCATCAACACAATTAGCTTTTAACCCCCGGTGAAACATTCATCCCCACCCACTCGCCTATTCAACATGTGGATGACTCTTAAAGAGCTGATCGCCTTCATCTCGTCCTGATAAAAAGGCCCTTGTGACTCCACACATAAATAAATAAGTCTCATCTATAATTATCATGCCCTCCACTAACATTTCCCCTGCTTATTCCCGACACTTTGTTGGAACAGAAAAGATTCTTTTACCAGAACCAGTGTGCGTTGTCCATTTTAATGGGTGGCAGGGCTTCATTTACAGTTAAATCGTGTCACCTCCAAGACTGAGAGCATCTGAACACAAGCCGGTGAGGAGGAGTGGGGGGAGTGATTTGTTTGACATGTTTTTATAAAATCTCTCCAAACGATGGCCGCCTCCCCTTCGCACCGGGTCATTTGCATGCTCTAACACACAGCCCAAGCCTGAAAGATTAATGCTCATATGCATACAGAAAGAACAAATTTTGAGATATGCATAACGTGGTTTGAAATGTTCTGTGCGTGCCTGTCCTTAGAGCTTGTGATATGCAAATAAATCTACTTTATTTGAAACTTAAGAAACAAAGAGTGATAGGTAACCTAAAAATCAACATTCTGTCATTATTTACTCACCCTCATGTCTGTCAAATCTGTATGACTGACTTTCTTTCTATTTTGAAACATGTCTCAATGTCCTGGTCAATTAATATGAAAAGAGAGGCCCAAACCAGAAAAGTGGGTAAACAGGTGTTTTCCTGCCACTTTTATCATCTAATCATAGAGAAATGTACTGCAACAAACTCTTTGATACTTGTGATTAGAGTTTTGTTCAAAAACCCTAATAATAAGCCCTGCCTTAGTTTGATTAATTTTTTAGTTACTGATGCATTGAAGAAAAAATACAATTGAAAAAAAATCCAAATTAGATCTATCATTTTCCCCCGGCTCTCAATGACAGTCAGCTTCCCAACTTGCACATTCCCAGTCAAAAAGGTCCTGGCGATCGAGGCACGTACTGCCCCGCGCAAACCAAGAGGAGCCTACTTTTAACCCACGACTCTTTCTTTTCCTTTCACTTTAGCTGATTAATGGATCAACGCTGTAATTGATTAGTGGCAAGGTGTGAATTTAACCAGAGTTCAGCAGCAATAATGGTCTCTTGACAATAGCAGTCGGCGTAAAATGTAAAATGATAGCCTGCAGCCTGATGGCCATCAAAGGAGAGCAGCCCACATAAAGAGGCCGGCTATTCTCTAGAGCGCTGAATTTCTTTGGGCTCTTTTCTCTTGGTAATGCTGTCAGTTTAACTGACAGGAACCATTATGGACGGTGCTTGTCAGCTCACCTTCATAAAACAAGCTGTAAAACAGCAAATAACAGGCTTATATGGCTTCATTATCTGAGGCATTCTAAATCACAGTGGAGGCGCAGGATTCTCGTGTGTGTGGGTGCGTGTACCATCCCTTCAGTTCAACCCTCAACTGAGAGGGCAGACAGGGCGTTTTCAGAGAGTAAAAAGAGGGAGAGAGAAGTTGAGCAGGTCAGTCTCTTCTCCAAGAGCTAACAAACCTCACGCTTTTCATCAGCTACAACGATGAGAGAAACCCCTCGCCATGTTCACCAATCATTATCCAACACTTTATTAATTAGTCCCCATCCACTCGCCTATAGTTCCAAACCGATGTGATCAGGGGCATCCAATGTTAAGATAAAATGTCCTCACAGTTGGACACAACTTAAATGAAGAGGAAAAGAACAAGGAGAGAGAGAGGGGGAAAGAGAGATTGCGGGACAAAGAGAGAAAGGGAGAGAGAATACATTGTGTTAATAAAAGTACTGCCCCAGTGAAATTATTTAAGAGGTAACGCGACAGAACGGGGTGGTCGAGGCACAGATGGAGACTGCATCTGGGAGTAGAAACCTTTTGCCACTGCAGCACGCTTGACGAGCAATCAGTTTTATTTATTTCATGCAAATAGATCCGGGCCTTTCACTAACCTGACAGCGGGGGCTGTGAGGTGTCGGGCTGTTTGAGGCGCTGAGCGTCTCTGACTGCTCGCTGAGGTGCTGCAAGGAAATACTTTGCAATAGGTGGAGGCCAGGCTGTCATATCATCAGATTTTCATTACTTGACTACATGATTTCACTACACAAGAATTCAGCAAAATTTTATTAATCCCAATATCTATAGACATTTTGAGGAAAAAACAAAACAAAACAAAACAATATTGCTATGAATGGCACAAAATAACTTAACTCTAACCACACTTGAATAAAGTGTGTTTTAGTTGTTTGCTCTTTATTTAGCATACTTAGCATCTGCTCTGACTTCATTGTATGTGGCATCCTGACATCCAAAGTAACATCCTACGTACTATATTGTAATGTCAACCAGTTATTGATGCAAGATTGCTTACAATATGAATTTATGAGTGGCATTAAGTATATCAATATTTATTTTAAATTTGAATAGCATGATTCCCTTTAGCTTGTTTCTCTGTGGGGGTTCCTAAAAATCTCTCGTGAAGCAGTTTAAGACATAACTGAAAATGTGTTTTGATAAACATCGATCTGGTATTAAGCAGTTTTACGCAGTGCAGTTTTGATTCATTAAATTGATTGAACCATTCTCTTTACATATTAATTCATTCTTTTATGAGTATTTATTCATCATTCCTTCACCTAGTTATTTTCTTTCTAATATTGAATATATATTAAACATGGTTTGTTTCAATACTCTGAATTACTTTGCATGCAGATGAACATAAAATAATTGGATGGGGGACAGTCAGCCTTTGCCTGAGATGTACTAGTGTAGTAATTGTTTGGCAAACAGTGTGATTTGAGTGGTGTGGTTGGGATTGTTCTAGACACAACAGTGAGTGGAGGACAGAGAAAGAGAGAGGAGGAACAAGAGATCAGTGTGACTGTCTCTTTAAACACGGGGAGGGCTAGAGAGAGACTGTCACAGGTTGAGAGGTCTGAATGATTAGCGTTTGTTTTAAACAGCAGTGCTAAGATTGACGAGTCGCTGCCAGAAGCTCTGCTTGCCTGACACTCTCTTTTCTCACTCCCACACACAAAGACATAAAATGACATACATGACTTATATGACCAAAAATGACTATGAAAAGTGACATATTTAAATCTTTTTCGGGAAATGTAACAAGACTAAAAATGATGATGCTAAGCCATTGTTGCTGGTTTCTATGTTTTTTGCTTGAGATGCTTATTAGGTTGTTTTAAGGTTGCTAGATGATTATTTCCAGGACCAAATAAACAAAAAGACAAAGTACATTTGTATGTAGAACATCTAAATTTAAGCTTATTTCACAACTATAAACAATAGTTACTAAAGTACTTTTAGTAATAGTACTAAAGTACTTTTTATATAGGCCTAAATACGGGTAGTATAAATTAAATTCAAATGCACTTTATCCGACATGTTGCTACTGACATGTGACCGTCATCTGTTGTGTCACTGCTCTTCATGAATTCTCTCCTGTGACATCATGGAATAGTAAAGTGTCCACCAATCAATCAATTCGGCATTCTGCTAGTAATGAAGTTTTCAATTTTAGACCTTCTGTCAGTATCTATGATCTTCCAGACCCTAGATATAACTCTGTTCCCTCCTTCAATGTAAGCCAATTATTTTCATAAATAACGCATCAAAATTTTGTCAAACAATATTTAGCCAATATTTACAAAAATAATGTTTCCCATAAACAATGCTACACCATATATCAGTAATGTGTTACAATATAAAATGTGTAATTGTGCATATTTTGTAAGGCAAAAACATTGAGAGACTGGTTAAATTTATCACCTAAGAATATGATTTCATTTTCGGTAAAAACTCATTTCGATGCATTATTAATTTTTACTAATTTTATGGTTTGCCAAGCTGGATCCAAGAAATAACTTAGAAAAGTAATAGAACACTTAATCTCAATAACTATTGAAGTCCTCATGTCATCCCCACAAAAGCTTCAAGACAAGTTACACTCCAAAGCGTCCGCTCACTAATCCAGAGTGCATTATGAAGCAGGTGTGTGCATTTAAGCATGCCACACGCACCCACACACTCTTGCATGCACCCACACACACAGGTGGCTAAACAAATCTAACCTATATGCCATGTGAAAGGAAACACGCACACACACTCAGCCCCAGACAGGCGTTGCTTTGTCATACCTCTACTCTCAACAGGCCCTGCCATCTCCACGCCACGCTCAACTCTTCTGGCTGCAGTCCAAAGCACCTCAAACGAACGCCTCGCTCAGTCCCTCCGCCATATGGACAGATCTGAGCCCTTTGTAGTCATCTCTCTATGGAGGGCCTACCTGACTAAAGCCCAGTGGACTGCGACCTGCAGGGATGAGCACGTCGGCGCCAGAGATTGGCTCTTAAACATGGCGTAACACTTGCCATCTGACAGCCATAACAATCTGCACCCTTCACACACACACCAGACAGACATACCATGACTTCTTTACAATAAAATCAATAGAAATAGTTTTTTTCATATTCTTTTTTCCCCAGTTTCTCAACATATTTGTTTAAATGTAATAGGTTTTGAAACAAATGTTATCAAATATATTTGCATGAAAACTTGTGACAAAAGCTTTTCATAATATATATATATATACACACACACACACATATATATATGTATATATATTATTTACCAGCTTCTTATGTATTCTACTGAAGAAAATGAGAAGATATTTAAAAAAATGTTCAAGTTGCTCTTAAAAAAAGCAAGCATATAAGAACCTACAGGCTGTTTAGAGGACAAAAAGCTCCATAAAATCACCACAATGCAACTCATACACCGGAATATTCCATGTCTTCCTCCATGTTCTACTAATCTAGTTCTAGATTCACTATGCATAAACTGGCAATAATGATTAAGACTTCAATGGTCAGTATGTACAATGGTGATTTGAGAGAGCTATAGTTCTTGAGCAAAAAGTGGCATTAAATTGAAACCATTCCTCACATTAACTGGCTTAAGAAGATATAGAACACCGTACACAAGTTTTGAGTTCACTTGAAAGGACAAGAGCAGAGTAAAGATTTTTCTATATTTCCTATATTTGTTCCACAAAAGACAGAAAGTCATAAATTGTTGTGCACATGAAGGTGAGTCAATGATGACCATTTTTATTTTTTAGAGACTATTCCTTTAACTCTTACATCTTACTCAGACGTCAGGATGCTTACGTAATGACTGTGGGGCACAGCCCATAGCAGCATGTGTGTGTGTGTGTGTGCAGGAGAAAGATGGATGGCCTAGCTGCACCACAGGTGGCTGAGGCCCAGCACAGGGAGGATACGGGTCAGAAACACTGTCTCCAGCTTTGTGGATATGAAGGCAGCCCATGTGTCTCTTTGAACAAAACAACTGAACAAATAGTGAGAATTCATAGACAGAGAAAACCCAGGTAAGATCTTCCCATACCACCCATCTGTCCAGTAGACTGAAGCTGTTATGATGGGAAGCTGCGTTTTGTACTTAGAGTCTCAACCAAAAAAAAAAAATAATTCAGTTAATATCAGAGATGGAAGATAAAAAAAACCCATAGATTCTTATTGCATATTATTTATAATATTGACATTTATTGACGTATATTCTGCCCTTCTAAAGTATATTTAACATATATGCAATTAATGCCAGTTATTAAATATTTAAATATATGTCATGCTTCAAAGTGAATAAAAAACCCATATGTTCCATGTTGATTTTAAATGTATATGCAAATTCAATGCAAATAATGCCTTTTGAATTGGATTTAGCTGTTAATGGCGTATAGTTACTCACTTTTGCCACATAAATCACAAATGTTTTTTTCAGGTATAAGTATTGGATTTAATATTGGCCTATTTAAAAAGTACTGGATGTAAACAATAATAAGTGGAATTAGCCACCTCTACTATAGAATTGTTTATTCTGTTGCAAACCTCTTTAATCCCAAACACTTCCTCTAAAGCTGCCCAACACAAGCCTGATTAGTTTACCTCGCCCTCAAGTGGTAGGACCTGGCACTGCACGTGTTTCTGCAGCATCTTCGTGAACCAAAACTTGGTAAATCATGACTGGTTTTGGTTAGGTTGATCTACCAAGTGACTGACAAATTAAAAGAGAAATTATATGGTGTTTATGTAAAGGAAAAAAAAAGACAAATGTTTTGAAAACACATTTCCCAGGGCACAAATTACCCTGGTGGTTAGACACGGAACAAATGAGAGGTGCCTCTTTCACGGGTGTCCCCCTCTCTTCTAAAACATACTGAACCTAGAAAAGAAATAGAAACGGGTACTGCCATTACTTAACAAAGAGACTGTGACACTCATGCTGACCCTGGGTCAGTGAAACCTGTCATGAACCGTGTGCATTTACAGCACTATTAGACATTTAAGATGGATTCAGACTCTCTCAGGCATGAATGTTTCCACCAGACCTGCACTAATAGCATCTAAACAGCTAATATCAACAGGACGGCCATTCAAATGCCGCACGCATGACTGACGTTTAGCTAGAGCTCTGTATCTAGCCAGATACCAGCACAAATGTCTTATATTTATTACATGAAATGGAAAGAAAACATTAATTTCTTCCTTTCTGGGTAGTTCTTAGAGTGTTCATACAAAAATCGCTTTACGTAAATAAAGAACAATCTGCTTTTGAGGCTGTTGTGGTCTGTGCATATAAGTGTGTGTGACCCAGAGGCCTATGTGACTGGACACCCCACTACCCGCACCCTCCCTTTCGACCCAGTCCAGATCCTTTAATTAATACTGGCTTAGACCCGATTGCTTCTGACACTACAGGGAGTTTCCTGAAGCCCAACCTTCTTTTGCTCCACAACACAGTGACCAAATCCACCGAGGCCGCCCACCTCCACTCGCACACAAGACCTTGCGAGGACAGTAATTAAAATCCAGCCATATTCTAGTTAACAATTCACTCAAATAACAGGCTTTGGTCCTTGCGGTCCATCTCAGGCAGCCAAAATAACGAGGTTCTGCCGTTAGGTTCTTAACGATGCTCGGCTTGTTCTGAACTAGGGTTACCCAACAATCAAATAACAAACCCCACAGATCACACTACAGGGCCTGTATTCCAGGCTATGGTGATAATTTACAGCTGAAAACTTTATTTCCACTATCATTTAATTATCTGGCTTCCCATATATAAAAAAAGAAACAAAAAAAAAAAACACCTAAACACTTGCACTAGAAGAAGCAAATTCAGATAACTATTGTTTTTTCACCAACACATTTTCACCCAGCACAGAGCAGGAGGAGGAGTGGAGCACATACTGTAAGTTCCAAAAATCGAGCACCGAATGTGGAGTTAGAAATCATGCATGATATGCTATGTATATTACATCAGACGGCTCCGAAAACATTCATTATGATCATTGTAACTTCTCAAAAACGAAGGGCTTATTTAAATGTATTTATGATACAAAATTTCAGCTCAAAATGCTAAACAGACATGCTGCTGTGCGGTTCTCGAAAGTAAATACCGGGTTTCGTTTAATTAGCGTGACAGTGGAAACATGACTGAAGGCTACGGCTATAATCCAACATTCCAAACCACTGAATACAGTATTAACATACAGAATCTAATAGAATCTGGAATACAAATGCAGAGCGGAGGGCAGCAGGGAATAAAAAGAGAGAACGTGGAAAGGCAGAGTGGAGGTGGGAGGGTGGAAAGGGCAATGTGTTTGTTTTCTTGCCTCTGGCTAATGAATTTACTAAACTGCCAGGTGGATGCAAATGGCAGAGCAGGCGCCTCCACTCTGCAGACAGCAAACTTCACAGCATCTGTAGAAACGCTGCAGTAAATCCAGAAGGCCTACATCAGTGTGTAAGCAAAGGGGGCGGGGGGGGGGGGGGGGGGGGTAAACAAACCCTAA
>JAUCMS010000153.1:11623817-11656821 GCA_032357445.1 Enteromius radiatus | reverse complement strand
CCCCCCCCCCCCCCCCCCCCCCCCCCCCCCCCCCCCCCCCCCCCCCCCCCCCCCCCCCCCCCCCCCAAACAACCCTTCATCCTAAGGAAAAAGGCATACAGTTAAACAACTCTTTTAAGGAGACGGTCAACAGATTAGCGCTAGCACCAAACAGCTAAGTGGGGTGCCACAGATTGTCTCACTAAATGACAGTTCATTTTGATCCATTCATACAAAAATTATATCTCTCCTTAAAGATCTGCACTAACAACCCTTTCCAAAGAGTGGCTCGAGTCTAGCTTTAAAAAGCTTGATGAAGTTTTTTGTCAACTATGTATCTATGAACCACAGCTACTTCATTGTTAGTGCATTTCAAAGACAGGAAAAAGTGCTATATAAATTAGTAACCGTTACTTTTAGTTTAATTAGTTATCCCTTTTTCCTGGCAGTCAGTTCCTTTGGTGATAAGCTCAGCAAAATTAATTCTCACATTTCGCTGAATAAAATCTGGATAATCAGTATGATGAAGGGAGGGAGGTGGGAGGTGGTGGTGGAAAGGGAGGAATGGAAGCTGTTGTGCTTGGCCATGGGCCGCATCCAACCTCCACCCTTCCTTCCCCGCTCCACCTGGACAACATTTCTGCCACCTGATACACATCAATACAGAAAATACACGTCACGCTTTTAGAGCAAGTGCATGAGCTAAGAAAGCACGGTGTCTTGGGATGAGTACGGCCTTTCTAAATTAACATTGGCTGGGGTGATTTAGCAAAGCCTGGAGCATCTTTTTCTTGAACTGGTGTCTAGATTTTTCACCTCCAGCTGATATAACGGCTGACAGCATGGCTCATGACTAAAAGGAAATTATCTGAAAAGGTTCCATGTGATATTTCAGAAGCTTTCCTGTATAGGCGGCATATCTGTGCGCTAATGATGGAAACTTCAGCAGACTGACACCCAGGTCAGGCAGGATGGCACCAAACACATGCTATTTTGTTTGGATAACGTTGGCATTTCCAAAACAGCTCGCCTAAGCGTGGCGTCAATTGATAACATTTATCTTCTTGTTTGTGTTTTGACAGGACTCCAAAAATAGCCAGAACTGCATCATCCCGCACATCACATACATAAATCAAGTGTAAAAAAATATATACTTTGCAGAGTTAGAGTCTGATTATTACTGAGCCCTTACTACTGAGCGACTCTAATGAAGTCCGTCTGCGCCTCCTTAAACCGAGTTAAAGGAGGAGTAGTGAACTGGTTTCAATTTAGACTTGTAAGGGACAGAAGCTTTCCAAAATCCCAGGCCTCATGACTTCCTTCCGTGGATGTAGAGGAATGCTGTCTGGCTTTATGCACTGCTATAGGACTACAATAAAGCTAGAGGAAAGGAGGCGAGTCAGGGGCATGTTTTTTACCCCTTCTATGCTCCACTTTATCTTCATCTGTAATAGCTACATAAGCCTGGGAAAAATCTAACCAGGCACTGAACGGAATTTAAAAAAAAGAAAAAAAGAAAATATACAAATAAATATAAAAAAAACTATTTAAAAAATTAAATAAACATAAATCTCTTATGATAAATAGAAGACAGGCATACTATTAAGATAATGTTTGAATAATATTTAAGTATAAATGGGTTAATTATAGTAAAACCTTTTTCAGTTCTAATCTCAAAGTGCAACCTAACTAGAATCCGTTGAGAAAATAAAAACAATACAACTATTAATAAAATAAAATAATTAAAACTCAAAATCTTAACAGCAAAAAGCTACATGCTATAGTAAAATTAACATGAAATCATGTGAAGTGCCTATTAAAAAAAAAAAAAAAAAAAAAAAGTAAAAATCTTGCTTAAAGCAAGCTCGTCTGTATCAAACACACAGTGGTTAAAGCAGTCGAAGTCCCTTTTCTGACCACGGCTGTATCCTGTATTTTCCAATTATCACCTTTTAAAGGCCAGCTGGGTGCATTCCAAACCATCAGGGGGCAATTCCATTTGCATTGCTCTGAGACAAAGTCATGCTCAAGTACGCTCGTAGTAAAGTTCATTACGAGTGGAGAGACACCATCATTGCTTTCATTATTTTGGGAACAGGTTTCCTCATTTTCTGATCCCAGGCCTACGTTATTGATCCAATCTTTCGCGCTCTCTCAGCTATGACACGAATCAGAATCTGCACAAAAGCGCACACAATGCAAGCCACAGGGAAATGCACTTCATTATAAAGGAGAAAATTGTCAGTAAGGATTAACTGGGCAGTTTGTTTTTATCTCCATGTTATTTTTTCCTCTGCCCTTTAGTCTTTATTATCTCCATAATAGCCTGTCTGGTCTGATCAGCGATTTTATCTGTATTTTCTACCAGCTTTTCTTTTTTTGAGAGATTTTCTAAAAGTCATCATTGCACTTCACTCTTCCTCCTTAATACTGCATATTTTATTAAAAATAAATTGCATTTTAAACTTTAGATAGACTCCAGATCACCAGGCCCACGATATAAATGCTATGCTACATTTGGCCCAGCAGCATTGTGGGCACTTTCACGGCTTATAATGCTGTGTCTGCACATATGGCACTGAAGACGTTGGGAGGGGAGTGCAGCGGGGAAAGAAAAGTCAACAGGGACACAAAAACAGCATCATGATGACTCTTGGTCATCATAATGGCAGATCAAACATGGTGCAACAAGAAAAAGAAGTGAACAATGGGCACCCGTTCTCACTGGTGGAGATATATCTAAATCAGTAAGCTACTGTGTGAATGGAGGTGGGAGAACAGGGGGGATAAAGTACAAAGGCCCGCGTTGAGCATTCGCAGTGTCGTGGCCCCTGATCTGTCCAGACAGAGCAAAGGGGGCGAGGTGTGAAGGAGGAGAGAGACGAGGGCCTCTTGGGACATGCACCCACCTCCACACCAGCAGCCCCTTAATGTGCTGTGTCTAATGTGCCTATTTAGGTTTTGGGGTGCAACAGTGCACAGACTCAGGTTTTTGGGCGGCCTCGGGGCGAGGATCCTAGCTATCACCTATCCCAACAGCTGGGGCCCAGGGGGTAGGAAGTAGTGCATGGCTGAGGCCGGGTCTAAAAAGGAATGGCGATGTGACTAGGAGAAGTTCAGCGTGGTCTGACTATGAGCAGCACGAGATAGATATCCAACGCCCTGGAAAACCATCGCAAACCCCCCTCCCCCCAAAAAAAGAAATCCAGAAATTCGAGAGAATCAAAAAGGCACACCACAACAGGTTTTCCCAGTAATTGTGAACAGAAACAGTCCGTTCCAAACACAAGAAAGACCCCCAAATGTTATTTTGTTCCATTTCAAATTTAGTGTCCAGTTGCCTTAATTTGCAATCTTGTGATGGGCTCATTGTCAAACGGACAGATCAAAGCCGTGCCAACTGGACTAAGGGGGGTTTGTGGGGACAAGCCAGCACCGGAATTAAAGGGAAAAGGCCTCAAAAGGCTGTTCCTCTAAAGGCTTTGGTGCCATTCCCAGGTCGTCACTTTCAAATGACCTGGTCTGTAATTCACACGTCTTCATAATCATGGCCCTTCGTGTCGACTGAATACAAATCCATGCGGATCAGACAAATAAAAGGGCTTTGCTTTTTTAAAAGGCCGGCCGTGCCACCACCAATTTCAGCCTATCTGTTTGTTGGGCCGCTCGGGAAGGTTAAACCGTTTAGAGGACCTTTTCAGCTAAACAAACCGTCCCCCCTCAACCCTTTCAGACACGAGCCAAGAAAAGAAAAATGCTGTGGGCAAATTCATGAAGCTGCTTTTCTTTGTTCAGAAGTAACTACAAACAAAGAGATTGTGTCATAAGTTCTTAGCTTCCGACAAACCAAACAATACCAGTCACAAACGTTTTTCCTCTGGTAAAATGAGTATTCCAAGCAGAGCAAAAAAAAAGCCACAAATGTATGGAGACACCTTCACCTGTTAGAGCATTTAGCAGCTTGTGCAGATTCTGATAAACAACTCTCTTCTGGGGACATTTGCAAAGGTGTTAAAATAATTCACTTTGTGCTCTCATGGAAGCAAAATCAGAGAATAATTAGCCTAGTTGTTTGTTGGCACATCAGCTATTAGGTGATAATTAGTTCAGAAGCGAAGCTTTTGAAGAGGCCTGATTGATCTACATACTAGTTCCCGAATGAACCTCTACGTTTCGTGTAACAATTAAGCCTTCACTTAGACATGCATCTCTCAAGTCACCAATAGAGTTAAATATTTTTGACCCAAAGCCCACCATTCAAGAAGTGAAGAAATGAAAGCATTTTGAACAGTATGTACCCCCCAAAACAGTACATTTTAGATTACCTTTCCTAACTCCTGATTTACAGTGATGACTAAGTGAAAAAATGGGGTTTGCAACATATGGATCCCATAAGGGGTGTCACAAATCACATACGGGTGTTGATTGACGGATATATTATGTGGCATCCACAGTAACCCCCATAGATATGACAGATATCTTCATCTCCAACAATGACAACATTAAAAAGTTATTAATACGCACCACAAAAAATATCTGTTGGATTTTTACTGAGAACCTACATAGATTCCTTTCCCAATGGTACATGATTACAGCGTGAAAAAAAAAAAAAAACAGGGTAAAAACATTCTGGTTGACCAAATTGAGACTTTCACCTCATACTACATGTAGGTAGGTTGTTGTGTGCTTTCATGATGTAAACACTCAAAATTAGAGTTTAACATTTGCAAAAATTAAAAGTCGCCAAAGACTGACCTTAGTGTCCCAGAAACAGGTTTGCATAAACAAACAACAACAATCTAAGCAAAGACTTGGCACACAGTAACTAGAGTCTACTTAGTACTACTTAAAAAGCTATTAGTGCACAGCACACTTTCTCATTGACAATCTGGTTGTTCTTTACGGTCCCTTCTTAAACATCTTAAATGCATGAGGCTTCTTTCTATTTAAAGGAACGTATGACATGATAACACAGTTCAGAAAAAGTGCAGCCAAGAGTTGTTGTCCTCTTCCCAACCCATGCTGCCAAACGGTCAGGGAAAAGATTAAACAGACCAAAAGGTCTGGAGAAAAAAAAAAAAAAAAAGCACAGCTTATACGTCACGGTCACACCTCATCCCAGGGGTCAGCCTCAGGCCGGAGCGTGTTACAGTGCTACACGTGATACTGTATCGCAGCTTTCTCAGCACCTTAACAACACAATGATCCCGTGATTAAGAATGACATGAGCTAAGCCCTGCCTGACACAATCATTGCGCCGTTACCATGACACCTTGCCGCTGACACCAGCTGCGTGCAACGGAAACAGGTCTCCAGTCGCTTTAGTAATGTAAACATGCGGTCGCAACTAAACGAGCTGCAGTCTATGTAGATTGTGGTTAAATCTGTGGAATCAGTCATCAGTGGAAATGAAGACTTATTCTGCTTCAAGTTTGATCATCAGCATTTATGACAATGTTATAAAATAAAAGATTTATTATTTCGACTTGTAACCACTTAAGTTAGTGGGGCATTTAGAGTGGAAGCGAATGGTGCCAATTTGTAAATGTCTAATGCGGCATTTTTTTATTTTTATTTTTTATAATTTATTTTACTTTGTCACTATGACAACACTGCCATAAACTCTAAAACAACTGTTAAAATGATTTAAATTATTAAAAAAGCTTTTTAAAAACTAATAATTAATGTACTTGTTTTCCAAAGATTTGGCCTATTCACTTACATTTTAAGTACTGTAATGTGACCTTGATTTTCGTTACAAGTCGCAATTAATTTAAATTAACAATCATGCTTTCAATTAATGCAGCTCTACATCATAAATGCTGAAAAAAAAAAAAATCTGAGCTTGACTTTGTATCGAACCCTGAATATTTCTTTAAGGATATGAGTAGGCCCCTGGTTTTAACCGCATCCGATGGGCATGTCATTCACCCCCCAGTTTACAGCCGAGACTGACCTCCTGTATTCCTGTAAATAAGTGACGTGGCTTTAACAGTGCCCAGATTCAGCCATGGGAAAAGGTTTCCAGGCTCATCAGTTATTCTCATAACAAAAGGACCACATTTCACTGCACCTCTACGAACAAAGGGATTTGGCCGGTTCCCAATAAGGAACTAAACTGCGGAGAATGGGACACTACCTTCACAAGTGACCCTTAAACTTAGGGTAAACCTTGTGGTGTCACAACAAAGCTACACTGCACCTTTTCACGTTAGAAAAGTGCAGACAGCTTTTGACAGTTGCTCCCAGTTTCAAGGTAAGAAAAAAAAAGTGCCATCATAAAGCGAGGTCTAGGAAACAGGATAAGCACTCCAGCCAAGACTATAAAACGCTCACTGGGAACTTGAAAGCCACGCAGGCAAAGTTGAGGGCTGCCATCTGGAAACAATAAACAAACAAAAACTAACCAAACAAATATTGTGTGTACTCAGGAGGCACTAACTGTAACCGTACTGAAGGCAGCTGAGCCTGGAAACTAGCATCTTAAGGGGGTCAGTGATGCGGACAGACGCGTCCTACGAGCACAGATTTTTCTCCGGAGTGTGATGAGGTTGGGGAGGGGGGTCTTTGGCTCAGTCCAGTTCCTGTTTGTGGCAGGATCTTGGCCTTGTTCTAATGAGCTGCAGCACTAGCAGGGTAGCGTCGGCCCTTATTCCCAGTGATGTGAACAGGCGCCCATCACGCTCCCCATTAAAAGGCGTAAGTAAACGGTCTCGCTTGCCTGCGTGCTCCCACCTCTAAAGGCTGTACCGGTTCACCCCTCTGGGAATGGGACAGGATGCATGGAACGAGATTTTCAGGAGCAGGCGTTCTACATAGAGCGCATCCGGAAAGAGGGGTCAGAATGGAGTAAACTCTAGATATAATATTTAATAATCAAAAAAGCATTGAAAGTGCAAAGACCATTTGTAAGCCCTAGGGAACTCTTATTATACTTGGCATATCATCCAAATGTCTATTAGCCGATTAGTAACTATAGGTTGAACAGTTAAAATAAAAATAAATCAAGTAAGCTGGTAAACTAATTCTGTAGGATGATGGTTAAAGTAGTTCTATCCTTATTATTAAAATTGCATGTTGCACTTTAGCTTTAAAATGCTTTCAGGAAGTTAAATTTTTTTTCATTTATTCCCTTTTAAACACATGCAGCTACACATTTTCTACCCAATCTCATTCTGTGCATATAAATAGTACGCAAAAAAAAATCATTTGTGGTACAAAAATGGACTTTGAGTATATGCTACACAATGTAAAAAAAATGTAAAAAAACCCCTGCAAATGCTACAGTAAAAACCTGTTATTTGGTTAATGGTAAATTCCTGTAAAATGACATTCCCAAAATATTGTTTGAATTGAATGTTTTAGTAATTAGTTGTTCATTAGGGTTGTATGTTACATGTAATGTTGGTAAATTCATGTTGAATATTTGAGTTTATGATGGTGTTTAGTGTTCGTGTTATTGACACTGAGCACCTTCTATAGATGTTACCATTGAAAAGCTGATTGTGATGGGCTTTGGTTCATCATGTGACTTTCTCATTAACACCTGCATTTGGTGCTTATCAGTGTATTTCAAAGGTACAAAATAGATTTCAGTACTTTAATAGGTTGGTGTTTTAACATTATATTACAGTATTTAATTGTAAATTTCACTTAAATCCGTGAAACCTAAAATGTTACGGTATTTTTTACAGTCGAATTCTGCCAACCACAGTTGCTGTTTTAATTAACCCTTGTTTTTACAATGTATGTTTAGGACTGAGTGGTAGAAGCATATCATATAATATGTATGCAAAAACTGCATATCATATGAATGTCAACAAATTTCATATCATATGCACGTGACAACTGCATATTATATGCATGCCAAACATGTGCATGTGATGTATATGCCAAAGTCAATTTTAAAAACAGTCTAAAAAGAAGCCTTTAAGACACATTCTGTTGCCCCCTAAAAAAAATACACAGGTGAAGACTTTTTTTTTTTAGACAATCTGCTGACTAGTCAATTGTAAAGATACATATTTTTGCACATTCCTAGTTGTTACAAATACTCTGTGTTTAATACAAGTGTGTGAGGTACATAGTTGCTGACATTGGGACAAACTTCTTTATAGCCTAAAGGTAAAGCTAAAAGCTAAAAAAAAAATTCATGAGAAGCAAAAGGAAAGAGGAAGTAAGGCGTTATCATTGCAGGGGTGATATCCATAATTAGTCGTTTTTTTTTCAAGTTTGTCGTGCCTCTAACACATGTCTGCTGAAAGCAGGAAAAACTGATTAACTCTCTCCAAATCTCACAGATGTGTGAACACCTGAAAAAAAAAAAAAAAAAATCAGTTTCAGCCAAACCTCGAAAATCAAACTGGAGAGACAGTATTGCATTCATAGCAAAAAGTACTACTCTGTAAATTGAAACCGGCATGAGTACTTTTATTTAAAAATCATTTTTAAAAAAAAAGTACTTTTTTCTTTGGAACGCAAAGAAGTCATATTAAAGAGGTTTTCAATAAAAAAGAAAATAGCTTCTTATTTTTTTACCTACATAAATATTTAATGAAATGGAAATTTTGGAATACTTAATTTCGTCTATTTATGTCTTTGATTTAAATTCACTTATGGCAAAATAGCATTTCTGTGAATCTGGCAACAGCTGTGTTACTTTCATATGATGAGACGGTGTTAAAGAGAGATGATTCGCTGAGGGGAAAAAGAGAGAAATTCACAGGCAGGAGCTTTGTTCTCCACAAATCCAAAGCATTAAAGGCCTATTATAAAAAGAAAAGTCCAATAACCTAAATTTGACATTTAAGAGTTCCTATAAAATTAACATTGAATCACTGAATCACTTATTAACAATTCAAATCCATAAACATGCAAACTCCCACAGCAACATGAGCCAAATGCTCAATTTGGGATTGTAATAGTTCATCCAACGCAGTGGGAAAAGAGCCTTAAACCAATATGAAAATTACAAAAGCATTTATAGAAACTACAATTGGTGTTTTAAAAGTCCAAAGCACTTTGAAACACTGTGAGAGTATACGGCTTGCCCGGCTTGTAAATAAGCTACAGACACTATTCTAATATCAGAGCGGACAAGCAGGCAGTATTCAGGATCTCCAGCGCCACCTATCTTCCAAATAGCGTTGAACGCAGTGCTCGAACCTCCTGCTGCGTAGCCTGAACCACGACGTGCTCATTTCCAAAGCTAATGAGAAACGGTGGAACGTTGGCTGGCTTGGTGGAGCCTCACAGACATGGAGAGAAGGAGCCCAGCCCAACCTCAGGGCTCCTATCTCCCCATTTCCATGTGCTGCACCATGGGAAATCTGCTCCTATTATTATTTCTCCTCTTATTGCTTATGTTCTTTTAATATTTCATTCAGTCATTAAAAAGGGATGGATATGATTTCATTGCACGCTTCATCGCCGGAGACTAATTTCACTGTAAGTGCTGTTTGCACTGGCCTTTAAATTAGAACTTAAGATCCGTGTTTCTACATAAAATTAGCAGCCTCTAGTGATTTAGGAGGTGGAGAGACAGTGGACTCAGGGAGGTTGGCATATGTCAGCCATATATTTAAATATGTGAAGAATTTTTTGGGGAAAAAAATAAAAATAATGCTTTTATGGTTGTACACCATACCCGATCACGTTTGTAGAACAAGACTGTGTAGTACACCTATATATTTCTTTTATGTTATAATTTGTCATCATTTAAATCATTATTTTAATGTTCAATCATTTTTTTCAAGAATTCCTAATAATATATAACACAATAATTTATATTTATATAAATAATTTATTTCTAATCCACCAATAAACACATACTGAGTAAGCAGTAAGGGATACAACTGTATTCTTGTCAAAAAATGGAAACTTTTCATTGAATTGCAGGCCCTGCACTGCCTACCTGGAGTGTGACCAAAGGGCAATAATCAAACGTTGCAAACACTGACACCATGGGGACTGTGTGAGAACTGCTGCCACAAACCTGAGCATCTAAATCACTTTAAGAATTCCTTCAGCTGCCTGCTGTAAACTCAGCACTAAAGTTAATAATTATGATGTATAAGACAGAAAATGCGTGTTGATTACGGTTGATCTTGGCACAGCGTGGCCTTCCCAGCAGAGGCTGGCCAGTCCAGGTGTCTCTCCAGAACTCTGCCTGGAGTATGATGAACTAAGCGTGGCAGACACTGTGGCAGGAGATCATGCAAGCCAACACACACACACACACACACACACACACACACACCACACTGCAGCCAGTTCACCTGATGCAAGCAGTGACTCAGTGGTTTCTCTGTAAACATTTTCTCAGAATTGGTCCATTCTGTTTAGTCACGCACGTAACGAAGCATGTTTATCAGAAACAGGCAACCTTATTTTTTTGCTGTAAACATTACACTATTCTGCTGTGTAGTAGTTTTAAAAGAAATTCTGCAAAGCACTCTGAAATTAATGGACAGTACCTTTTAAAGGGTAACATAATGTGTACAATTTATGTACTAATATATCCACTTTAGGGGTAAATGGGTACAAAACAATTAATAAATAAATTAAAAGAAAGTGTGTAGTGGAAGAAAAGGCAAGAATATTATTATTAAAATCTGTATGTAAAAATCCATCATAATTTTGTGTCACTCTCACGTTTAAACTTGTGTGAATCTAAGGCAAAGTTTCAACATCCCATCACTGCTATGTCTGAAAACAGCCAATATTCCCCAAATTGTTCATTCAATCCGAGCACAAGCTCGATCGGTGAACCGCACGAGTCCAGGGGTCTGGCTCTAGAACAAGATTCTATTGTTGCATTGTTCACACATTCCTGAAAGGCCATGTTTATACAGATGCGAGTCCATGGCCTATCTGAGGAGCCGCTCTCTGGCCGAGACCCTCCGTTGATCAAAGCTTTTAATGCAAGAGCAGAGGCACTTGTTTGGGTCGGTGGGGATTCGGAGCACAAATCTCCATCTGTTGGCCGTATGGACCTTCTCAGTTACCTCCGGGACAAGAAAGCTTCAAACTGCCATCCCTCTAACATTCAGTTTACTCAGCTGGCTCCCAATCCTGTTACCTCCCCTTTGTTTTTCCCCCAGAACATGTGTTAAGTTAATGCTCTGTAACAAATTTCAAAGGCCCAATTTAGGGGGGGGGTCAACAACAGGTAATAGACCGATATATTGACGTAGTGATCTGAAATGTGAGAGCAAGACAGACGCAAAACCGATACGTGTTTTTTATTTTTTTTTTGTTACGTGAAGAGCAAAGACATATAAACACAACCTCACACACTTTATGAGGGAGCGCTGTTGACTCCAGCTTACTTGTTTCACACTAAAACAACCTCAGGCTTGCTTTGATCACACTGGGTCAGCCGGGCTCACTCATATTTCGGTTACATGGTTAGGGCCGTATTGTATAAGATGGTTGGTTACAGTGAGGCTCGGTTTCTGTTTCGTAATTGGATTAAGGCCACACACCTCTGCTCCTGTTACTGGCACCAATCAATGTGGAAATGAGTTGTCAACACATCACTATTTACTCAGCACTCATTTATTTTTCTATGGGATGCCAAAGGCTGCACCTAAACTAAAAGGCACCAGATGAGGGGGGGATCGGCGGCTTTGAACATTTAAAATGATCGGTCCTGTCCTGTTGACTTTGTTCGGAAATGTCACCGTCCTTCCACACACACACACACAAGGAATATTAGAACAGGAAACAACAACAACCCTAATTTATCCCTTTCATGCCCTGCTGACGCAGTTGATATAAAACTCAAACGCAGACCGTATATTTGATTCACTACTTCAAAAGCAAATAATATGAACAATTAGCTTGATGGCGACAGGCACAGTGGGATATTTTGGGGCACGCATTTAGCATTTAAAACAAGGTTCATCGTTACAATTCAAGGCGGACAAATACACGCACAAAACCCATCAGGATTGGATTCCAAAAAGAAGTTCATTAAAATGTTTCGTAAATGAAGGCATAAAGAACCCCAACTTTGATTTATGCCAACAAACCCTTCTAAAATTGCTTTCCATTGCTTCCAGGTATCCGAGGGTATTTGCACAGTTGCTCTTAATTGAAAAAGTTATAGTAGCACATTACACTTCATGGTTTTATAACCAGTACTATAAAGCCTTGGCAGGCCTCGAAAGGGGAAGCTGCCCATTAACTTATAGGGTCCAGGCCCAGGAAGTGTAATTGACAAGCTCTAGGCTACTTTCATCACTTGTCGAGTTCATAGCGTCAATCTATGTTTCCTCTGGGATGCTGTTGCATCTTTGACATGAGGGTGTTTGTGACATATCCCAGTCTGCTTCTAAGCCAGTGGCTCTCGGCTCTCCATAAAAAAAAGAAAAAAGAAAAAAAAAAAAAAAAAACACACACGCACACACACACTCATGGGCCTCGGAATTGGGTCCAGCCTGTGCAGTTAGCCATGTGTTCAAATTTCCTTCCAAGCCAACTCAGTTTGCTTTGTGGCTTTTGTGGAAGGAGGGAAAAAACCCAAAAAAACACACTCACATCAGCTCACACAGTTATTAACCAAATGGAAAGCTGATGATAATCCAGGTTCTCTATACATGCACCCGGGAGAACTAATTTAACAACGAATGTGTGAGAAACATGTTCCTTTAGAGAAGCTGAACAAATGGATTTGTCTTCAAGCGATAACAAACATGAACTGCTGGTTTAATTAACAGAGTTAAACACATCCTCCTGGACGACCCCAGGCACCGAAGCTGTCATTGGACGAACTGCATAGTCACATACTAACTGCAAATATGACAAACCCTGGCGTGACAGTCACAGTTCACACTGTACATTAGCCGGCCCATCAGTAGATCGCCTCTGGAAATTCATCTGCTATGAATTACAGCCACCTGGCACCATGTCCTGATGACCAATGCCCAATATGGACAGATTACTGGGACCTTAAAACCATGCCTTCTTTGTAATTGACATTTAAACTGTTTGAAGTCCCTCATTAAAATCTCTCAAGAGGAATTAGACACAGATGTACTTTGTAGATGTACAGTACTAATTTGCTTTAGTGATTTTGACTGGTTGTTTAAAAAAACCTCAGGAAAAGACAACCATTTTGAATTCTTAAGCATTCAGAATTTAATGTAATTTAATAGTCATTAATTTGCGTCTGAAGGACATAGAGGTTTAAAGTAGGAAAATGTTGCACAAACACCATCAAAATAAAATTTTGCTTGGTCTTAAGCTTATCATGAACAAGCCATTTATTTGTTTATTTAGATTTGTCTACTCAAATTTGGGCCTCTTCTGAAATGTTGAAAACTGTCTTTCAAACAAAGATCAATAAATGCATTCATCCATAATAATTTAAAAAATAATTTAATTTGATTTGGAAAGTATTCAAAACATCAACTCACATAAAATGCATAGTTTAATTCAGTATTACTTTATTATTATTATTATTATTATTATATATTATACTTATAATATGCATATTTAAAGAGAGAGCTATAAAATCTCAAGCATATCTTTATACTTGTATACAAAAGTCTTGTGCTTACCAATGTTGAATTTATTTAATAAAAAATAATATTGTGAAATATTATACAAAAAAAAATATATATATATATATATATATATTTCAGTAATTTATTCTTGTAATTTATTATTTACAAAAGTTATTCCTGTGATGCTAAGCAGCCATTACACCACTCTTTAGCTAATAATAATAATAATAATAATAATAATAATAAATATTTCATATTATCATTGAAAACTACTTAAAATGTATGTGCAAGCAAAACTAAAAAACATTTTTCAGGATTATTGAAATTTGAAATTGATTTTTTTTTCATTCAAAATAATTAATATAATATGAAATATGAAACAAAAAACATACTCACCCCAAAACCTAGATATACAGACTTTACAGGTTGCATTTAACATTCATTCATTCATTTATTTACTTTTCCTCTTGAAAGACTACAATGCAGGTATTTTTAAACATCTATTTTTCTGGCAAACACACGACAGGTGTAACAGCATTCCAAACACTCTTAAACACCTTGCTGAATAATATACTATAATAACATATAATACTATGTTTTGGATACTATTCAAAACATCAATTTTGCATCTGACTAAGGCAACATGAATCAGGTTTTATCAATAGTATTCAATGTATTGACATCTCTGGTAAGACATATCAACAAATGAGACATATGGAGGACTACAAACTTCGGCTACACAAGCTTTTTGTGACACAGAAACAAGTCGTTTAAATAAACAGACAAACAAACAGTTATTCTTCAAAAACAAAGCATGTAAACATGTCAATGTCACATTCATAAAACGTCATATTTTCCATTAATTCTCTTCGCTTGTTTTAACGGGACGTCCTTTTACTACAAATCCACTTAAAAACGACCAGTGTCATTAACACATGATGCATAATGTAAAGAGGAGAAAAATCTCCAGCAGGTTCAAACTTACAAGACAGACTCCCCTCTGTAAGCACGTCCTATGCGCAGCGCCATGTCTTCAGCTTGCTCACATGAGACGTTCCTATTGGCTGCCAACGTCACCATGTGTAAAAAATGATGGAATTCGATTGGCCAGAGGAAAATTAGCTGCCCACGAAGAATCGCCCCTTTCTGATTTAAAGTCGCAAGCAATTGCATATGTTCTGCACTAAGAAACACTCTCATTACTACTACTACTACAACTAACTCATAAATACAACTGATAAATAACTTCTCTGCCTTTTCATCTTTTAATGTGAACTATATTATAATACTTAAGAATTTATTAATATACTTTCATGTTTAGAGGCTTTACTTCCTATTTCTGCAGTAATGTATACTGTATATTGAGCACATTTTTGTCCATACAATACCTTTATGACCTACGTTGCTAGAAAGGTGCAGCAAACAACTAAAACACACTTTACATTTTAAAAACACAATAAAACTAGACCTTACATTACAGAGTGGCACATGTAAATTCAACCTTGGATTTTAAACCTTTGGCTCATTATTTAAACTCAATGAGTTACAACATTTTACTCATATACAATTGTATTTTAATTAAAAAAAATTTTTTTCCCATAATGACAATAGAATGCTTATTGAATTATAATCACGTTAGGTAACAACTATTTGAAACATTTGCAGTTACATAATACATATTAATCAACACACATTTTAAATGCAGAATAAAGTGTACGCCAAGCTAGTAAGCCAGTACTTCATTCCAAGCATAGCCTCAGTTTGGTGATGATCCTGGTTGTCATGTCTATGCACTGACGTGCACGACACCATGACTGGAGCGCACTCCAGGAACCGGCGCACAGCAGTGGTGAATTACTACTACTACCATCAGCCAGGTCCATGCGTGGCAAACAAATGACACGCAATATTTGCCATGATTAAGTCAGCAGGGGACTCTGAGGAAATGTCAGGTTTCAAAAACCTTTTCTTTGGCTATGCGATGGTTGTGCACAGCATTGCTTGAAGGAGAGGAACTCTGTAAGAGCCAAAAAATACCAAAAGGAACAACAAGAACAACAACAACTATGACACATTTATTTGCATTAGAATATAAAAAAGTGAGCAAACCATGTCACACTAGTTTACGTCCTACATTGTTTTGGAAAAATAAAACTATATTTGTACAATATTTGCCTGTTACAATCTATCTAAAATATATTATTAAAGTCAGAGAACATATATCTCTCATATTAGGGCATTGGTGCCAACAGGAGGTATGAATTAAATTACATATGCAAGATCTATCTATCTATCTATCTATCTATCTATCTATCTATATATATATATGTGTGTGTGTGTGTGTGTGTGTGTGTAAATACATAAGGCCTGCAACAATACCACAACATAACAGGTGTAGAATGGGAACTCACATTCAACATATTGCATATAGTTTGAAATTCCATTCATGGGTTACTTGGAAACTCCCTTTTTCTTTCTCAATGCCTTTCATCAACCTCAATTGTCATCTGTTAATCCAGTTTTGATAGCATTTGGCACACTTTCTTTGGATCACAGCAAGCTCCACAACTTCTATTCTGGTCTCCCCTAGGAATCACAGAGCCCCTGAAAAAAGCCAGAGTTTGGTTTCCCCAAAAAAGGGGGCCTGTGTGCCATCTGATGAAAGTCGCTCAGATACACACACGACAAATCATAATCGGACCGTTTCACTCTTGCTACCAGAAGTGCTACAGCACCAGCATCATTTAATGGCAGTGTAAATCATGGAACATGTTTAAAAGAAATTGAATGTTTAAGGACGGGTGTAAGAATATATAGAATACATACAGCAGCTCTTGACCGCCTTTGTTCTCTTTGGTCTACCCTGGTACAAATGGACAATGTATCAGCAGGGTTTGGTGTCTTGGATGTCTGCTTCATTGAAAATCTTGAAATAGTGCCAACCCTGAAGCAGGAGATGAAAGAACACAAATGGACGGCAAAATGTATGGATGAAAAGTCACAATCTAACTCAAGTAAGAAAATGTCTGCTGTATTTGCACTTATTAATATTACCTGCACATTTGTTTAATTGCTAACAGTTCTGTCATTCATCTTTGATGTCTTTGAAGACAGCTAATAAGCTAATATCATACATCAAACAAACAAACAAACAAAAAAGATACATGATAAATATTGTTTTTGAGTATTATTTTATATATCTACTGTACATTAACAAATGCAAATCCCAAAGATTTCTTATGAGTGCCATCAATGCTCTCCCAGTGTTGGCAACGTTCACCTAGGGGTACATCCCATCACAGAAATGTCACTGGATTTGGTATGAAACCATGACATTTAGACCTAAGATATCCATTGTGAGTTTTTTTTATTATTATTTTTTTCTGAGACACATGTAGGTTCATGCTAAAATAAATAATAATAATGTTATTATAAATATTATAATGAAAAATATTTCTGAAAACCTGCATATGAATAAATGAAACCCTGTCATTCATAACAAAAATAAAATTAAGAAATGTAGTTAATATAACATGTGCTGTATACGCTGTTTGAATTTTCATCTAAAATCATTTTCTTCCCCCAGGCTTCTATTGTGTAGGTTCAGTAATTTAAGTAATATTTTCTTTTCATTGCCAATAAATAAGTGAAATAACTGTAATAACTGAACATAACCATGGAAGCCTGGGAACAATGCTCATATTAAATACATCCAGATTTTAAGGTAAAGATAAAAACATTTAAAAGAAAAATATGTACAAGATTAACATGAACATGTAATAATAAAAACAAAACTGAAAGTAGCATTAGAGTGGCTCTAGAATGGTTTCCTTACAAGCAACTGCAAAGCAGAGTTTCAAAGTTATTAATCTGGAATTTCCCTTTTTTTGTTTTTTGAGGTTTGTGGGATCTGAAAACTGTCAAAACAGTGTTGTGCTGTGCTGCGGTGAAGACCTAACTCAAGACAGCAGCAATTTGTGACATTATCACTGTTCATTTATAATGAAGAGCCCAACCCAAATTTAAAGCAGGGCAACATGTCACAAACAACCCATGTCTCGGTCACAACACCTACAACCTGTAAAACCACTATGCCGAGACCATTTACTCGTTGCCTTCTCGCATTAGTAATCTTAGTTTTGTTGGCGCTAGCAGAGGACGCTTCAGCCGTTGCTGAACCACCTTCTTCTGCAACTCACATTAAGTATTACAAATGATATCATGGCAATTTGTCACGCTCCTCAGTTCAGTGATGTTTTACCGACTCATTTACTATGATACCTTGTTACGGATCCAGCTGCGAATCAGAGGCTTGTCATGGGGCTTGGGGCAGACCCCCCTCTGCGGCTACCCAATGACCTGGAAGGCAATAGGGGATGCCAGTGCCTAGAGCATGTGCTGCACTGACAGAGCAGCAGGGCTCTGTCAAAAGGTCTCCCATACAAACTTTCCAGATCACTCTGTTTTTAACAGATGAGTAAGCAGCCACGGAGCAAGCCTTCGGATTTGTGAATCACAGGTTTCCTATTTGGTTCTAGTGGCCCTTTTTGACACACCCTGTATCGCCTTCCTCCGAGGGGGATCGTGCACTGGTGAATCTGGGCAGAGGGGGGGAGATTGCAAGTGGCAGGGTCACTGCTTGGGTTAAGCAACAATTCAGATATGTGCTTTTAACAGACAAATGCCTGTGAAGGTATCTTGTGGGTTTTTCTAGCACAAAGACTACGATATTGATCTGTGCCAGAGATACAGGTGACATCTGCTCTTATCTGGCACAACGGTAGCTTTAAATCGATATGTTCATCTTTTTAGGTTTATGCATACTAATAAATGCCAGCTATTGCACCAAATCTATCCAGACATACAGTTCGAACTTCAGTGATTTGAGCATAACTGGCAATGTCACAAAACATTAGCCTCTAGAGACCCCAAAGTAAATGGAGTAGAGTAAAGACTTTGAGCGAGACTGTGGTTGATGACCCAGTAGCTGCTTGCAGTCAGGGTTGGTGGACCTGGTCTGCACATTAACAAAATCACAGGAAATGCTTTCAAGATCGCCCAACCCCCCATCCACCTCAAAAACAACTTTCTCACCTCATTTAACTAAATTAATGAGCAGGTTCAGGCCCATTTCAAACAGACAGAAAATAAAAGAGGCAATGAGAAAAATAGCCAGTTCTGCACCTGCCGTGTTTGAAGTGAACAAGCATATGCTGCATTTGTAATGTCCATTCATTTTATTGCATATTTTAAGATAGCATTAATCGTATTTATTTCTATTGACCTCCTCTTTATATAAATTCACTTTTCTCATGTGTCGCCTCTCTCTTTTCCGTTTTTTTCCCCTGTTCCTCTGGTGACCTTCCACTCTCATCAAACAGACAAGGACAATATGTTTGCTTATGCCGTGGTCATGTGATCTATGAATTGATATGAGTTCATCCATTATTCATACTCAGTTTTGCATAAGCATTTCCCTATCATGCCTGTCACTTACATAGTCAACATTATGAAAGCGGCTCGTCACCGGCACGGCCTCACAGTGGTCACAACTAGCTAGTTAGTACAGACATGACTTGCACAGGGGACATGCACCAAATGCCACTCCACTGACCCGTGAACTATAAAAACAAGCAAACAGCGACAGCAAGACATGCGGTGGCAGTATCTGATTATTAATATATTATTGGGGCTAGGAAACATGCCCCACTGCCAAGCCATGGGTAAGCGTGAATACATTGGCCCTCAAGTACACACCGGTGATGAGGGGAAAGGTGAAAACAGGTTTTACTCCACTCACTGGACACATAAATGCAGGTCATGTGACAAATTGGGTCTAATTACTGTAGGCGCCATTGAGAGCTTATTCTGCTCCATATGTATTCCTTGAATTGTCGCAACATCATGTCTGCAGCTCAAGAATGGTGATCATTTAGCTGACACTGCTTAAGTATAAAACCCACACATAGTCACTGTAAATATACAAGCTATGTACAATGGTTGTGTTTAAATGTGCAGTTTATTGTATGAATAAAGGTATTCATTCTGTTTTAAGTATTTTACAGAAGTGAACCGACTTTTTGTTATTGCCCCACCTAGAGTGTAAACCACTTTGCACCAGCTGTCCTACATGTTACTGAAGCTTTTCCTCAAGCTAAACAAAGACCAATTCACACTATCCCAACGTATTTTGATTGTGTCCATCCATCAGCTAATAAAATAACATAATTAACACTTTAAAGTGCTTAAGGTACCAAATTTGCTTGAGCCCCTCGTACACCCTTAGCACTGACTAGCCAGTCTATAAAGCTCTTTATGTTCGCACCTTTTTGATATAAATATCTTCCCACCCTGGGCATAGGAAAGCTGTCAGTAGAACATTTGTTTTCCATTTTTCACCACTAAGGGCTGTTCAGGAGGCAGAAGTTTGACAAGGCGTTAAAAATGTACACCAACACTTACTATTTGCCCTTCAGAAAATTTTAGCAGCTTAGCAGATGGGGTTTAATCTGGCACCATTTATTTTCTTCCCATTTTCTCTCATTCCAATCAATGCCACTGAGTATCCACACGCTGCACAAAGGTGAGCACTAACAAACAGGGGTCTGGAATAGAGTAGTGTAACTTCACAGTTAATTTGTATAATGGCTATTTTTAAAAAGCAAAAAGCTGATTTTGGCTGGTATTGTATTTAAAGTTCATTTGTTACAGTCGGTTATTGTAAGATACAAAGTTTTTGTACACTGCATACAGTATTTTGAGCTGTATGGTAGTGGTATGCTATCCCAAACACTGAAACAGTGAAGCGAACAACCTATAAAAGTCTCTTTACAAAAGATTTCACAATTTTACAAAAATGACCACTGTTTATTTTAAACATGAGGAACTGTTTTAGTCTCATTCCAACCTCAGCATATAGAAAATTGTTACATTTCAAAGTCTGTTTATAATATAAAACACAACACCATGTGGTTAAACCGCAAAGTGGTTACTTGGAAGGGCTTTAGTCAAGAGGAATGACAATGAAGTTGTCGCTATTTTTCTTAAATCTGCACTGAAAACAAAAAATTACGCAACAAAACTACACCCAATCAGAACAGATTTGATGCTTAATATGGGCCACTTGCAGTCTTGGCCACTTCATAGTGTATGCACTCAACAATAAGTGCACAAGACTGTCCCAGGTCAGAAATATACCAAAGCCCAGTGCCCAAAACTTGAACTAAATTCACATCACCTCCAATAATGCCTTGGATTAGTATTTAAGGCTAAACTTATCCCATCATTGTGAGAATATAAGGAAAACTCACAAGTGTAAATTCTAGCTATGACATACAATTTGGGAGTATTTTCTTGTTGCTTGTTTAACACTTGAAAAGTAATTAAAAATCAAAATGTACTAATAAAGTTAAACAACACTGGGTTGCAAGTTTGTCCCACTTTAACACTTGGGCCAAATATAGAAGAAGTAGTAGACAAGCGGACAAGTAAAAAGGCACCAATGAGTCACATGAATTAATGCCTCATGGGAAATTCTGACATTTACAAGAGCTTTGTATTTCTCGTCACTTTATGGCGTTTGATCTGATTAGAACAAAGTTTTATTGAATTCATACACACTTTCTCACACTTAAAGTACATAAAGCACATAAAACATATGCATTCTTTTTCAATGGCAAAAGTAAACTGTAAAGGCCCACAAAGCCTAACAGCTATTAACTTCCGAGATGGACAGAATTATCTAAACCACCCTATGAATAGACCAACACACATCTATTACCTCAGTGTCTGAACCTCCGCAAATGAGACTCGCTATGACTCAGGGCGAGCCCGTTGGAGGCTAAGCGATCTAGACGCGGGAGATGCTGCAACATAAGACCGTGTTGAAAGCGCCCTGGCACACGTGGAATTCTGCATGTCAGGTGGTGAAGTGGATTGAAATAGATATCACCAGCACAGCCCAGAGAGTACAACCCATGCCCGCTGTTGACCTGATACCAGCAAGGAGACCACAAAGAGTGGCCGAGTGACCGGCGAGGCTCGAGTCATCCAGTTGTCACCCCCCTGATGCTGATTCGGTTTAATGAGCGGCGTGCTGTCACCACACATCTCTCCACTGCGTACGCTTGTACAATCTGGCAGCTGCAGAACCTGCTGGAGTCCACGGAACTCCTCTCTTCACTATTAAATAACCTCAGAGTACATTACGTGCGTTTCACAAAAAAATAAACACACAAACAAAAGGGGAGAGCATTTGCACGCAAGCCTTAAGAGGCCCAGTCACATTGGTACAGTGTAGCTAATGTTGACCTAATGTACCCTGTACAGTACATAGGAGAACATGAGGGCGGGAAATGCTGACTAAGTATTCAGATTTGGTTTAGTTGAAAATATTCAGTGGCCTTGTTTCTTTTTGTCTACCCACAATCAGCGTAGAACTTTTTTTAAATCCAGAATCAAATAAAAAATTGACATGGTTGAAGTGGTGACCCAAGATAGCACCAAGTTAGCATGAGAGAGATATAAAACCTGCATCCACCTTGATTGTGTGACCAAGGCAGAAGTTTTCTTAGAGGTTCATGATGAAAAGTGTATTTCTGTGGTCTAGAAGATATCTTTATGGACCAGCCTCCACCCTGCATTCCTCTTGGTCATCCTCCTGGAAAATGGCATAAGGTTTACAAAACATCATTGTGGCTGTGGCACCAATTACTGTTAATATATGTCAAATGGCTAAAGCAGAGGCTTAGAAGTAGACTGATCACTTCGATAACGCCAACTGTCACTCCGTTAGCCGCAGCGCAGCCCCACTAGAATAATTAGTCCACTCTCTGTGAATAAAACAATATGAAAACAGCCAAATTGACATCCAAAATATGGGCTTTGCTTTAGATGACCTGAAAATAGGCTATCCCATACAAAGTACAAAGGCTACATCTTGAACTGCATCAATATTGATTCTCTACATTGAAAATAAGATTGGATCTTGCTAGTAATTGTAAACTGCTCAGAGACTTTTCAACAGGCAGATCAGCAGTATTGGAGATCAGATTTTGGTTTTAAAATAGCATAGATTAGAAATGCAAAAGAAATGAAAAAGGAAAGAAAAGTTTCACTGACATCAATATCAAGGCCATGTAATTTGGCTAAAAGATATGTTAAGTATTTTAAAAATATATATTAAAGAATTACCTGTAAATGTGCCTACATGAAGGCAAGCCTTAAATTACTCTTAAATGAAAATTAAACATATCTTCTGGATGTTTAACCCACACACTCTTCCAAAAACAATGTTTATTCTTTTGTCCAATTTTTAGGATGTCTTCAAGCATTGTTTCACACAAAATTCTATATAAATTATATCACAGAAAAATATAGTTCAAGGATCAAATTAAAAGAAAATATATTTACTGCTCAATTGAACATTAAAAATTCAATTCAACATTCAGTTTGGATTTTCAGTAGGATGCAGATTTTTGAATTTGATGTTCATACTCTTGGTGTGAGGCACATTTACAATGATTACAAAATAGCACCTGCAGCTCTTTATTTATTTTTCTGGTAAATTTAACTATAAATATTAAATAAAAAATTTAAAAAGACAAATTTTACATTAAATATTAGATTAAAAATATGTGTCAGAATGTAAGAAGGTTGTAACAGGGATGCAAATGATGCCTAAATGAAGCTGTCACTCAGTTGGAGCTATTGTTAGGGACCAACTTTTGGGATGCAGAACATGCTGAATGTGATGAAAAAAATACATATTTGTATGATCTTGGTCAGCCTTCCACAACTAACAGCAGATAGACCCTTAGATACTATGCAAAATATTGTCTGTTGTTTATATAGTCCTTTTTTTTCTCAAGTCAATATATTTTTAAATAGCAATAAACTGCAGCACAACACACAGTTAAATATTAAATGAAAATATGGTTAAAAAATGTTACTCATATTCAATTTGAATTATTTTTTTACTATGGACTGAACATCAAATCAGTAGATGTCACATTATGATACTGCTGTATGCTATATCTTAACTGTTAAATGCACACAAAAATAAAGCATATCTAAAAATATCTCTCACAGCTCAAATGATGGAATTTGTGACTTCAGTGCTTTCAATGAAAGTCACAGGAGTGTATCATATTTATGGAATGTGCTGTGAAACCACCAACACTTTGTGAAACCACCTACCAAAACCAAAGCACACAGCTTCAGGATCTCTCCAAAATATATTCACCCCAGTCACATTTGTAGTTCCTACAAAAGATTTAGAAAACTACTTTATACAACACACAATGGAAATATTAAACACTTTTTTTCACAGAAATAGGGAAAATGCTCTCTATCGCCTTCTCAAGTGTTTTTCTCACTCGCTCTCTCTCTCTCTCTCTCTCACACACACACACTGCAGGGCAGACAGTCGGGGCACGGCTCATCTATGTGAAGCCAGCTGGCTGTGGCGTCCCTGAGAGCCGAGCACTTGTCCCCCGCTGAGTGCAATTGAGAAGCGCAGACCTGCCTTTACTCTACACACAGCCCAGAGCCAGGCCTGACAGACACTGTCAGTCTAAAACACAGCGACGCAGGGCCCAGGGCCTTTATCTGCACTCAAACACGCAAACATACGCAGGGAACTTTTACCACCTCTCACCGTCATTATGTATGTGTTAGTTACACATTAGTTTCCTTTCGAAAATGTACTTGTGTCAGTTCTCGTAAGAGAGGAGGCAGCTAAACGGAGTGCTAAATTTGACAAGCAGCTAAAGGTACGCAGGACGTTTTCACGCGAGTGCAAATGAGTGACACCACCAGAGATGTGCGTCCGAGAAAGCCACGTGTAATTGGTGATGATGGGAATGGACACAAGCCACATGAGACCGCTGACAAAGAACCAGCATCGCCACCAACAAAGGGCTGGCGGGAGAGATGACGGCTCTGAAAGGGGCAGGGCAGCTTCAAAGCCCGCCAGAGTCGTTCTTTTCTTCTTCACACACTCAGAGAGCCTCTAAAAAGTGATATTTCAGCATATCATTATCATTCAGCCTGGATGAATTCACAGTCGAAGATCAAAAGAACAGTTGCATGAGAGAGAAATAAAGATATATCGTAATTACCCCGGGTGGGCCGAGACTCGAATCTAAATGGGTCACGTCAGGCTATATGTGTGAACAACATTACATTAGAAGTATAGATTAGTTACCTTAAAGCTGCATGGTGAAAGCGTTCAATAATATGGGGGTTTACCAAGGTAAAGCCTGTTGTATTCGGCTGGTCATGTGATCTTAACATGTCAGCCCCCACGAGACGACCCACTCTAAGCAGAATAAAAAAGAGCTTGTATTAGACTGCTATGACTTTAGTATTCATCAAATGGTTTTTAACATCTCTTTTAAAATAAAGTAGCTTCTAATCATTTATTTAAAATATTTTTAACTTAACCCCAAAATGTTGTCTCTCACCAACACTAGCTATATAGTTTGAACAGTAAATTTCCGTGGTTTCTCAAAACTTAATTGATTTTGATAATATTCATGCTCAAATAAATCAGCTAATTCGTATTCAACCACAAAACACAAGGAAAACTGAATGTTCGTGTTACAGTTTAGGGGGCAAAAGACTGGTAAACCTGCCAAGTCAGGCATATTCCTGGATCAACACCTTTTTTTGCTAAATTACTGTCCTGAGGGACATGACAGCTGAATAATGAGGCTGCAGAAGCACCTATCCCCTACTGTAAGCCTAAAACAGATATTTCCTGTAAATAAATCCCTCAGTACTGATTGGTTGATTGGGATGTTGATCCTGGAACACGTTGTAATCAAATAACGTTAATCGAATGTTAGCTTCTAAAACACGTTGAAGCTGAAGTGATGCAAATAAGAAATTACTAGTGTATCTCTTTCATGTAAAAACGTAATATCTTTATTGCTGCATATTCATGAATACATTATCTGTGTAAGAGATGACAACTTGTGCGTTTATGGATTTACCAGGCAGTTACTCCTTTAAGTGGATTTGATAGAATTTGGTTCCCTCTAGTGGTCAGATCAGGGATAAACAGGTTTTTTATTTTTGTAAAAAAAGAAAGAACTGCTTTATTTCACAGTATATTAAGCAGTAAGAAAATTTGTGTAGTCTTAATCTTCAGTGTTGCATAGACTTTATTGAACTGGCTAAACGAACTGCTATCAATAATGTTCACAAAGGCTGCACCTGGTAGCCATGGCATTTGGCATGGCATTTTCACATCCATTAATAATTACTGTCATCTGTGTCTTAGGTGCTGGACCCCTGTGTGGATGATTGAGACCGTTCTCCTGATAACTGCATAAAATGTGAAATAATACCGAAATACAAATGTGGAGGATTACAGGTAACATTTTATGAGCAAAGTCCCATTTTGTCATGTATGAATAACACAGCGAATTAAATAATAGACTTTCTTAATTGCAAAGAGTGGTTTCTGCAAACCATCATGTGAAATCCTTTTCAGATGAAAAGCATCAATGCCTTTTTAAGAGAAAAAATCAATTGCAAGCTCAAATTTGGTATAAACACAGCTTTCATTCAGTGACTGCCGTCATTCAGTTTTACTAGATGTTGCACTTAAAATGCATAATTTCCTCCGAATCAGTTTCATCCGAACCTCCCTCCCCTTTCAGAACAAACAGAAAAAGGTCAGACTCCTAAGAACTGACTTTCATGTGTGTCTCACGCTGTGTCATCACTTTCAGAATCCAAAAATGCTTTCTGTCACTTGCCAGTGCCATCACCGCCAACTACTGTATATTACACTGGAGTCCTTATTGAGCTTCACCTGAAATGGCCTGCGTTCATTGGGGAAGTTTCCGATATGGTAAAATGACTGTTAAACTGTGTGAAATGCACTTTACAGTCAGACGAAAGTTGTGTCCTGTAAACGCTTTAAACTGAATGGGTGCTTTTGTTTTCTTTTTTTTTACATTTCTTTATTTATATGCTTAATCTGATAATGCATGTGTACCTCAGTCTAGTCCAACATTGGTTTAATCAGACAACTGTCCTTGAATTGTGCCAATAAAAGGCAGAATTGTAATGCCAATGCTGATTGCGCATTAAGAACACTTACTGTAATACAATTGTGCAAAATAAAGTAGTTTTTGTCAACAGGAAGTGTCTGAAATAAATAATCATATGTCATTTTGCTTATCGTATTTAATAGTTATTGTATATTTTGACTAGAAATATTAAGATGAGCCTTTTTTTATATACTGAAGCGTGAATCTACTGACCTACAGTATGCTATTATATGAAAAGCTGTCCACACGAGGAACTGGTGTTTTGACCTGTGTGAATTGTATTATAACTGCAAGCGACTGGTGACAATTACGTGTACATTTTCAGTGTTAGTGTGCTTTTTACTGTCTCAGCTAAACATGCAGACAGCATAGGTTGTCTTTGCATATTGAAGCCATTTGTAGGTAGATTTGTGTGAACGCTGTGGCTTTGTGGCACATTGTTTGTGTCGGCAGCCTGACTTTTTTTTTTTTTTGCTGAACTAATGCGATGGTTTTTGACTGAGTCTACCTATTTATAAGGTCCATTAGAAAAGTGTTCCTGGAAACATGTTTGGAAACAATCATTATTTGTGCGATAGCCTACTGAAGATGCCTCAAAGGCCACAGAAATGCTTATCTAAACAAGATTATTAAAGTATTGGTCATTATTATTTTATGAAAACTAGCATTTTTAACAAACTGATCCAAGTTGTGAAGTAGAACTTCTTGTGTCTGTTCTAGTGTAATTCAATAACAGACTAGACACAGGTGGACTGTTTCTTCTTTATACCTTTGACTGAACTGTCAGCATCAATTACAACAGAAATCCAACGTGCAAACTAGAAAAGGGGTTGGCCAACTAAAACTCAACTCAGTGTAAAAGACAGGTGTGGCCTAACTAATATATATCTTGTTCTATCTAACTCAATATACTACAGAACTAAAGTTTTAAATCTTTACTGATGTGTAAGAGATGGTACTGTACTGTATATTTTGTATTCAACTTGTGCGTTTATGGATTCACCAGGCAGTTACTCCTTTAAGTGGATTTGATAGAATTTGGTTCCCTCTAGTGGTCAGATCAGGGATAAACAGGTTTTTATTTTTGTAAAAAAAGAAAGAACTGCTTTATTTCACAGTATATTAAGCAGTAAGAAAATTTGTTTAGTCTTAATCTTCAGTGTTGCATTAAACTGGCTAAACGAACAGCTATCAATAATGTTCACAAAGGCTGCACCTGGTAGCCATGGTATTTGGCATGGCATTTTCACATCCATTAATTATATTAACACCTTTTACTGATGCAAAGGTGTTAATATAATGTGTAGCAAGTTGCACAGCACTTGCTGTTATGTTCAAAGATTTTGTAAAAGCACATATAGTTCCAGGCTCCGTGCAAGATAAAGACCACAGGGATATCTTTAAGCGAACGTCTCTTGCACATTCCTTCACGTTCTCAGTATCGTGACAAAAACGGCAGTGCTTTTTGTTGGGGTTTTTATGACTTTCATCAACAGAAAACTAAGTGATTGGGAAACTGCTGCCATATATCGAACATGAGGATGAGGTATAGTGTGGTTATAAACCACAGATGTTATCAGCGGCTTGACTAGCTTGCTGGGTACTGCAAACTACCTGTGTTTTCATACTAAATCAGAGTTGCACAAGCATGCATAATTTGTTGTTTTCAGTTGAACTTGATGCTTAAAGTGATTTCTTTTGTTCCATCTACAGAAGTCTCCAACGCATGTGTTTCCCATGACTGGAATGTGTTGCATTTATCCTGATGGTTTTAAAAAAGGATGTTGTTAAGCCCTGCAAAGGTTCCTCAACATGCTTGTTGGCATGTTAACTGGGTCAGCCCTGCAGAAATATAAGAGTTGTGGTTGTACGTGAGCTGAAATAACCAGAAAAAGAAGTAGGCTATTATCGCAGGTGTTACAGAATGTTTATCTGACTGTAATAAAAAGAATTAGTGAATGCATTGAGACTTTTACAGTGAACATGACCACTGGAATATTTAATAACTGCTTATATTATTTTAGCTGGACTCTCTTGGAATGTGTTAATGGTGAAAAAGTATTTTTATTATGTAGGTTTAATATATATATATATATATATATATATAATTGGCAGAAATTAAAACTGAAGGGAACAAATAAAAAGATATAGACATTTAAACAAAAAGGTTTTTTTTTCACTTTTTCACTCTATGAGAGATTTACATGATAACCGCAATTGAGCTTAACCAATCAGGTTTAAGGGGGTGGGTTCCTTTGAAGTAATTCAGCAAAAACGCCAACTATCTCAGTCACATCACTATCCAGTTCAAAGAGAGACTTGCTGTGAGTATCAGACAATTAGTGTCACTTACTGATGTGCAATTTTTTGGATCACAATTGATATTATGCATGTGCTCCAAAAGTTTCCACAACAATACATCTAAATATTCTAAATATATTTAATGTTATTGAAGGTATTGTGCTATGTTGTAGTAATTATTTTCTTCCTAAACAGTCTTGTATTTTTAACAGTTTTTTATTTTCCCTAACAGTCTCAGGAACACAGCAAATCAAGCAGAAGATGACAATGAATGACAGCTCCGCAAACCAGACTTGTGATGTTTTCATCTACAAGGAGTCTGCTCGGATCTTCTTTCCCATTTTCTATTGCCTGATTTTTGTCATCAGCGTGGCAGGTAACAGCCTGGTCCTCTGCATCACCTGTCAGAAAAAGCAGAAGATGAACTCAACCACGATATATATCATCAACCTGGCCATCTCTGATGCCCTCTTCACCTTGGCTCTTCCTGGCAGGATTACCTACTACATCCGAGGCTTCGACTGGCCTTTTGGAGATTTCTTCTGCCGGCTGACTGCCATGATCTTCTTCAGCAATACCTACGCTAGCATCGCCTTTATGACCTGCATCAGTGTAGATCGCTACTTGGCCATGCTGCACCGTCAGAAGTGTCAAAGACTGAGGAAAATCAAAGTTGTACGATGTATTTGCATTCTGGTATGGGTGATCGTGCTTCTTGAGACCTGCCCTCTGCTCTTTAAGAAAACCATGGAAAGCAGGTCCAACCACCGAACGTGCATGGAGTTCTTTAATTTTGATAGCGACGGGATGGCATTCGTTCTTCTACTTGCTTGCATCATCGGGTTTTGTTTTCCATTGGGACTCATACTGTGCTGCTACAGTCGGGTCAGTTGCAAGCTCTCCAAGACAGCCAAGGAAAACCCGGTGACCAACAGGTCTGGAAGCAACAGCAGGGCCAAAAATATGATCCTGCTCATTCTGCTGAGTTTCGTGATGTGTTTCAGTCCCTACCACATCAACCTCATGCAGTTTGCAGTAAGAAGGCTATACAGCAAACCCACTTGCGAGGACCTGAAGACTTTGAAAATGTCATTGCAGGTAACCGTTGCCATGATGAACTTTAACACCTGCCTTGATCCTATTATTTACTTTTTTGCCATCAAAACATACAAGCAGAGAGTCATGAGCCTTTTTAAGAGCTACATTTCCATGTCAGCATCCTCCAGAAGCATGCAAGAGAACAGCAGCAGTAACACATGAGGGACAAAATTATGTGAAGAAAAATATGATGGTGCAAACTGCAGAGGAAATGTCTTCACACATGTGAAAATGCGGTTGGATAGCTGTAGAGTACAGAGTTTCATATCTTTTTCTATTTCTGTGCAAATGGCATACGATTTCTTGACGGTGTTAAAGTCAGTTATTTTGTTGTTGTTTTTTTTACCACATTTTGCGTGAAGATATCCAACATAATATGATAAGACTGATATTGATTTTTGTGGTCATGATGAGTTTGAATATAAATATGATATCAATTTGTCAAATTTAGAACCAATGTTCATTTTGTTTGTGTAATATAATTAATATGTTATTGGATTTTCTTTTATATTTTTCTTTTTTGGGGGGATCAGGCCTGTCACTGACGTCAAATTAAATTCTGAGATTTAATGTGAAAATTGAAAATTCTGTCTTTTACTTGCCTTCATGTTACTCCAAACCCATTAAAAATGTGTTCGTCTTCAGAACACGAATGAAGATATTTTAATTTAATTTATAGAGAAATATTTATAAAAAAATAAATAAAAAATAAACATGCAATGTAAGTGTTTATCTGAAGATAAATGATTGGTTTGTTGGATGAACAGCTTTAATCTTGTCTTTACCCAAATAAACATTAATATTTTCATTTGTAATCCAGGAAAAAAAAAAAAAAAAAAATGCTGATGGGAATTACATGAGGGCGAGTAAATAATCAGGACTTTCATTTTAGTGTGAACTAACCCTTTAAGAATAATGAATTATTTGGAAATGTCCCACATAAAGGTCAAGAAGGCTGAAAGACAATTCTAAGTATGAGTTATTGTGTAGGTGTGAGATTTCCATAAGCTGCTGTGTAAATACTATGTTTTGCTTTAAAGACGCTCACAATGTGTATGTGTATGTAACATTTCGAGCAACTCCCTATAATGGCATTTTCCATTTGTGAATTTAAACTTATGTAGCTGTCAATTTTGCTAAACAACTTTTTCTGAATATCAATTAAAGAGTTCACTTACAAGTTGCTGTGTTTTATTTCACTTTTTTTTTTTTTTATCTCCAGCTACCTACGCAACAATAAAAAAAGTGTGATTTGATGACCTAATTTGCCATTTAGTTATCAAGCCCTGGGAATGCACAACAAGATTCTGAGCACCACAACAAGAAGACATTTATCTATAACCAGAAATCACATCTCAGCTTTTCTTAGAATGTCATGCCATTGATTCACCCATGGTGGCACTGACATATGAGACATATCAACTGAAAGGGAGTTACTACGAAAACGGCGATGACTTCACTGTCACACGCTTCTGTGTGGGCAGCGGGCACCAAAAAGCGCACGGCAGCACGTGTTTGATGGGAGAACGTGGGTGTTAAGAACACACATTGCAGTATTTTTTTTTCCTGCTTAATTTCACCTGAGCTTCAGAACAGGATATCAACATAACCACAAGCACATGAGGTGTCTTTTTTAGCCACTACAGGTGGTTTGCTAGACTTTGTTGTGTATTCCATGAAGCTATGTACGTGTCTATAAAAAAATGCGGAGAATGTGGCAAGCATACAGCAGCCTACAAAACACAAGGATGTAGGTGGCAGATAAAGTGGGTGGTAAAATTGTCTTTGTAGAGAATATGTACTCAATTTAATTTCAATTTAACAACGATTACAAATGCATAGTATCTGCAGTAGATAAAACATTAAATGGGGCATTAATCTGACATTTCGCAATCTTACCACATACCAGCATTCTCTATTTTCCCAAAATAGGTGGTGTTTATTTATTTATTTATTTATCGCACTAATAAAGTAGCATAATTTTACATTAATATTTTCCTTTTTTTTTTTTTTTGCTATTTGTCTATGCAAACAAATGATAGGGATTTGCTGCATTCAACCACAAAAATGCCTTTATCACCAGTCAGAGCAAAAAAAAAAAAAGGTCTAATATTTTATTTTATAAGCTAGTATAATGAGGTACAATGTGTTTCAGATACCCCAACTGGTAAAAAAACAACAACTTTGATTGCTATGTTTCACATTTCTAATTTTCTGTCCTAGTTTCTGAGTTGTTGTTGCAAAAACTTGTCTTTCCTTGTGACCTTTAGAAATTTATATGAATCTAAGCTTGTTTTCTGACCTTAGATTAAATGAGTTTTTTTCCTTCAGTGACAGACAGACTGCTTGATATTCTGCTACAGAACTTCCCCATTGAGGTTGGAAATCATAGACCTTTTAGTCAGCTCAAAAGTGATAATTCTGTCATTAATTACTCACCCTCATGTCCTTCCAAACCCACAAGACCTTTGTTCATCTTTGTAACACAAATTAAGATATTGTTGATGAAATCTGAGAGCTTTCTGAAACACCATAGAACGCAATGTAACTGAAATGTTTCAAGACCCAGAAAAGTAGTAAGGATATAATCCATGTGACATCAGTGCTACAACTGTAATTTTACTGCTTGTGCACATAAAAAAACAACTTTTCTTGATTCAACAATTCTTGTCTCCCGAGTTACCGTCTTCCAGCATTAATGGCATTAACCAGATGTGGACCGCTAATCTGCAGTGTCGTGTTGCTGGTATAACACGCAATACCACGACAAAAGCCCAAGAAGCAGCTCCTCAGAAATAAATATCAAATCATTAAATCATCATTAAAACTACAAAAAGGACACAACAACAGAAGAAAATGGCATTCTTTCAATCTCCACAAGGACATGTTCCACGGCAAATCAACATTGTTTGGTTAAAGGCCCCATATTGTCAAATCTGAATTTTTTGGCTTATTTCATAAGTGAGGTCTAGGGCAGGGTTCCTCAAATCTTACCCTGGAGGTCTGATGCACTGCAGAGTTTAGTTCCAACCCTGATAAAACTCACCTACC
>JAUCMS010000153.1:11607502-11621888 GCA_032357445.1 Enteromius radiatus | reverse complement strand
GTGCAAGCCTTTTCCAGTTTAGACAGCTCTTAACATTTATTTTAATCTAGGACTAGTCTTAAACCCTGTTCGGGAAAGCGGCCCTCAGTGTCTTTGTTATGACAACTTGACATTACCAAGACAACATAAACTGTCAGTGTCTATGTCATGCAAGTAGGGCTCGCTGCAGCACACAAGATCCAGGATGGCATGGTTGAATCCACTTCTAGGGGGTGGAGATGGGTAGGTTTAGATATATGTAAGGTGGGTGAAGTTGGATCTGGATCAGACCGTGCCCCCTGGATCTTGAGTCAAATTATTTTATGACAGTGTCATAAATATTTTTTTGATCTCAAGTACAGTGGTACAAATTCAATTTGTCATTAAAATGTAATTAAGTGTTAATATTCTGTCACATTATTTTATGACAGAATATTTGTTTCATTTATTTTATATTGTCTACGTAATGTCATGTTGTCATGACATAGACAATGACAGGGTAAGAAACATTGGTTTATGTCAAGTTGTCATAACAAAGACATCTCAAGCCCCCTTCAAGCAAAGTGTTACCATAACTTGTTATATGAATATCTGAACATACAAAAAAAAAAAAAATAAATCTAAAGAAAGAACAAAGTTGTCATGTGTGTTGAAGGAAAGCACAAAGGAAGATTCAAATTCACGAATAACAATCCTTTAATAATCCAGAAAGGCAGGCAGACAGGGTAGTTTCACACACACAGAAAGTAACCTTGATACCAGACAACTCAAACTAAATGGACTCAAACTTATAAAGGGAAGACAATGAAGGGCAATAGAAAATGAATAGGTTACTAGCGTCCCCTGCCACATAACAATGAAAACATTACCAGAGGACAGCTATAGTTATTCCTATTTTTCATGCTAACAGCACACTTGACTAAACTTCTTTTTCTTAAGGGAAGACTACCATGTGTCTCTGAGTTAATACCAAGACTCATGGTGAGGAAGCCCCCCTCGTGATGAATGGGGATAGCACTTACTAGTATGTTTTGCAGGAAGCAACCAAAACAAAATATAGTCAGTAGAAACACTCCGTTAAACAGTCATTTCCTGAGTGTATATGACAGGATGATACCATCTCCCTGCCATGATAATCACATGACAATGCTAACCAACCCATAAGTAGTCAAATTTTGTCATATAACTATTTACCAAATATAAAAAGTAAAACTCAGATAGGGGAGATATGTGATCATTACATTAATGTGACACCAATGAACCAAACGTTCTCTGTTTCCACAGAATGGTATCATTGTAGTGTCTGGATATGGTGATAAACATGTTTTTTGTTCACCAGCTAACCCAACACCCAGTTGTGTGAAGTCAGCAAGAACATCCTTACCACAAGCTCTAACTTCCTGCTGGTGTGTTGCAATCATTTCTTTGCCACCATCATGTATGTGTTGTGCTCATTAGTTTATCCTCAATTTGCTTATTCCTTACCATTAGCAATTCAAATATTTCATCCAGAATTGTTAGTTTACATAATGTAAACTAGTTATGTAAGTCATAATTAAAGGGATTGTTCAGCCCCCCAAAAATATCATGATGTTGTTTTAATCCCTTAAAAAGTTTGTTATTCTATGTGCACAATTGATGATATTTTAAATGAAATCCAAGAGGTTTCTGTCCCTCCACTGACAACCTAAGCTCTCCAGCTGGAGTCCCTCACTGTTTCCACCAGAAGGCACTCCAGCCAGATCTGTGCTCCAGCTCAAGAACTCCACCACCCATCATGCCTCATTCCTGGACTGCTCACACTCACACCTGCACCTCATTTGCACACACACCTGCAGCTCATTACCACACTCATTTACTGAATACACACACGCATATAAACCACAGCCAAACACCCACTGACCGCAAGGTCTTGTTTTCCCATGTGTAACATTTCTGAGCATTTCAACAGTCAGGAGTGCCATTCCTGAGTCCTATTCCTGAGTCACAGCCGGGAGTGCCGGGAGTGCCAGTTCCCCGAGGATTCCATTCCACAGTCACAGTCAGAAGTGCTGTTCTTACCAAGTCTCTACCAGAAGTGTTCTGCTCCGTCCCGGCCAGAAGGGCCACCATTGAACCATTGTCCGGCCCTGTCACAGCTATAGAAACTATTGAGTCGACACCATGCCCTGTTCTGGCCATGGAGGCCATCCTAAAACTCTTGTCCTGCCTTGTTCCAACCACGGAGGCCACTTGCAACCTCAAAGCCTGCACTGTGCCAGCCAAAGTGGCCATCATTAATCTCTCTGTGCTCTCTCTTACAGTCACGTCTACTCTGCCCTGGTCTCCTGTGCTACCCTGGCCTCCCATTACACCTGCGCTGCCCTGGTGGGCTCCCGTTCCGCCTGCGCCGCCCTGGAGGACATCTGTCCCAATGCCTGCTCCGCCCTGGAGAGTGTCTCTACTGTCTGTTCCACCTTGGAGGGCATCCCAACCGCCCGCTCTGCCCTGGTGGGCATCTGTCCCAATGCCTGCTCCACCCTGGAGGGCGTTTCTGTCACCTGTTCCACCCCTGGAGGGCATCTCTGCTGCCAGCTCTGCCATGGCTCCCTGATTTGCCTGCACTGCCATGGCTCAATGTGCTACTCCCTCTGCTCCATGATCCAGGTCCACCACTGAGATGTGCCTTTGTCCCTACTCCCCTGTACGTTCCCCAGTTCTGCCTCAGCTGCATGTGGGTAGTATGAATGGAATTCGGACGTACTATATCCGCCATATTAATGTTGTCACGTGTCATGCGTAGTCACAACAGCGCGACAATTTAAACTTTCAATAAGTCATCCATTTATTTATATTGTGTTAAACAAGTGTAATTTAATCGCAATGAACAATATTTTTTTCCTGAGGTACTTACACTAAATGAGCCGCGTCTCAACTTTCCACCATTTTTTGAATATGACGCCTCCTCTCCTGGAGCCTCATGGGATAGGAAAGTGTCCATGGTATGCCTACTATAGAATTTGGCCGGAAGCAGTAGGTCATCCGGGTACTTCTCACCTACTGAATTTTGAATACTATGAATTCGGACATACTACTCGCCTCTCATACTGTTTTTCACGTACTATATAGTAGGGAAGTAAGCGATTTCGGATGCAGCAACTCACACCTACACCTCATTTGCACACACATCTGCAGCTCGTTACCACACTCATTTGCTGATTACACACACGCATATAAACCACAGTCGTTTTTTACGTCAAGAAAAAAAACAATTTGAAACATTTTTCTTCAATTCACTTCTCTTTATCTTCTCTGGTCCACAGTAGTTCAACAGAAATGAACTGTAACGCCGTAGGCGTTCTGTATGTCAACATTTACCCCGTCCATGTGTTCTGTGATTGTTTTTATGTACCACGTGCTTTTATTTACCTTTTGTATCCTCATGTTGTCCCTCGTTAATGACTCCGCCCCTCTCTTTAGTGTTGCCTGCTGTGTGTCCAGGTTCCCCATTATCCTTTAATTGTATCTTGTATTTAACCATGTCTTGTTTAATGCCTTGTTGTCTGTTGTTAAAGTTACATGTGTAAATGTGTTTGTCTGCGTTGGTTGCGCATCTTCGTCAGCACTCTGTATACCTGTATTTATATTATTAAATGTTCACATTGGAATTCCTGTCTCTGAGCCTCTCTGCACCCGCTGAGAAGGGTGGCCGCGACAGCACCGGCGCACATTCATGACAGAACGACAGACCCGATAAAAGAGATGGCATTCACCACGGGACTTAGCGCGCTCATCCACTGAGACCCGTCATTCGAGGTGTTTGTTGCGGATTACTACGAGCTGGCCGAACAGTCGGGTCTCGGTGACTCAGTTCTCTCCACGGCATTCTGGAGCTCAGCCCATTAGTTTAGTCCTGTGGAGCTCCCAGACGTGAGAGATTTGCCCTGGAGGTCGGCGGTGTTTCTTTGTTTAATGACTGTCCGGGCCCAGATGGGAGGAAGTCATCCACTCTGCCAATCACCCCAGAACCGCCGCCAAAATCACGAGCCGTCCGAGTACTTCCCCTCCGTGAATGCGGACATCTCTGCAGACATAGATCCGCTGTTGCAGCCCCATGCGCCACCATTTCCTGTCGTGCACTGTTGCGGACATTGATCCGCTGTTACGGCTCCACGAGCCATCAAAGACTGTGACCGAGCTGGATTCACTGAAACCCGATGCAGCGCCGATCCCTGTTCCAGTTCCGTATCTTCAGTCAGAAGTACAGATTCCTGTTCCAGATTTACGGCCAGGAGAGCCGATCTCTGTTGCAGTTCTGGATTTACGGCCAGGAGAGCCAATCTCTGTTCCAGTTATGGATTTACGGCCAGCAGGGTCTGTTAATGACTGTGAGTTACCATGGCCCGAGTTGATAGAGCCTGTTAGTGACTGTGAGTTACCATGGCCTGAACCTTTTGAACCCGTTAATGATAGCGAGTTACCATGGCCTGAGCCTATACAGCCTGTTAGTGACTGTGAGTTACCATGGCCTGAACCTTTTGAACCCGTTAATGACAGTGAGTTACCATGGCCTGAGCCCATAGAGCCCTCTAATGACAGTGAGTTACCATGGCCTGAGCCTATAGAGCCTGTTATTGACTGTGAGTCATCATCACTCTCGTGGCCTGGACTGCCTAGGTGGGCATCTCCGCCGTCTGGTCTGCCCAGGTGGGCGTCTCTATTTAACCATCTCTTGTTGTCTGTCGTTAAAGTTACGTGCGTAAATGTGTTTTTCTGCGTTGGTTGCGCACCTTCGTCAGCACTCTGTATACCTGTATTTATATTATTAAATGTTCGCATTGGAATTCCTGTCTCTGAGCCTCTCTGCACCCGCTGAGAAGCGCGGCCACGACAGCACCGGTGCGCATCCGTGACATGAACACTAGAGGTGGTAAAACAGCAAGCACTTGTATTAATTTTCCATAGTTATGATTACAGCTCAATATGTTTCGCTTTCTGGACGTAACAATCTTGCTCGGTATCCAGTGAAAAACATGACTCATGATGAAAGAGCTCGAAGATGAGAGACTGAAAAACAAGCTGAAGCAGCATGCTTGCAATTTTTATAGTGCCACTTAATGGACATTTCAAATCAGAGGGGAAAACAAAACAAAACATTCTTTTAGTGGACATTTCACATCAAACATGCATTTACATTTATGCAATTTAGCAGACACTTTTATCCAAAGCGACTTACATTGCATTCAAAAACAGATAACTGCATCTTTGTTTATTTTCAGAAATCATGTTTTTTTTATTGTGCATTCCAAGTAATATCAATCAAATTGCAGTTGCGTTGATTAAGTAATAACAAAGACAACAGAATAATAGAATTTGATGTTTCCTCATTCAAAAAGATTCAAAAGGAGCTGCACTTGGCCGCTGAGTTACCTCCTTCATGTGTAAATCTTGTGGATAAAAAAAGACAAATCTGAACATAACACCGACTGTGACATCACAGTTGGGATCACTACGCCCCCAGCCTTTGCAAAACGTATAACGTATGTTCTAGACCAGCCACCAGCCAAACCTACACAGCCGAATCCCAGAAGTTCTGCAGGTATCAGGAAGAAACAAGCAGGAGAATAGTGAAAATGGCAGGTCAAGGTTATGTTCCAGGCTGTGCAGAGAATGTGAAGTGCAGGATGGGTTGCCGTCTGTATTCGGAAAGGCACGGAAAGGAAAATTCTAATAAAATAACTTAGCGTTTAAAAATAATTAGCGTTCTAATAAAATAACACAAGCCAATAAAGGGACATGGTTAGCTTGCTAGCAGTAGCCTTACATTACACTACATAAGATTGCACTTACCACATAAACAGAGTAAGGAGAGATTACTGAGGATGATTTACTGATCATAAGCACGACTGACATGTATCTGATCTTGTAAAATGTGTGGTAAGTACTGATGCTAATTAGTATAAACAGAGTATGTGCGATTGCAGAAGTGAAACTAAGACACAATTGTGCATATTGATAGCAGCTCCCTGATGCCAGCATGCTAATATACAGTGTAATTACCTAGATAGAACTAGAGAGAAAGTACTGACATATATATTTTACTCCGTTTTCCTTTTCTACTATGTGAGCTATTGAAATTAGCTGCACTGTGAAACAGTCAATCAGAGCAGAGCTCAACATTATTATTCATGACTCTTCCAAAACAGCTCATTCCATTCTGAAGACAAATCCTAGGGTTGTAAATGGACATCTAAAACTGTTTCTTTGCCCTTACTCAAGCCACATACCTTTTAAATAGATATAAGGGAACAATTTAAGATACTATATCAATACATTCTATGGCACCTTAAAAGAGATTTTGGAAATAATAACTTAAATACAAGTAACTTACAAAATTAAAGTTCATTTAAAGTGTATGTTTTTTATATATCAAAAGTTTGTTTCATGGCAAAAGCAGATAAACCCTAGAGTTATTGTTTGGCAAAGGCAGGTAACTCTATATCTTATGTTTCAGAGTTAACCAAACATGCCTGTCAAACGTTGTTGTTGTGATCACTGTGTGGTTGTGATTAAACTCTAGGGAGCTTTGCCTCACCATTGTAACGTGCTGCTGTGGCAAGGTACCATGAAAAAGTTTCAGCTTTTATTTGTATTTATTTAGAAGATATCATGGGTTCAAGTGGTGATTTTCAGCTTCTGCAGGCTAAACATGTGCTCACAATGCCTTAAAAGTGGACAATACCGGCTTTTTGACAAAAAGTGTTTAGGGTTTGGATTACACTATATGTGGTGAATAACGCATGGCACTTAGCTCATCAAGTGATGGTTTTTGCAAATTAGCTTTTCATTTACAGTTGTCAACTACAGTTCATAGAAAACAAACAAAAAAAAGGTGTGAAAACAACCCACAAACTACTTTTTTTCATTATGTCAGCAAGAGACTAGAGCTTCATCCACTGCAAATATCTCTATTTGTTTCTTAAACCAAGTTTATTCATTTCAAAGTATGTACGGTGCCAAACAAAAAGTTAAATATGACTTCTTCTTTTTTTTTTTTTACATGCGAATCAGCTTCACTCACTGCCCACCACTGTACTGGGTATACCTGTTCAACTGCTTGTTAATGCAAATATCTACTCAGCCAATCACTTGGCACACTTTGGGCCCCTTGGCACTAATTGAACACTGTTTAAATGCCACAGCCTGAAGTATTATGCATTACGTTTTTATGTTAACAAAATATCTGAGGAATGTTTTCAGAACTGACATGAAGATCTAAGACAGTTCTGAAGTCCAATGCAGTACTAGCAAGGTGTAGATAGATTAAAAACAGGTTTCCTGTTTTTAACAACTTTAATTCACAGGTCCTTGACACTGGTAACATCTGCTTCACGCTTTTACTTTACAACAAGCAAAAAGTCAGACTCAGCTGCCAATCAGTTAGCCGGGTAACCTTTAACTTAGATATACTGAAAGTAGACATTTGTGTCACATTTGATTACAACCTCTACTGCATTACAAGAAAGGAATCATCAGCTTCATCATCTGTTTTATCTTGAAAGATCTCAATAAGATGAAGTGATGGTTTTTCAGATGACAAATTCTGTGATAGTAAGTCTGGTTAAAACTTTTAAGTGCATTGCTGACACTCAAAACAACTGAGCTCTTTTGCTATGAGTCAAAACTGAAACTTTTGTATGTGCTTAACAAATGAAACCATTTCAGCTAGTATTCTTCCAGTCTCTGTGGTGTTTGTGGCCCAAATTAAATTTTAAGGACAAAATTGGAGTGAGAAATTGATTATAAAGTATTTGATTTAGCATTACATTTTATATGACAGTAGTAGTAACAAATCCTTCTGTATGATTTTAAAAGCACCAGCTCTTAATTTAGAAGCCAAGCAGACACATGCAGTCTTTTCATATGTTTTTGGGCAGTCTTGGCCTAATGGATAGTGAGTTGGACTTGTAAGCCAAAGTTTCGAGTCCCAGGTCCGGCAGGGATTGTGGTGGGAGTGAATTCCCAAGCACTCTCTCCACCTTCAATACCGCGACTGAGGTGAGACCCTTGAGCAAGACACTGCTCCTCGGGACATACAACAATCCAGAAAGCTAAGATAATGAAATATAATCATGTGGTAATTAATCAACATAAATGAAAACAAGCCAGTGATGTTCTATAAGTTCAACAGAGAGTTCTGGAGGCCACAGCAGGTGTGAAAACCACCCTAAAGTGCATGAAAAACAGCTCAGGGAAATAGTTAGCAGCTATGTATGCCATACCCAAGATGTGAGAAGTTATTGCTTACACATTTGAAAGATGTGTTTTTCTCGTGTGTGCAGAAGCAGCAGGTGTTTATGCCACAGTGCAACAGGGGTCAATGTGTAAACAGAAGATAGCAGGGTTAACTGGAGTGAAATTTCAGCTATACATTGCCTATAGTATGTTTTTTTTAGGGTAAAAATAACATTAGAAGAGCAGCAGAGGGTGTGGTGTGGGAACATTCAAAATGTGCTAAAAAAACAAAACAAAAAACAAGCAGACAAGTGTAAGACAAATTATTTAGATTCTTGTTATTTGATATTGAATAAATTACCAAAGTCAGAGCAGTGATTCTGTACAGAACACATATATATTTTAGAAACTTTTATAATTTTGTGCATAAATGTACACTTACATTTTGCCTATTGCAGTCACACACAAACACAAATATGGGACTCCCCGCATTGGAGAGCTCAGTTATTGTAGAAAAGTTGAAGTTCTGAACATTGTCTCACCACATGAAAAAAAGAAAAAGGTGTTTCAGTGACCTCACAGGAATAAATTAGTCATAGATTTTTATGCAATACAGCATTTGCATATAGAATAAAGTTTACAGATTTTTATTGCGCACATGGAAAGCTTTATCAAAAGCCACATCCTGTCAGAAGTTAATAGAATAGTATCTTTGGAGCGGAAAAAAACCTTTGACATTTCCGCTTAGTGAAAGTAGAAAAGAATATTGTAAACACTATGAATATATATATATATATATATATATATAGTAATAATAATAGTAAAAAATGTGTATGTTTTGCCAAACCTTTATACGTGTTACAGAGAATATACAATATATGATATACAGGACATTTTTCAAAAATCCAGCCAGAAGTGTTTTAACAACAAAAGTTGTGAAGAACAAAATCATGGCATGCAGCCTGAATTCACAACCTTTATGACAAATAAGCTAGCTACTGTGGTTACAAACAGCTAGAAAGCAGGCATGTGTGTTCTTTAATTTACCGAAACCCTGTTTTAATGGTTGCCTACAGGTGCGAATAGGATATTTCATACTAAACAGGGAAGTCTTTTAAAAGCTTGCAGGTGTAATTTTCAACTTCTAACAATAGAACGAAGAACTTCACAACTTCTGTCACACCCAATGATGCTTGCAAACCACACGATAAAGAATCATAATCACACATTTTTATTAAAACTGAAGAAGAACCAAAAGTGTTTTTTACATTTAATATCCACTAAAATTCATCTATACTAATTCACAGTTTTTTCCACATCATTAATACACAAATATAAATACATGTTTAAAATACATAAATAATAATTAATAAATAAGTAATTATCCTTTTTCTCTAGTTATGTTATTGGCGGTTGTGTCAATTTTCACACATTCAATAATCAAATTAAATTATTCAAGTTAACCTTAACAGGGGTTATAAAATCCTGTTGTGTTTCATCCCTCTGAAACCACAGCTGAACACAGAGGACACGTGTAGGATGGTAATTAACATGTGACAGCGAGAGGTCCTCACTCGAAAGAGAACTACTGAGAAAAAAAAACAAAACTGGGCAGATCTTGATCAGAAATACAGGAAATTATGTTGTCGTCATGGTTACCAAAGCAGACTGGAAACTGTATTTCATTGCTCAGTCTCGGGTGTGTTAGACAACGTGGTTCATGCCGGACCAGGAGGTGCCACTTTTGACTGCAATGCTCAGACCACTTGACAAAAACTGGGGCACAAGAAAGTGTTGGTAAGTACACAGGTTTTTAACATAGTTCTCCATAAAAACTGCATTTATGTATTACACAAATAATACTTAATCATCAATAATACTCTATAAAAATTGGCACACTTTGTATATTTTGAAGCTGTTTTGAACAGTTAAATTAGTATATGTGAAGCTGAATTTGTATATCATTAATTATAAATGTATTCATCTTTATATTAATCATTTATTTATAGATAGATGAAATATCCTGGCTAGTATTGCGTCAGAGCATGTGATAACTCTGTGTACTGGTAGATAAACGATTCATTAACATAAATACTCAACAGTTAAAACTGTGAACGATTGCAATATTGAAAAACAGCATATTCATTAAAAAATGCAGTTTCTTCTCAATTTCTTTTAAATCAGAAAAGTGGACATAAGCTTTGAAGAAGTATACTAACCATTACACAATCAGCGTTACCCCATCACAGAGAACTCTACTAATTTCTACACAGACGTGTTTTTCTGGTAGTCAAGGTCTTTTGTCAGGGTGCAGAATTCGGGCAGCTGTAGGACTGACAGGAAACACCTTTCGCCGCTCCAGTGGAGTGCGGTCCTCGCCTGGACCTCCTGTCTTTGCATTTGTGCTGATGATTGACATAAAACTTCCTTGCCATTCACAAGCATCCGTACATACATTTAAAAATAATTTGACACCTTTATTAAAAACGTTGTTGTAGTAAGTAGTAAGTAGGCGAGTGCTTTGAAACCACAGGTGGGTATTTGCATTTCCTTTATCTTGTAATTTATGCCCCTTACAACAACAACAACAAAAAAAAAAAAAGATGCAAACGGTTTACACTTCCTTAGTGAAACAACACTGTAACCTGATACAAGCATGCCTTGATTTTCTCAGTTCTGTAGTAACGTATCCGTCTTCCCTTTTTTCAGATTTTATAACTGACCCCATGGAGATGTTAGAAGCTATGAACACCACCCACAATGACACCTGTACCAACCTGTATGACCATCGTGGTTGGGCACAATATTTCCTGCCTGCAGTGTATTCTCTGATTTGCATTGTGGGACTGCTGGGCAACATGTTGGCTTTGCACGTCATCTGGCCTAATTTAAAAAAAATCAACTCCACAACTCTGTATTCTGCCAACCTGGTGGTGTCGGACATCTTGTTTTCGCTTGCTCTGCCCTTGCGCACGGTTTACTACGCCAAGGGCTTCCACTGGCCGATGGGGGAGGCTCTGTGCAAAGCCGTGGCTCTGCTGTTCTACATCAACATGTATGCCAGCGTCAACTTCATGACTTGTTTGAGCGTGGACCGTTTCATTGCAGTGGTGCTGCCGCTGCGCTTCTCCCGATTCCGAAAAGTTCAGAAGGTGCGGTACATCTGTGTTGCCGTATGGGCCGTTGTGTTAATGCAGACCCTGCCATTGCTGTCGATGCCCATGACAAGCGTGGAGGTAAGTGGTCACATAACGTGCATGGAGTATCCCAACTTCGAGAAGATTGACAACCTACCTGTCATGCTCATCGGTGCCGTGTTGCTTGGCTTCGGCATCCCTGTGATCACCATCCTCGTGTGTTACTCCGCACTGTGCTCTAAGCTCCGCCTCCTGGCCAAGTCTAATAAACTGACAGAGAAGTCGGGTCGTAGTCGCAAAGCCATCGGCGTGATTTGTGCCGTCATTCTTGTGTTTGTGGTGTGCTACACCCCTTATCATGTCGACCTCCTCCAATACATGATTCGAAAGCTGCAGTATAAGCCAGACTGCTCAGAACTGCATGACTTTCAGATCTCCCTTCACATCACTGTCTGTTTAATGAACCTTAACTCGTGTCTGGATCCCTTCATCTACTTCTTTGCCTGTAAGGGATACAAGAAGAAGATACTCAAACTGCTCAGGAAACAAGTGAGCATGTCCTTCTCGAGCGTGGTCAGGACCTCGCCCGAAGGGTCCTCCAAAGATGTGTTTGCGAACGACAAAATCCATATGAGCTCCAGAAGCACTCAGAAAGAGAGGAGCAGTGCGCTGTTGAGCACCAACAATGATTTTTAATTATAAACAACGATAAATGCAGTTGACTGACTAAATATCACAGAAAACTTCTTACCTCTGGATTACTTTACTTGCTGTTCAAGCTATTTTTTTTCAGACAGGTGTTGATATTTTGTTGTAACATGTTGTTTAAAGATCATTGCACATTTGTTTTACATATTGTAGTTCATTTGAGTAATATAATTTTTTTTGTGTGTTTTAATTGATCTTTTGAGTATAATAAAATAGAAAAAAAAAAAAAAAAAATATATATATATATATATATACTGTATACTATGACAAGCTACAGCATTCTCGTACCAAGTACCAAGAAATGGTGCTGGTGGTGATTTTAGTTAATCTTCTGATTCCAGTCATAAGAAAAGATTTAAATCACTGATTTTTCTGTGATAATTATAATTATTATTATTATAATTCTTATAATTCTTAATCATTCCAACACTGGGACGTGACTAATGCTTCTCTGGATTACTCTTTTTGTCTGTTGACTTCAGACATATGCTAAGAGTTGGTGATTTTCTGCTATTAAATAGTATAGCATAAGCAAGTAGTAGTATAATGTAGGCTAAGACAGTGCAAAGAAATGAGCAAAAACAATCCTTACCAAAACCCCCTTAAGTGAGATGTCTTACTGGAAAGAGTCACATTTTTATCTCAATAGTTCCTTATGCAGCAGTGTCTCAGGATGATAAACCAGGCAACTGTCACACTGACACTGAGCCTTCCCAGAACACAACAAGGCTTGCATGAATTTATTATGTCAGATTAGGAGCTATTTCAAAGCAAATTTTGTCTTCATATTTACAGACAAAATTTACTGCTAAAGCAGCAGCATATGTGTTGTCCACAAGGGGGTGCACAGGGTAAAAAAATCATTGTCCTGATTCTAATAACATGTTTTTTCTTCTTCTCTCTTTTGCTGATAATTCTTCTACAACAATCAAGTTGAGAACATATACTAGCCAATGGATAAGTAACAAAATGTACCCTGTGGTAATGGTGGCATTTTTTTGTGTGCGTGTTATACAGTCTTAAAAAAATGTGTATATATATATATATATATATATATATATTCTGAGCACGCACACACACACGTGATATATATGCTAAAAAATATTCCCATTCAGTGACTAGTGCAAGATTTTACTTTACCAAGAACTTAAGAAAGGTAAATTTGAAATTCTGTGCAATGACAACAAATAGCCAGACGAGGGAGCCACAAAGACAAAAGTGAAGATTATGATTGCTACAAGTGATGTCACTTTTTTCTTTTTACATGGGGAATTTTGTGCATGCTTATTGTGACATTTTAGCGTTCCATCAGTTTATGAAGAAAAACCAGAGCACTAATATACCTTATAGAGGATGCGAGATTAATTTTCTTTTTATTTTAAATTGAAAAAATTTCTTACTTTCATTATTTTTAAGCATTTAAATGTGTGTAAAAGGTTTACTGAAAACTGATTGGTTAGACTGAAAATAGTTTCTAAATTGCATCAAAATAATTAGTATGATAACTGGCCTTATAGTTTATCTTCTGAAGAGAAGTGAAAGAAAGTTTCAGTGACACCACAGACAAAAACAGGAAAATAGTTCAAGACCAATATGAGGTCGCTTGACCAAGACCCCAGAGAAGCAGAACAGCAGATGCAGAGGGAGTTGTGGTTAGCTAAACATTGCAAAAATGAACGGAAGTTGCTGTGTTACTTCAAACCTCCTTGAACGGATCCTTTTTACAGGAAAAGGGACACCGTTTGAAGCTTAATAAAAAAAATAAAAAACTGACCTTTTACACTGTAGACCTATAAACAATAAAAAAGCCTGACAACAACTGACTCTTCACTGCAAGCACTGCCTGACAAACAAACTACGGTAGCATTTACATCTCAGTAAAGTTTTGGTGCCTGATAAAAAAACTGCTTGTTGATGAATATGAACTGTCAAATGATATAATACCTTTCACATATAGCCATTTCTCTCTTTTTTTTATTTTGTTTTACTTTAGCTAGCCTGTGGACAGGATAACATGTGTACACGTAATCTTCACAGAATGTCATGGTAATGGTATATTTCTTTTTTAAATCCTACAGTTAAATTATAATTTTAGGAAGTTACATTCGGTTAAGTATATCCTAATATATATATATATATATATATATGTACAGGTCCTTTTAAAAAAAATTGCATATTATGATAAAGTTCATTATTTTCTGTAATGTACTGATAAACATTAAACTTTCATATATTTTAGATTCATTACACATAACTGAAGTAGTTCAAGCCTTTTTTTTGTTTTAATATTGATGATTTTGGCATACAGCTCATGAAAACCCAAAATTCCTATCTCAAAAAATTAGCAT
>JAUCMS010000153.1:11581697-11596412 GCA_032357445.1 Enteromius radiatus | reverse complement strand
ATTTGCCATCTCGAAGCGAGATTCCTATTCGTCGGCTCCCGACGTGACGTCGGAGAGACCGTACGAAAGGGAACAAATATTCTTGATTCAGTTTGATTTATCAGGCCAGATCATTCCAATAATGAATCAACAATTGCACTGGATCGTTTGCAGGTGTTTCTCCCACCAAAATAGCAAGAAACAACAAAAATAGGGCTGGTGGAAATGATAGATACTGGCCTACAATCCATTGCAGGAAATTAAAAAAAAAAACAAAAAAAAAAAAAACCTAAAAACTGTTTTTTTTAACTCGTGAACTACTGGAGATAAATCAATTTTTATCGAAAACGATAATAATAAAATATATATATATATATATATATAAATACAGGCAATTTGGTGATTTCCGGGGCTGTGGCATTGTTCAGATATTGTATGCATTTTCTCAGCCAGATTCTCATGTGCTTTACGTTCTCACAGGTGTTTTTCTTTCATCTTATAAAATGTATTAAATCATTTTATAAATATTTTTTTTTCTTTCCTTTCTTTTAATGTGAACTAATGAAACTGGAGATTAAATATTATCAGGCCCAAATGATAAACTTTTGTCAGCCTCATCTAGGGTGACCATACATGCCATTTTCCCAGGACACTTCCTGGTCAGGATTTCTATGTTACTTTGATTCAAAGTACCTACAGAGTGTCTTTAAAACATAGGGAACTGATGTCATACACCGATCGGTCTGCACAGGCAAATATAGCCAAAACCTTATTATTTTATAGACAATATAGAAATCCTGACTGGGAAAATACCATGTATGGTCACCCTAGCCTCATCAGGCTCATGAATATTAATTGTTTAAGTAATGTTTATTCAGAAATTTTAAATGATTTGTCAGTAAATATAGGTTAGTCGTTTTTAGTCCTAAAGTGTTCATTTAAAGTAGGTAAGACTGCAAAACAAAAGTATTACAATTGTGGGGTGTAAACTAAAATGGAGAACACATTGCTACAATAAGTTAAAGCCAGATATGTCACAAACGTGAGTCAACAGAAGTAAAAATACTGTAAATGGGGGACTGACCTACACCAAAACCCTTCTGATCGAACATCAAACTCTTGATCAGTGCATAACTTTAAATGACTGCCTTTGCCTTACAAGAAAAATAAACCCAATCATACTCTGCTATAAAAAAAAACAAAAAAAAAACACAGGCACCAGTCCAGTGCTCTGCAGCGTGAGGGAGGTGGCCACTCTTGATGGGCTTTCTCTCCATCAGCATGCTGAGCTAAAAATCTGTTGTCTGCGGCAGTGGCGTGCAAAACACATTAATGCGTTCGAGGCCACCGTGACTTTATGAGGGACAAATATTTCAGAACGCAGCTCTATTTGGCCCCCTCTGCTGCATGTCCAGAGCAGTCAGTGGCTAAATTGAAAAATCAATTCCAATTTAAATGATTGGAATAAAGAACTCCTGGAGTCAGAGATAAAAAGGCTGTCTTCTCCTAGATCCCCTTTAATTGGAAAGTCATTTCTTCAGGGTATTCTAATGGTTCTGAGAGAAGATTGCAAAGCAAAGTTGATGAGCTGGAGGAGGGTTAATAGCTTCTGTATGTGTTTCTGTGTGTCTGTATGGCTGTATGTTCGGAGGGTTTGCTTGTTGTCCTCATGCACCCAAGCCTTCCTTTTGACAAACGGACAAAATGAAGAAAAATCCCTGGATTAAGGCACTTGATGGTGGCTTTGCTCTCGTCATACAGGTGCTGTTCACACATCAATGTACAAATCTCATTGGAACACAATTCTTGCTTGTTTCCAGATCAGTTCAGAATAATAATAGGCAGTTCAGAATGCCTATTAAAACCCTTTTAACATTACTACGCCAATTTCACGCAGCCGCCATGTTGAAATCGAAAACGAGGCTCCGGTGGTAAACAAACCCGGAAATAACGGTAAACCACCAACCTGGATCTGGGGGGCACGTCAGCTGCTGCTGCTTATATTTTGCAGCGGTTGGCATTCGAGGAGGCATGTCGAAACCAGTCGGCTGTATTTCTGAAAGGGTACAGTGATTGGATAGAGGTCCAAATCACCCATGTTAAAGGTAAGGTTTAGGTGATTAAAATACGTCTGTTTATCCAATTTCACTTTTCTAAACACCAGTAAATCATCTTGTGAGAATGCACTTCATATATATTTGGTTCAATAAATAAAACATATGGAAACATGGAATTAATATAGCCTGTAAGAGATTTATCTTTTGAATAAATAATGTGTTGACACATTACACTTACTCTTACATTATCTAAGCAAAGATAATGTAATATATATCCTTTGCTTGATGTCATTTCATACATAATTTTTATAATAACATTTACAGTCTTTACAATATGTGCTTTGGTATCAAACACAAAAAAACTAATGGATATTAATCTTTAATTGGATAGATATAACAGGAAATATGAATGAATTTTTTAATGTCTGTCATTTGACAACTGTGCATTAGAGCAGTGGTTTTCAAACCTGGTCCTGGGGAGCCACCGCTCTACATATTTGGTATGTCCCCCATAGTTATGTAACACCTTCTTCAGATCATACTGTGCAATAGTATGTCAGATAAGAGAGACATACAAAATGTGCAGATCTGTGGAGCTCAGGACCAGGATTGAAATCGACTGAATAAAGAGTACTATATGTATAAGACTGAAACCATGGCTATGCTATTATCATGTTCCTGTCCAGCATTCATTATATTGAATAACTTGATAAGGAGGGAGAGGAAGACCACTGGTTTTCTAATCAGAACACAAGAGAAATGCAGCGTGAAAGAGGTTCAACACATCATAGATGGATGATGGACCGATGACCTCCTTGATATTTGTTCTTTATAGAGCTGCATAAGTTATGGTTAAAAATTTGTGTTAATTCAAAAACCCATTCAATAATTTGTCCTAAATAAAATTGATTTGGCTATTTTTATTAAACCTTTGACAAGTATGATCACAGAATTTGGAGGACAAAACTTTATAGTTTGGATATAAACACTGATGAATCATTAACTGTTAAACAAAAACACTGCAGCTATTAATTGTTAAAACCTTTAGTAAATTAACATGTTATTTTGCTTAGTTGTCTGTTCAGAATCATGGGAGAAACATGATTTCTATTTTAAACAAAAGCTTTGATTCTCAGTTTATCCAGAATCATGCAGGTCTAGTTCTTCATATAATGTTCTGTTGTCTTTTGTCTTAAAACAGCTCTAACAGCGGGGGCTATGCATGACTATGCTTAGATGAAATCACACAGACAGAGGCTGCCCTTTTGAAGATACACATTGACAGTGATGCATTAACTTATACTGCATTTTTGTCAGTGTCTTGTAATTTTCACTGTGTTTCACTCCAGATGTGGACTTTTCACTCCAGATGTGGATGTGTTTTTAAAATGTAATTTAATTTTACAGTAAAATCATGCAGCAGATCCAGGTTGGTGGTTTACCGTTACTTCCGGGTTTGTTGCCACCGGAGCCACGCTTTCACTTTCAACATGGCGGCTGCGTGAAATCGGCGTATAGCATTGCAGATAATATCTAATCTGCCTATAGATAAAGGTTCTTGATGACATTAACTTTATGAAAATTTACTCCACATCCTCCAAGGCTTGCCTCCTCTGCCATGGTCTAGTTAAAATACAGAATAATGAAATTGAAATGTATAAAAGTTTTTAATACTAAATGTATTTATTAAAACATGAGTTATGTTGCAAGTTTGCAAATATAAAAACTGCTTTGAAAAAAAATTTAATTAAAAAATTTTCTTCAGCACACTGTTAGGCTATTTTCTGTAACCATCGTGTTACAAAGCAAAATAACGTACATAAAGCATTATTATACAATCCCAAAGTAAATTAATAAACAAAGAGTTATACTACTAACATTACACTGAGCAATTTAAAAGGAGTGCTATGTCCAAAATGAAATAGTTGTTTTGTACTATTATTAAATAAGTACAAATAAGTACTCCTTTGTTTGAAGAAAAGCCTCAAGTTGAAGTTTTTCCATGACTCCGCCTTATTTAAATCTGGCGCTCTAGCGATAATGCAGTTAGCTCGCTACTAGCACCATATAAGGATAATAAGGCGGAAATCAAGAAAGTACACACAAATCTCATTGGTGCTTGCGTCTGTATATTCCAACACCAATTCTTCTCATCTGATACTTGCACTGAAAATCTGTAATTGGTTTCTTGAGTTTACTACTAAGCACGGTTCTTTGGTGATTAAAATGAGATTAGAAGTTGTGCAGAGCACTTGGTTTCACAAAATAATTTTCTAAATAACAGATTAAAAGTTCTAACTTTTTGTTCGACTGACACTTACATAAACCCTGCCTTAACAATGTTACTAACCAATCCTACCTTAGCGACTGGTGCCACTGGCCATTTTCCCATTTAAGTATGTTTTTTAATAATAAAGTCATTTGTAGAATATAAATTATTGATTATTTTTCTACACAGTATTCTGTAAAGCTTGTCAAAGTAAGCAAGGGGTGAAACTTGGAAGCTGCTTTTTTTTTTTTAAATATCATGTTCATAACTATTAAAAAATACATTGTAACACGCAATTTATAATCCATAACACAGTGCTTCAACTGATCGTTGGTTGTATCAGTGTGCAATCTGTTACAGGTTGCATTCTCAGTATCATCAGTTGGTAGAGCACAAAGTGCTAACATGGGCAGTTGTTATTGAAGAAGAAATAATGGTCATTGAAGCAGGGCTCTATAAAGTAGATTACAGAGGTAGACAGGATATTTACAGATACTGCAGAGGTCAAGAGATTGTCTGTGTCTGTGCTGGAGAGATGTGTGTTGGTTGGCTGTGCAGGGGGAGGGGGTTCGCAGAGGAAAAACACACAAGAACTCTGGTTGGTTTCATTTCCTGGGAAGAAAGGAAAAGTTAAAAGGTGGCCCCCGAACAAATGAAACTCAATTTCACGGCACATTATCCTTCCCTGTTCTCTTCTCCTGGCTTTCATTTTCATTAAGACCACAGACAAGCATAAATTAATAATTACTGCCCGAATGTCTAAATGCAGGCCGCTCTCCTGTAGCCTTTCATTTTCCACTGTGGCCTTGCATGTTCATGCTTGCAAAATGTTAATTTAGATAATGTGGCCTGCCCCTTGTCAGATAATTCTGTTTGGTGGTTCCACTAATACATAATGGTCTTTCTGATTAGATGACATTAAGTCTATCTTGTGTTCAATCAAGCCTGTGCGATTTCCTTCCTCGCTGACTCAAAGATGAGCAGATGAAGAACAGAGTCACATGGCCGGTGAGTCTTTGATACCTTTTTACTTTAGAAACTGTGCTGAATGTCAAATGAGGGTGAGTAATTATGTCTGACCGACAAAAAAGAAAAGAAAAAAAAATCTAAACTTATAACTGGTATTCGGATAAAATAGTGCGTTAAAACTATTAGCACCATCTTTTTTTTTTCATTGGATGAAAATTATTCTAATGTTTTACGCTATAGGTGGTGTACTAATTTGCTAGTTAGTATATTAATTTGGTCATTAATGCAACTTGCACATCAGGATTCCTCTGTGCTTGAAGACTCAAGGGCCTGGAGGTCATTGATATTATAAACCCTCAAAGATGGTGGAAGAAAGAAAACTTGCTCTTGGTTAAGCAAAACTGACCTATCGAGTGAACTGTAATATACTTATAATGTTAGTTACACAAATTCAAGCTATTAACAGGTTAAGAAATCGCACTGAACCAGGTTTCATTTACAGTTGTCTGCACTACATGGATCGATTAATATATGATCTTGGGTACGGTGGTATTAGCGATGAAACGATTGTGTGAAATAATCACCTGGAGGATGTCTTAAATATGCACACTCTACACAAGAAAAGCACACACTCCAAAGTGATGACATTGACACGGTCCATATTTGGAATGAGCCACGCTCGTTATAAATGTGCTCGACACGGGACGTGATTACAGCTCTGTGGATATTTTGGTCTTTGTGCCTCAAAGTCATGTTCTAACTGAAATGAATTTATTACAATATGTGCAGTGATATGAAACATCTAGCTGGAGGGGTGAATCTCGCTTAAATAGCTGGGGCAGAACAAGACATCAAACAGCTCATAACTACTGTATATTTCTGTCTGAGAGAGAAAATACATCATATTCTCAGCCAAAGAGAGTCTTGATCCACCGCTGGGGCTACAATACTGATAGTATTTCTACTAAAATACACTAAAGAAAGCAGGCAGACATGAAAAAAGTCAACAATTTGATAGACAGTGCATTTGTGGTTTTTTAGCCGCCTCAAACCCTTACAGTTCAGATTTCACAGATGAGCGACGGAAACCTTTTATGCTCGTGAAAGGGCCGAACTTGAATTACAGTCACCATTGATTGCCACTTTATATGTAGTTTTTCCAAGGCTGATAGAAACTTTAACCTCATTTTCAATAAAGAAGAAAAACATGAAACGTTCCAGACCTTGAATTTTTACAATGCTGTGTTGAATTATGCAGCGATCAGTCAATTATTCATCTCGAAGCCTCTCTGTTACAGCCACGCTTTCAAAAGCATGCAAAATGGACCTGTGCATGGCCGTGCTGTGTCAACACATTTCCATCAGAATTGCTTACGACAGGAAATTGTCATTCAGTGTCAATTCTGCCTAAGCTTTTATAAATTTGAAATAACACTAATATCAATTAGCTGCATTGCTTCGAAGACAGTTTTCTGAGCCAAACAGTTAGGTGCTCTCATGGGTCATTTCTGTTATGCATTACCTTTTGAGCTCTGCAACTTGTAGACTTTTTTGTTTGTGCTGTATAAAAAAAGTCTTTCCATAATAATCTATTAAACTTTTTTCAGGCACTTTTTAATTATGACTTGATTAGTTTTTGACAAAAATAAACAGGATAATTAACAATGGAAATAAGGGGCCATTGCTCTGTAGGGGATTGAAAGCGAGTTCATGTGAGGGTGTCAGTTTGAAGGTCAAGTCAGATCACTTTTATTTCTTTAACGCTTTATACAGTACAACAAAGTTTGGTTGAAAGCAGCTTTGCAGTAATAAACAGGAAAATAGCCAATTATGGAAACAATTTAGATTCTGCTGTAAAGCAGCCCTAGAAAGACAACTGTTTGAAGGTCAGTTCATTGTGGGTTCAGTTGAGTTCAAAAACATTGTAACAAGTTCATTCATTTTTAACTTATATAGTGATGATATATTGACCTTATGATCATAATGGAATGTTTTAAAGTGAGACAAGCTAACAATGCAAAATTATCAAATCCATCATTAATACTTACAAATGTTTGTGTTCTCCATCTCACTTCCTGAAGGATGATGTCATGATGTTTTTTTTTTAAATAGAATGCGAAAGAGGGCAATTTTATAAAATGTTTACCAATTAAAACAATATTACCAAGACCATTTTCATTAGATGAAGTACAAATTAATTTTATTTGTTTTTTAATTAAGAGGACTTTATCTTAGAAGCAGCCTGGGCCATTAAAAAAAAGGAAAAGAAAAGAAAAAGTAAAACTCACATCCATGTTCACTTAAAAAATAACAAATAAAAACGACCTAAAATGATTGACATCTTTACAAACTGTGATTTTATTTATCTAGTTCTGTATATGATGGAAACATAAAAAAGAGCTGTGTAACATAAGGTGGCTCAATCCTAACAGATTATCAATAAGTAATTAACTTAAATGAAGAGATGTAAGTTTCCTCTTGTTTCCTTCTTTCTGCAAACATATTTTGAATATGTGGCTTTTCCCTGGAATACAGTGCTTATTCGGCTGGAATGAATGAAAGGTATTATTTCTCAGTCATGTGTTGTGTAGAGCCGTGTGCTCACTGTACTAAGCATGAATGGTTTTATTCTGCTAGATATTGTCATTGCTCAGTAACACATGTTTTACAACTCAACCATGAACAATTTTGATTGCCCTTCAGATTAAAATATAAGCACGCCGCTTATGTAATATCATACATGACGTTTACTTTGCGGCTGAAAATTTGCAGGCTCTTTATTAGAATACGCTGGAAGGATTCATCTGGATGAACCATGGTAAAATTCTATAGATTCAAGACTTTAAATGCATTAAACATTGACATGTGATGATAAAGTCAACACCATAAACTCTCTCAAGTTGTTTATAATGACAGTGATTCATTTTGCAAAAGAGCTTAGTCTAATAGTCATTGACTCACAAATATTTTATTACCATATATGACACCATAGAATAAAAAACAGACACACTCGTGCAGCTCCACACAGATATACTTCAGTGTGCATACACACACACGCGCACACACACACACACTCTCTCTCTTACATACTGTGTCATTACAGGAGACATGATCAGAAAAGAAGGAAAATCACTTTAAAACAAGACATCCTTTCAATATTTATACGTTTCCTTTACTGCCATAGAAAGAAATAAGGAACAATATGTCCATAAATCTTGCTACAGTGTTTACATCACATATAAAGAAACTTAAAGGCAAGTCCTCATTGATGAGGTAAAAAGATACTTTAACATGTAGTTTAACACAATAAACATTTGAATTGTTACAGACTGAGGACAAATGTGTGACAAAATAATGTCTATGATTATAGTATAAATAGCTGCCCCGTAACATTAGATACGTCCATCTAATAAAGGATCCTTTCAACACATATTTTTTCATGATTATCCAGTAAGTGCCTCATCACCATCATCATCATCTACTTGGTACAATAAAAGCCTGTAATCTATTATTTAATATATTCAATATTACCATTAATTAGCACAGTGTAATTTAACTCATCTGGCTGAATTGTTTCACTCTTTATTTAAATGTGACAGTTTGTCTTTATATAAAGAAAAAAAAATCGTTTAAGTATGTGAAAACTGGTGTGGATGTCATCTTTGCAGACAATTGTTAAAAATTCTGTCAAATAGTTTGTCTATTTTATATATATTAACAAAAACAATAAATTGATTTGTTGTCAACAATGTGTTGACTGTAAAAAATAACAATGTGTTGATCTGTTAAAATATATAACTTATTCTTATTATTACAATTCAGCAATTTGATATTTAAAAAAAAATAAAAATATGCATCATCCACATGGAGAAGTCATTTTCCAGTTATCTTCTCTTTTTATCTCAGACTAACAAATGGTCTAATACTATTTTGTCTGCAACTTTCCAGTGGGAACCTGTTGCATGTTAGTCAAACTATTGACCAGTATAATAAATAATTGAAATTATAAATTGAATACTTATTATTGAACGTAATACACCGAATTGAGTGTAATGATGGTCGGTAACATTTAGCGATCTGTACAACTTTTCTATAAACTTGAGATTCAATCAATACAAGATTCAGATTCATGATACTGCAAATTGAAAATGTAGCTGTTGAAAAGACAGTAGTGTTTGTCAACTTTTACTGGGTGTGAGTGAATAAACCCTAAGTACATTTGTTCAGCACAGTTAAGTATTTATTGAATAACATGAATTCAGGACAACACATTTACATGCCTGCATGCTTCCTCACCATAGTGGCAGCGAATTGAAAGAATGATGGCTCAGAAACAAAACAAATCTATAAATTCAATATAAACGTTGGTATTGTTCTCCTAATAGATCTACTGCATACACAATACCAACTTTTAACATTATATACAAATACCAAAGTGAGTGAGTTAACCTATCTTCTGTTCTTGTATATACAACAATGATAGAAATGAAACTTGATTGTTTTTTTTTTTCTTCTAGTTTAGAAAACATTAAAAGCAAATATTAGTATTTTCTGTTGATCAACATATATTCAAATTCACATTTCAGAGGTTCTTCTCCAAGTTTGGATCTTTAATATCTTGGCAAATATTTACGACATTAAGGATTTGTGTTTTTTTTTCTTATTTTTTTTTAATACAAAAACAAAACCTCTGAATCAGATTGAATTTCGAAGCTTTCTCGCTGGTTTAAATACAGTATAAAAAATCTTCAGTGCTGTGAATTTGTTGTAAATATTATCACCAAGTGTACCGAACGGTACATTTTACTGTGCTCAAATTGTCGCCTTCACCAACTTATCATATCCAATCCCACATCTGGCATAATATAACGTTTTTATCAGTGATAATAAGAGTCCTAATACTACATTCGGACACATTCCATCTTCCACATCGGGCCAAGCATAAACCCTTGATGCACCTCTATGAGCGATTGACCTGTTTCTGTAACTAAATTACCCTGCGAGGGGACTCTGGAGAATCTTCATAAGATACATGCCGCCAATCTTCAATGCCATGTTGTTAGTACATCACTGTGGTTTTCAGAAAAAGTCTTCCATCTGCTAACGATAAAACAAAAGAGAGAGAACAATAATAAATAATCTGCAGTAAACCCTAGATCAATGTATGTCACATTTTAAGAATACAACATTGCACTCATGATGTGAAGCACTTCACAAATGACACTTTCTGTGCATAAACGGCATTAAGTGCAAAACAAAAAAAAAAAACGTGTCTCTGACACGTACAATCTAATGAGCTTTGTCCATTTCCAGGGAACCTTCATTGGCAAGTGCATGCCTGAATGAGCGGCAGCTCTCTTTGCTTCTTCTGGTAAAAGCATCTGTTAGGCATGGCTCAGGAGTTTGTTTGACGTTTATTACCAGAACATTTCCTCTGTGTCCGGGAATGCTGCATCACTGCATTTAAGCAGTGTTTCCTCTCTTAAGCAGTGCAACTAAATAAATTCAATTCTGATGAGCAAAAGTGGTGACTGATCGAGGATACTCTGTGTTAAAATTGGCTTAAACAAGATTTATACTTTAACTTTTTTTAGGATTGCTCAGCGATACCACAGATATCAAATCATTTTGATTGAGTGATCCATTGATTTTGAAAAAAAAAAGCCTTTTTCTTCTACGGTTAGTCATACATATCTAAATATGTGCAATATGATTTTATTTAACTCTGAAATATATACATATTGATTCATGCAAATCTAGTAATCTAATGGACATTGATTAATTGCGGGTTGTGCATGGAGCTGTCTTGTTTTTCTCTAATGGTATTTGTCACTCAGTGTACTGTATATAAAAGGGGTTAAAATTGTGAATATCCCAAAAATATGAAATATGATATAATGTATGGCTCTAGACTCACAGGGCTGGTAAAAAAAATCATCCATGAACAGCATCAACCTCTTTATATTAACGATATGTATACATTTATTCAGATCATGATAAATGCATGTGATATTGAGGGATTTAATTAGTCAGAAAGCAGCTTATTTAGTGCTGGAGACGTTTAGTATTGTTGATACGGTGTTTTGATATCAAACAACAAGTAAGCAAATCAAAATCAAACCTAGATTACATATTCTAAATGATGAAGAAAATATACAATTAAACTATTAAAATGCCACAGTTACTTCTGCAAAACCTGAGAACAATGACAACAAAAACAAGCAGAGAGCTAATCTTAAATGTACAAATTAGCATATTAATCCTGGGTCAAATGAAGTGTTGCTAAACTAGCTTGTGCAAACAGTGCCAGGAATGCTTCTTGAGTGGGAAAAATCCAATGACTGCCATGTTGTTTTATGAAAGAACCTCCCTCATTAAAATATGTTAAAACTTGGGCATTTTTATATTCAAATCAAGATGAAAAGTTCATTAAAGAGGATAAATATTTCATTAGATGCTAAATAAAACAAAGGAATTTTTGGCTTCTCTCAGCATAAAATTCCTTTGAAAGATTAATTAATACATGTAAATTATGCAAATTATGCCCATGCAAATATTTTATGAAGACAATTAAGGGAACCATTAATTACTGCCTTTTTTGCTTCAGTGACATTCATTCATTTAATTTTAATTTCACTTTAACTGTTTTGATGTTTAATCTTGCAACAAAGAACTTTATCTCCCCTCACAGGGTCGTGTAAACTTGCAGAAAACATCGAGAGGCGAGCACTGAGCATCGGGAAGAGATACCGGGGAGATATTATGTTCGGTATCACAAGGAATTAGTGGCGAGATGTGCTCCCAGAAGCACGGAGCCAGGAAAAACAGTCAAGCTTATTCTTGGAATGGATTCAAAACACTGGAAAAGCAATTAATAAACACAGACTGTGTTAATATAGCAGAATTACAGAGTGTGACAAAAGACAAATAGAAATAATTAGTTCTCTGAAATTATGCTCTCATTATTTTTTTTTCCCCCAACAGTCAAGTGCTGAAATTATAGCGCGTCTCTTTGGTTTTTTTGTATACGGATTGGAATTGAAATTTTCCCTCACATGCAAGTGTAATTTATCAGCATCCTTTTTTATGTTTTTGCCATTTGAGAGTAATTATGCCACACTGGTTGTAGGCCACAACATCCATGACATGAACACACACACACACACAAAAATAGCACGAGCTGTTTTCATACACACACATTTCCTGTGGCCAGTTTTTAAGTCAAGGGCATTGACTGAAAAACCTATTAAATTATTGCATGTTGTGAAGCAATAACTACAGTTTTGTCAGTAAAAGTATACATAAAGAGAACAATTTTCTTCTAGCTCAAATGACCTCAGTGTTCTATTATATATTCTTTAAAAAACTACTGACAAAAGCAATTTGAGTAAAGAACAATCTTCTCCAAGCTTATGCTAACTTTCTGAATCTAGCAATTAATGATGGAATTATTAATCTTTAGACATAAGAACTATCATAATGCTAATGACATTCTATGCTCTGAAAAAATCATTTCCTGCTCATCAAGTCAATGTCATTTGATTTATTCGGGTAAAACCATACTCCTTGTACTGGATCTCCATTTATTTTTACTAAAAACTTCCTTCACACACACACACACACAAAAAAAATTAACTAGGCTAATCAAACTGGGTTACGGGGCTTTTACTTGCGACGGGGTATTAAAATGCCATTTCCCACATTTCATAGCAATTTCCACACACTATTTTCAAAGGGAAATTGAGACCACTCAAGACGACGTTTTTTTGTATCACATGTGCTGCTGGGTGCAATTAAAATAGACATCAGAGCGGCGAGCGACTTAACACTTAAGGTGTAGTTAAAAGAGTGTGACTGAAACATTTGCAAATGGGCAAGTGGTTTTCTGTGAAACAATACCAGACTAAACCAGGTCCATAAATACCCATACATCCATAAAGTGCACGTGTATTTATTTGAGTGGGTGTGTTGTGCTCTTGCGAGGTAACTCCACTGTGGGTCATCTTCAGATAATGAAACTTCTTATTATGCTCATTAAATTGCATTGGTCTCTGAGGTACACAACATAGGCAGGGTCTTACTGTCAAGGGGGTCTATCTTTAAAATGATTCTGTGTCTTATATCAAAAGAATCTTATTTTTGAACTTCACCTTTTGAGCTGAACACCATCTTTGCAGCAGTATGTATGTGGGTAGATGTTAATATGATATGACAGAAAAACAAAAAACTCTAAGATAAACCTCTCTCATGCTATATGCTAAAACTATAAATGAATGTCTCATGTTATTTGTGTGTTAATTATTATTTTCTTTTTTTTTTTTTTGCTATGTCACACCATAGGAGTCATTTGTCAACTACAAGGAAAACATTTTTAAGAACATTTACACTTTTTTGTCTATACAATTAAAGTTAATGGGGTCCAAAGCAGCATAAAATAAAATGGTTTTTTGTGTGTGTGTGTGTGTGTACAAGAAAGAGAGTCATACAGGTCTGGAATAACATAGGGGTGAATAAACGATGACAAAATATTCCTTTTTAGCCGAACTATCCCTTTAATCATATTTTAATACACCCCTGCTGGTAAAAACTACAAAACAAAAGTACAATTTTAATTGACTCAGTGGGCTTGTTTAATGTTTAATCTCCTCCTTGTTTCTCCTTTTAATATCCCAACAAATTCCTTCACACACTCACAAAGAATCAACTTTCCAACTCAGCAGACCGTGCCATTGTCATAACGCACATTTTGCACGATTCTCTCTGTCTAGAAATGTTCTCCTGACAGATCCCACTGATCTTGACCTTCCTCTTGAACTGTAGGATCTGCAACCCAGATGGCAGGCTGCATGCATGAACAGCAGGCCGAGTTAAAGCGAGGCTCATATACTGGAGCTGAGCTGAGATTTATAGTCTCCTCAAAAAACACGTACCTTGTATTGTCCTCTCAGCATCTGTTCTGCCACTGCTGCGGTCAGTCTCTATCTCCTGGGTCAACGAGTCTGGCAAAATGAAAAGATAATGACGATTAAACATCCATGACATCTGTGCTTAATTAGGAAAGTTTTTCTAGCCTCATCTTTTGCGATGGGTGGATGGTGGATGTGCTCGGATCACTTGGGTCAGGGCGAAGCTTCGACCAGTGGATGAGTGGTGATAAAAATACTGAACAGAGCATATCTCCGCATGTTAGCCTGACATTATGGATCTTGCTAAGCTTACTACAGATGTAAATAATGTAGCATATGCTAGTTTTATTCAACACCTTAAACAGCTTAGGGTGTATTAAAAATGTGCTCAATCCAGTGCTGATTATTTACCATTATATAATTTACTATTGTCATTTTGAATTAAATTGTATATTTTCAGTTCCCTTTCGTACGGTCTCTCCGACGTCACGTCGGGGACCGACGAATAGGAATCTTGCTTCAAGATGTCCAATCT
>JAUCMS010000153.1:11452216-11581597 GCA_032357445.1 Enteromius radiatus | reverse complement strand
TTTATACTAGCGCTATGATTAGGTTCAGCTGGATGCTAATCAGCGTAAGCCAATTTCATTGGCGTGTTTCTATACACACAGAGTAGATTGGACATCTTGAAGCAAGATTCCTATTCGTCGGTCCCTGACGTGACGTCTCCGTTCCCTTCTCAGGGAACGAGGGTTACAATACGTAACCGAGACGTTTTCATTTTATTTTAATTTAAGTTTTAATAATTTTATTGTGAACTTTTTTCTCTCTCCCTTTTTTTATTATTTATTAATCCTATTGATTTATTATCTTCTTATATTTAGCGTAGTTTAATTCAGTTAGATGGCAGGGCAACATCTCTATTTTTCTAAACATAAACTATCAATATTTCTGATAGATTTAATTAACAATAACATCAGTGGTCTATTGTGTCCAATACACACATGCAAGCAAGATTTTGGGTCTTTTTGGTCTAAAAGAAACAAACAAACAAAATAAATAATAAAAATATTATATATATATATATATATATATATATATTTTTTTTTTTTATGGAAGACATGGTTTTAAACTACAGTTTATGAGCAGACTTCATCATTATATACTGTAAAGTGGAGCATATTATAAACTTGATTCTGATTGGTCAATACTGGCTAATAGTTTTTTTTTCCAAACACACCTGCTACATAATTAGTTTCTACAAAATCTCTTTTCTCTTTAGATTTTTCTTAAATTATTTAATGCTCATTACATGTATATTAATTGGTGCAGTCGCCTCATAATTATCACAAATTAAACCTCAACATGAAGATCTCTTCTTTTTAACAAAGTAACACGACTACAAAAAAATATATTGATATTTTACGTGAAGGGATTTTCATCAATAGTTTAATTTCCAACACATCTAATAAGTCTTATTAATAGAGCAGAAAAACTCATTTCTACATCCCTTTAATAAATTTAAGCATGTTACTGTTCTGGGAAGGTGTCTCACCATTGAGTGATCTGAGACTTTCTGTGGGTGATGTCTGTTTCAGGGACTGTTCCGCCTGCTCTCGTCGTTTTGACTCATATTCCAGTGCCTCCTGCAATTTCCTCTTCGCTTTCTTCTCCTTCTTCAATCGCTTCTGAATGATCGCTGGATTCAAAGAACAGAAAGGAAGCAGTCAAGGACTCCAGTCATATGCAGCGGTATATCTGATATAAGGACTAAAGGAAGCAGAGTTGAATTTTCAAACTCTGTCAGTGAGGAAATATTCATAGAAAAGTTGCAGCCGAAAAAAAATCCCGTTCAATGAGAAATTGACTGTGTCATTAGCGAAATAATTGAGCCAGCGATAACCTGGATTAACCTAGGTTAAAATGCCAATGAGACGAGGTTAAGGGAAACTTTCAGTAAAGAAAGAGAGGAGAGAAGCACGCTGAATATTAAACAGAAGAAAGCTGGAGGGCTGTAGGCACATTTATAAGGATCCTTCTGTGAAACTGCCTTAATAAGCTCAATTTGATTCATTATGTAGGATAAATACATAGAACATGAGACCATTAAGTCACACTTAGCAACACTTTTGTGCAGAAAAATCTAAATCATTTATTGATGTCAAAATGTAGATTCATAATTATATTTTCATGCAATAATAGAGTACAAAAGAGTATGTAACTAGAGGCCATCTGTAATGCACATATCACTTTTAATCTCAAAGAGAGTTGAAAATTATTAGCTAAACTATTATCAATCTGTAGTCCAATCATGGCCTTCCCTTGAGAAATTTTGTGGCTCATTTAGAAACATTTACCATATAAATTACTTATTCACATTTCCATGACTTTAACCACACTCACTTGAATGAGGACTTTGTATATCTTTCTAATGCACTCTGTACATTTAGACGTTGTCTATGTATGTAGTTACGGTAATATACTGTATTCCCACAAGCACATCTGTACACATAATCAATACGTGCTCATGTATTGATCTTAATGTGAATATGCCTCATTTCGCTCGATTTATGACCTTGTCTCTATCACTTTGGCTGTATGTTTTGTGTGTGTGCTTGTAATTAACAACTGAGCTTGTAACATGGCTTTTCAGGTCATTTGCAATTTTGCACTAATTGCAAAACGATGTAATGAAGGTCATTTGTAAAGGAGATTTTTGCATTTTTCTTAAGAAAGGCCCAAGATGAAAAAATAAATGTTTAGCATTAATCGCTACGAAAATGAATCCCTAGACTATTCAGCAGTCATTACTTCAGTGTCACATAATCCTTCAGAAATCATTGTAATGTGAAGTAGCATTTCTTAATATGATTACAGTTGTTAACCATGCTACATTTTATTTTTCAGGAAGTTCAAAAGAACAGGATTTATTTGATTGTGATTGTTAATATACATACAAATATTAAAAATAAGGGACTAAAAAAGATTTTATAATAATATTCATATGTTATTCTAGGCCAAATTATGGTGCTTATTTTCTCACCATTTCTTATAAATATTCTTACAATACACCTTCAATATGCCTATCAATGCCATTGTGATGATCTCCAAACATCTTAGAATCTGCCTGCAATTATTATACAACCACACGAAATGACTTTTACACAGGTAAGCAACACTGCCATTTTACTAAGAAAATGTAAAATCTAGATAATACATTTTATCACATTAAACACTAATGAATTCGTTTTTATAGGTAATATAGTCTGACTACCTAATTAGTCAGACTAAAAATGTATGTTAATGAGCTGATTAAAATTAAGTAATTCACATAAAAGGATGACACATAGTATATTTTTATATGACTAGAAAAAAAAAGTCCTCTTACGATTCACAGGGGCAAATATAGCCCCTTATTGCAAAAGGTAATTTCTGAAATGTGTGTACAGTCAAAGGCTTTTTTTTTTTTTACGAAATGCCTCTAGAGCCAGGAATCTGACTATAGGAGATACAATAAATTGTGTGTACTTTTTAAATAATACACACCTCTATTCTTCTGTTCGACAGCCAGTTGTTTCTCCAAGGTTTCTCTGAGCTCTCGCTCTCTAAACAGCTCCATCTTCAGCTCCGTCTTCTCCAGCTGCACTTGTTTCTCCTGAGCGCGGGCGTTATCAATTGCTACCTTCAGCAAACCCTACAGCAGAAGACAAACTCACCTTATACACAGTCCACACATACCTCCTCATGAGTCAATAAACTGTATGAATGGTTTACTTTATGCTAGAGCAGTAGCACTTAAACTTCTGAAAGTATTTTGTAGAAAACAGTATGTCAGTAGTTCATACAATCAAAAGCAAAGTAACTCTTGTTGTGCGGAGGTCACGCATTTGTCTAAATATCATGGAAAATCAGGTTTTGGAATGATAAGAGTGTGAGCAAATGATAACAGGATTTAAATTTTGGATGAACCGTCCTGTCAAGTTCGAGGACTATGTGAATTCTTTATTATGCGAGCCTTAATCAACCAATAACTTTGGTTTGTCAGTTTGTGAAGCCACAGGTTGTCTAGGAACGAGCAAATCTTGAGCTAAACAGCTGCTTGTCTCAATCCAACACTTAAAGCAGCATTTGCCACGCAAACTGCGTGGTGACCATTTCAAAACAATTATTCCCTGTACGCATGCAATTAAGCCAAATGCAATGGGCTATATCATACTAATTGTTCCTTCTTGTGACCCCAATTTAGTCTAAGTTGCTTTATCTCAATTTTCTGCTTGGGTTCGTTTTGTTGATTTGTGTGTGAATGTTCAATCAAAACATTACCCTGAAATCATGATTAAAGATGACTGACTGAACTGAGTCCTGCTAATTAACAATGGGGCCGAAAGCAGAGCGATAGATCTGATGGCCATATCACAAGAGCAATGAACAAACCTCTCACTCCCCATACTGTACCCACATCATTAGTCTCAGAGGCGGTGTTAATCAACTACATTCATCTTTCTGACTGGGTCTTACTTGCATGACAACCACAGTGGTGATCAAGGAAGTCGTGCTGAATCTACCACGCTATGCATTTGTTTTGATGGGAAAAACATCACAGCTGGAGGAGAAAAGTACTATATTAACTTTTTTGCCACACCTGGCACAGGCAGCTGCACCCTGTGCATAAAGACCCTTCCTTTTACTATTAAAAAGAAGCATTTTTATGTTATCACAATTTAAAATAACTTTTAGATTTAAAAAAGCTTTTCAGCAGCCATTACTCTAATCTTCAGTGTCACGTAATTCTTCAGAAATCATTCTAGTAAGGCAGTATATAAACTATACTCTTTTGCAATTTCATATCTGCTCAAGCTTTTAAAAATTCAGAATTGCTGCACTGTTAATATTGATGACTATTTATGAAAAATTACTTGTTTTTCTTTTACAAGTTACTGTGGATGAAAGTGTTTGCTAAATGACTAAATGTTAAGAGCATACATATATCTTACTGTATGAATGTTTGACTTAAACCCCGAGAATGATGGTAATATCACAGCACAACATCCTTCTCTCATGATATTTTCCAAACTGTGGCTTAAGATTGCTATAATTTGTGATAAACAACTTGATGTGCCATCTCCTTCCATTATGTGTAATCTTGAGCATCACTGGCGTTTATTGTGTTATGACACATGACATGATATGATCGTGACATATGTCAGCTGGCCAGTCCACGGTGGGCTAAAATAAAATGTTACTATGGCAACCAGCTGATGGTCTGCTGAAATTCAAGAGCAAACTGGATGATGATCTTTTATTGGAAACACCATATAATTGAATTCCATCTCATTTTACACATGTAATTCATGAAATTCATAAAAACAAGAAAATCCGAATTGATTTAGCATTTTGGGCTGTTTAAGATGTTTGTTTGTTTAGCAATTTGGTTTATTTAGGTAATTAAATTTGGATGTTACTTGATAATTTCTTTGGATGTTTCTTCTCAATCGGTTAAATAGTCATCACTTAATACCATTTTCGAATGTATGCTTGAAAAAAAAAAACTGGATTAAACTCATGGCATAATTCACAGGCTACTAAAGATCTTCTGACAGAGAGGTCTCTTACCTGTATGTTAGTCAGAAGGGTCTCTATAGATGACAGGCCATCAGGGAAGAGGAAGGGTGAGGGGAATCCTGGAGGTAAAGTCTGACCCGCCAACGAGAGCCTCTCATAACTGTCTCTTGCTGTTGGCGTGCACATAGGGGTTTCTTCTGGTGGCAAACAGAGAAACATACGCATTCAGCACAACAGATGACACACTCCATGTAGTACTCTGCTGTAAAATAAATCATTATTTTCCCGAATTGGTGTTTATACACCCAGATTGTTTGTGAGAGTAAAATTAACATCTATACAAGCATGCCCAATCAAGCACATATGATTGATAGCCCATTCTGTCAGTGTCACACGGCACTCTATTATTGATGCTTCTGTATTTATAGCTGCTATGAACGCTTGAGTGATTTTACATGCAGATAGAAAGATAGATTCTTAAAAAAACAAGAAAAAGAAAAAGAGTAGGCATTTGCATTTTTGGAAAGTATGTGTTCTTGGTAGCACTGAAGGCACGGATATGTTGGGAGGCAAAGCCTACCCTTTCCATATGGCATAAAAACTCTCTGATAGGAAAAGACCGCACTCAAGCAGATGCATATGGCAAGCTGAGATTATCAAGGGCCCTGGCTTCTCAACAAAGGCCATATGGCACAAGGTGGTGAACCCTCATTGACCATGTTTCAACACTACTGCCGCCCCCTCAGCAGACTGGCAATGCCATTTTGGGCAAATGAATTAAACCCCTCAAAGGAATCGGTGCATAAAAAATCAATATGATTGGATGAGATTCAAGAGGCACCTGGTAGAACAAAACAGAGGAGTAAAATAAATATCATTTATTCTCTCTCAGTCGATGGTTGACACATAAATGTGCAGGTGTAAAATGTCACAGGTGGGGCTGCAGTTAAAACCCTCTGGAAATAAAAGAAAAAAGATTTTATGTCCGCCAGACAAATAAAACAGGGGCTGGCACATTAAAGAGTATATATTTTATTACCTAGTCCACAGGGACTTCCTGCTGAATGTCATAAGGAGAGAAAACGCTGGGATGAGCACTGTAAAGTGTGCAGCATGTCTTTACAAACAGCTTTCCAAGATTAATCACCACGTCAACTTGTTAAACATTATGCGGGTAAATGAAAGTAATCGAAAAATACCTTGTGTTAAAAAAAAAAATAAATAAAAATCTTCTTTACAGAGTAGTAAACAGTTACGTTACAATCAACATGTATTGCATTTTCATTTCTGCATTTGGCAGACACTTTATTCCAAAACTATTCATAATACATTCACAATACATTTTAAATGGTTTGTATTTTTTAGGAATTGAAGCCCATGGCTTTGCTGGTTTTCGACCATGAGCTGGTACACAAGCACTGTAATAAAAACATATATTTAAAAAAAATATATTTAATAATTACCTGAATTAGAATTGCATTTCATAAACTACAGTCTAACTGAGCATAATCATTCCATATGAATTGCTATTATGTCTGTTGCTATTATGGCAATGTTTTACTTTAAGTGTGTGTGTGTGTATAATTCTCATTATTCTTTATTAAAATCCATCTTTATTCAGTTTGAATATTATGGTTAGTTTTGTCTTTATTCTTTATTCAAATCTGTTTATATTCAATTGGATTGCACTACATTTTTCAGAGACTATTTTATAATATTTTATAATTATAGAATGTTTTAAAGTAAAATAATTCAAAATTGTAATATTAGAAATACAAATTATTATACATACATTTTAGATTAAAATGACAGAAGGGACAAGTAAGGAGGCAATAAAACTTATTCATCAAATTGTGCAATTAATTTAAAATCATTCATACCAAATGAATGAATTCAAAATTAATTCATACCAAAATATGTTATATTGTAAATCACTGAGATTTGACCCTAAATTTTCTCAGTTACTAGTCAGCACTACCAGCCTAACCACTAGGCTATGGGGCTACCTATATCTAAAAAAGAAAAAAAAAAAAGTTTTCTATTGCTCCGAGTATGTGAGCAGCATCATAAAGAGAATAATGTGAGTGTGGACACTGAACAGATGTCCGGTGGGGTTGAAATGTAAAGTAGATTCCTGCTCACTTCCTGTGAACAGCCACCAGCGCCTGTCAGTGCCCTGATGACATCATCTGCCATTCATCAGTTCCGTTAGGGCAGACCTCTGCCATCTGCTGCACCGGCCATCATAACTCTACATCTATCTCCACACACACACTTACACACAGGCCATCAAAACTCCACATTTATCTTAACAGCCACAGCCTTACACAGGCTATCTTAGGCCTGCATCCATCACTACACACACATCCACACAAGCCCCATAACCCCTGAATCCATTTCCACACACACATGCACAAACATGTACACACAGACTATCATAACTCACTTTAAACCACACAGCCCTGTGCTGACAATATCTTCACGCTGTCATAGCGTGCTGCCAATCACAGAAGAAGTCTCAGACAACATTCTGTCTGCTACAAAACGAGGCATCACACAGGCCATGTCACCTACTACCACAACACAACAGGATGATTTCAGACTAAAAAGGGCATGGATGTCTCAGTAACACATTCTATAAAGCCTGTATACTGTATGAATTACATTAGTATAATCTCTTAGGAATGCACAACATTTCTGTACTATATGGTTCATGCTCATTTCCCCCATTTTTACATTGCTGTCTAATAATTTAACATCATAAAATCTAATTTCATACATTTCATTTTTTTTTCATACCTTATATTATAATGTTGTGATGCCTAAATTAATTTTTATTTATAATGACTGACTTTGAAGTCTTTAAATTGTGACAAAATATTAAAAAAAGTATACATTTTATTAGTAGTAATTTGTCTAATTACGAATAGAATTATGTTTATACATATCATATGGATATTTAATTGTATATTAAACTCAAAAAATCTATATGTATTTATATATTTAAATAAACAATACGTAATTATATCTATCATTCTTATTTATTTATTCATTCATCTATAATAATAATCATGTGGAATAAGCTATAGATTATGGTTTATTAATTTAGGTTAGTTGTTTAAGCTAAATATGTGGAAGGTACTGCATTACTGAAACAAATGTAGTTTTTAATATGCAATGAGCAATTTTTGCTGGTATCTTGGCATGTACTCCTTTTATTTGGATACATAGCAAATAAATTTCAAGAATTAAGTTATTAAGTATGAACAATATTTATTATGCATTCTATTCTATTCTATTTTTTTACGAGAACACATCTGATCATAAAGAACATTAACAAGCATTCCAAATACGTTATAATTCATTTTATAAACAAGAAAATGAAAGCCTACAACTGTGTTTTTCATGCATTTCAGTTTAAGTACCAAACCCCGGAATCAGGCTCTCATACAGAATTAATATGTGTTTATATGACTCCCTAAATCATGCACAAACACGGCACGACTTGAGGAGCCCCTCTTCTGCCATCAGTATTCACTAACGCCAGCCAAGGCTTGGTAACAGCTGGTCCTACATTAATTAGTTTAAAGTATTTATTTCAACCATCTCAGCAGCAGATTGTGGCAAAACATAAGAGATTATTCCGAGCATCTGCAAATGCCCTGGAAACATCCAGCCAACCAACAGTTGAATATCAGCCGCGCACTATTAAGACTTTACGATTCGAAATTCTTGGATGGAGGAAAGGCCAAGAGGAGTGCCGGGAATCCGTGGAGGGTCTCCTTCAATCTCTCCCCAATTTAACTAGCATTTTACTCCAGTTCATTACCGACAATGGGCGAGCGACTAATGGATGCGTGTTTGCTTGCAATCAAATGTAACAGGGAAAAAAACCTGAAGTAAAGCTCTTTTAAATGCTGTTGCATGGCATCATAATAAACCAATCATGAAAACAGAGTGAATTATATGAACTGTATGCAATTACTACATCAGAAAAATATGTTTTCTTCTCTTTGTCACATTCGTGGCTCTGTGTCTTTAGATGCCAAACATGTAGCGAATCAGCAAATGAGAAACAATAGAGGAGAATTGGATGTCAGAAGCCTGTATTTGGTTTGCAGCCACCGTAGTCCTGGATTTAGTGTTGGCATTAATAATACATCATTGCTTAAACCAACTTCTGCTTTAGACTCAGCAGGGCCTCGCCGCAAACACAATACTGGATCACAGGGTGGTTCATATTGCTTTGTTACTAGGAAACAATCTGTCATGCATTAGAAAGCAAACAGCACATTTCATCTCAAATGACCAATTCAGCTCTCAAATAACGGAAATTTGCCATTTTTTGGTCAGTCTCCATTTACATTAGCCACACTTGAGTGTGATTGGGTCTGTGAGCATTCTCTTGTTTTCAAGCACTGCATTTTGGCTTGGCTTTAGCTGTTTATTTCCTGCCATTGGTCCAGAATCATTGACTTGGACTTAATTACAGTGCCAGACGCCAGCATGATGAAGAGAGCGAAGGAGAGAGCTGTGTTTTCCAGGTGATATTTCTCCACCGGGGCTGCCAGCAGCAGCTGTGACAGGTCCGTTTGCAGCTTTCTGCATCAAAAAAATCTTTATGAAATCCTTTTAGGTCAGCCGTGTCACAAATAACATTTCATGCGCAACTGTTTCGCTGAATAATAGGAGCCGCAAATAAAAATGGGACGCTGTAAATACGACGCATTTGGAATGAAATGCCATAATTTAAAACAACGCACATACTCGCAATCACACGTAAACATGCGCGCACACTCGTGCTCGGCATCCCTCCCTCCCTCCCCTGGCAGCAGTGGGAGTCCTTGACAGTGTGGTAGCAATGATAAATCACCTTTCCTGTTAATTCTCTCAGTCCTTATGTGTTGTGCCGCTAAAAACAGGGGCTCAGAAATCGACTTGACAAACTATGAATGTAAAAAATATCATTAGGAGGGATCTGGGCTTATCTCCAATTTACATGTTATTAGATTTGTATTGTGAGCAGCGTTCGGACAAGGCTGTGTTGAGGAGAAGGGGAGAGCGGGGAGAAAAAATAAGATGCTTGCGATAAGACAAGATAAAATGTCTCGAACTCCTCTCAAAAGCCTTTGATATCTTTGATGGAAAGTCACGACAAGGAGAGCGTAAACCACTCAACTGATTTTTAATATGATAGACAAGGCACTCTGCGATGAATTGAGCGGAAACCTTGGGAAATTTAGCAACATTCTTTCAATAAATAGCTTTAATTGACCTTGGGAGCTGAAAATGTGCCATATGTTGCAAGTTGCAGTGTTTGAATTGAAGTCCCAGCGGACCTTTCAGCTGATTTCTCCAATGAAGGCACTGAGCTGGAGGAGGGAGAGAGAGAGAGAGAGAGAGAGAGAGAGAAAGAGGGAAAAGCATTGCAGCATTTGGCTAGCCAGTCACTGTGATATATTGACAGGTGAAGCCTGTGTCCTTGCAAACCTGTGTTCCTCGCAGCAGGAGAATTGAATGCTTAAAACGTGGAGGATGGCAGTTCTCCTCTTCGCAAAGGCTGCCGCTGCCTACAGCAGACAATTACATTTTATTTGACCTGCCAATGGGGCTGAAGAAGTTGCCTCCTTCCAGGGGAGTGGTTATGACCTTTCAGTCTCATAAATGGAGACAACAGCGCATTACACAGGGGCTAATCTTTAAAACTGCATTGTCTTCTCTCTTCTACATTCCATTTAATATTTTCACAGCAAACTGTTTTTATCGACCTAACCCGAAGTTTATATAGCCTATGTTTAAAATGTCATGCAGGGCCCGACTATGCCTTAACTGGTTAGTGTGAAGAAGCTCTTTAAAAAATGCAAAAGTATTACTAACTTTGAAAACAAGGATAAGCATTGAATATAAGAGCACCAAAAAAATTTGGACATATGACCTTATTCCCCTTTCTCCTATCTCACTGCTTCCTGTCTACTCTTGCATTGCCCTAAAAACTAAAAAAAAAAAAAAAACATTAAACACACATGCATTAAATAAATGTAGAGCAAAAATTAATTTATTAGCAGTATAGATAAAAAAAAGGATAAGAAGACCAGTTAGCTCTTAGTACACAAATATTACAGTTTTTCTCTATTTCATTTTGTTCAATTCTCAAATTATAATTTTTTCCCCCCGAAACAATATGTTCAGATCTCTGAACTAATAGCTTCTTGTTCACATCAGATTGGAATTTCTTATTAATTTGAGTAAATTACAAATGCTTTGGCATATGTGTGCATTCTCTGCAGTTTGCACAACAAGTAACTGCATATGGCTTGTTGATCAGTCGATTTTCACATAACTGTCAAACTCTTACAACTTCTCAATCATTTTTCATCATGTAAGCCATGACATTCAAAACAATCCATTCAATTCTGAAAAACTGGTATACACGCATGTATAATCCATAAATATTTTGCATTGACAGCGTTTGTAATGTTTGCTAAATTAGCAAATTACCTTGAATTGCAATACAATTCAAATCAACTATACAACCTTTTAACTAATCAAGTTTGGGAGCATATATATATATATATATATATATATATATATATATATATGTAAATTGCCCACAGTAAAATCAATACCATTTGTATTGATAAAATAAACGCACAAATACATATGTTCATATACGTTCATATATGTTCATAAAAAAAAAAAAGTTTTATAAAACCTTAATTTCCATGGTTGACTTTCATGGTGAAAAAATAACTAAACATTTTGACCAGCGTGGCTCACAAGATGACAAAAATACTTTATATTTTGGTGGCCTTGGCCAAATTAATGACAAGATAACTAGGTTTTGAAGCATGAATGAATTTTGGGTTAACAACTACATTTTGCAGACATGCAATAAAGTTCTGAACTTCCAGCAAACAGTTTTAACATTTGCACTCACAGTTTAGAGAATGTTAAGAATGTTACAGAATGTAAAATTGTGATTTTAACTGACCTAATTTGAAATTCAAAGAAAAGTCATGTAACTGTAATTTTAACTAGAACTTGAGGCCACATTTACACTGCACTTCAAGTGACCCAATTCCGATTTTTTTCCTCCAATGTGGCACAGATCGGATATTGCCCGTGACCATGTAAGCAGGAAAAAAATCACATGGATTCTGATATTCTCCAATCCATTTCTGGCCTTTTTCATATGTGGAAATAAATCAGACATTAATCTGATATGTGCGTTTGCATCTGCCGTGTAAGCAGACAAATCAGACATTCCCCTGTAAATGTTACTCCTATGTCATTAAAAGTGAGTTTTTTAAAATTTGAATTAATTTTGCAGTACAGACATACCTTTAATAAATGAAACATGAGTACCAAAGTATTCATTTTGTATTTAAAACATTTGTATATGTATTCCATGTCAAAAAATAAAACTCAATGTACTATTCAAAATGAAATGTGATCTCATACCTGATATTTTTATTAATGTCACATTTAAAAGAAATGTAAGCACGTTGTCCAAAAAATCTGATATAGTCACAAAATCAGAATTGGTTGTCAGGAACTAAATGCAGCCTAAATGTTTAAGTTCTTTTTATTTCTTTTTTTACATTTTAAAAGCCTTGAATATATGCCTTATAGGCAGAATGAAAGATAGATAGACACAACAAAATGGTAGATAGATAAATAGATAGATCTATTTATAGATAGATCTGTATCTAAGGTACAAAACAAAACAGAAAAAAAGAGACAAAAGAAATGAAAGAGAAAGCAATTCTACCTTTACAGCACATGCAGACCACAGTGAGAAATGTGTGCTGTGATCCGTAGTGGGCAAATTCCTTTAGAGTGACTTAAAGGTGCATATGTTGTGCATATGGGCACAGTGTACACAGACACTATGGCATATGTGTTACAGAAACACAGCTATCTAATGCAGAACCGCTAACCCCGCTCACACCCACTCAGCTTTGCTCTTTTCTGCTCTTTAATTCCGAGATGAAAATTAACCATTACCAAATTCCTGCTGAGAGTCAAAGTCAAGTGCTGGAGTCGGTCGGCCCTGGATTAACAGGTAACATTTGGCTTGGAAAGCCTTATCTCTGAGAAATGCACTGTGGTGTTTCTCTCTCTCTCCACTAATGTTCCCTACACTTAGAGATTAAATCGCTTGCTGCACAAACCCATTTGAGAGCACAAGGAAGGTGAGGGGGATAATCAGCACAGGCACTGGGCCGTGTTTCCTAAACGCGCTCCCAAACATTACTGTGCACGGGCATAAAATTAGCGTCGGGACCTTAAAACGCTGACATTTCGCATGACTTTTGGGAAAGTGACACCATCATATTTTCTTGTAGGATATCATTAAATTTCAACTGCCCTGTGGCAGAGACTTTCCATTAATAACCAATTCTGTGTGTCACTCCGCGCCCCTCTTCTGAAATAATGAGTCCTTTGGTTTGGCTTAATAAATTGAAACATATTCTCAAGGCCACGCTGAAGACAGCCGCACAGATGGGCAGGCGAAGGGGAGGAAATCTTAATAAATCCTTAACTGTCGCACACGGTCAGGGATAAAAACAAAAGCAGCCTTTATGGTGAACAGTTCAACACCAGAGAGAAAAAAACAGGCCTTGTGTGGTTTAAACTGTAGCAGATCAAACCACAAACTGTAAAGATTATAAGACATGTTCACAGTGCACAATATCTTAAATCAAATAAATAAAGTAGAAAAAAATACTTTCTGTAAGCATCTAACACATTAGCAAAAAGTAATGCATCCCAGTATGGCTTTTCTACATAATCTAATAATCATAACAGGAGAGTCAGATTAATGCAAGTTTTTAAACAGTTCAAACAGACCTGTGGTTTTGTGGTTCAGTCCTGTTTGCCCTGTTCCCAGCATGTCATATTTACAGTAAGTACTGCAGCATAGTTTGGTTGCATTATTGCTAAATTATCAACATTGTGGAATATAGAAAAAAGACCTGAATTATTTATCCTGTAGTTCTAAAACTATATTTGTTAAATATTAACAAATTTAATAAAATCATTACATGGGTAAAGAAAAATAAAAAATAAATAGTCACTTTTTTATTTTTTTAATAAATATCACAAGACATTTTTCAAAGTATCATTTTTCCATTTTTAGTGATTCCATGTTCAGTATCATCACAAACATCTTGTTTTCTGGTGGTGGGCCATACATCTGTGGCAAAAGCAAAGAGTCCCTGATGCAAACCCCAGCAGAAGAAGATATCTTGTCTTTTTATACGGCCCGTGTCATATTTATTGCATAAAGGTCAGAGTGTTCATTTGTTCAAAGTCAGCGTTTTTCCACGCTCCTCCATGTAATAAATGCAGAGGGGATGTCATTATTGGACCGCTGAGGATTAAAGGCTTGACTGCCTGTGATGACTGCATAAAAAAGCCCCTCCACTACTTTTGTTTCTTCAAGTGATCGTCCTACAGGAAGACCGCTCTTGGTCTACAATGACAACCATCGTTGTCGTAAACAGACACTCCTCAAAGGTGGATGGAGCATTGGTAAGAGAGGGTTGTGTAACCCGATTAATAAAGGTAAAGAAGGATGAGTAACTAATGCTCTCAAAGGCCTTTGAATTAATTGCCTTTTGAAAAGCAAATGTATTCAGGACTCAAATGTAGTGGAGGGTCTTGTTTACGGTCTACGTGGGGGGTGACGATCATTAGGGTCTGAAAATCGAAAATGTTGCTTTTTTAGGATGGGGGGCGTTATTATTAGCATGCGTTACAGAAGGAACCAGGCCAGATTAAGTCTATTTATTGATCACTGAAAGCACACCTGAAAGCTAGATTACTACAATCACACTCCGGGAAGCCTCCTGTGCATATCCGGTTGAATTTTTCTACATCTTTCAAGAACGCGCGCATCGGCGTCCTTACACAGAAACAAATGTGTTTTGGTGCCAATATGTAAATGCCTTCCACATTTTACACACAATGACATTAGAAATTCAAACAAGGAGTAAAAAACCCGACATAATCAAAACGCTTTGATAGAACAAGCACTCGAACACTGAGAAACGGAAGATAGTCTGCAGTCTGATCACAGTGGAGTGCGTTCTGTCGAAGACGGGCGGACATATTAATGTGATTCGCAGCAATCCTACAGGGAATGAGGATGTTTGGGGCGACAATCGACTCTGGCACTAATCCAGGCTCTATGTACTGAGCCGCTTTGGAGACCGAAGATGAAAGACAAAAAGAAATGTAAATGTAAACTTTTTAAAAAGCAGAGCTTAGGAGCCCCCCATCTGACGCCCTCTCTCTCTGTCTCTCATGCCCTCGTGAGCAAAAGAAAATGGATGCAAATCCATTTGCGTCTGGTTCACAGCTATAAAAAAAATACTTAGGATTTTTAAAAGCGGGTGATGTGTTAAACGTGTGGAAATCTGTTTTGATAACATTATTCATAACACTGGCTTTGCGCAGCTTGAATTAATAACACTCCATTTACAGATGGAAGAAAGCTGGCATGGTATTTCCAGTTAAAGAGATTAATTTTTAAACACCTAATTGACAGGCCGGGGTTAGGCGGGATAAGCAACAGCATCTCCAGGCCTGTGGCTGCAAAGTCAAGGTGACTGGAACACTTAGGCGAGCTTTCAAATGCTGAGAGAGAGAAGAGAATTAGTCCTCCCGCAGTTTTTCTCCTCCCCCTATTCTCTTTTATTAGGAGCGATTTTGTTCGCAGTCAAAGGATATAACAGCCCTAAGTATCCGTTGATAATTACGGAACAGAGAACATTTTTAAATTTGACACACTTTGCCCTAAACTCAGCAGCTTAATAAGAGAGCAGCACTACTATGTGAGTGCTCCAATGTGACATTAAAGGGATAGTTCAACTAAAAATTATTTTTTACCAGCCTTGAGTCATTCCAAACCTGCATGTTGTTCTCTTTTCTGCCAAATATGAGAGATTTTTTTAAGTGAACGGGGTCCAAATATCCAATCAAAATGATCCCTTTATTAAGAGTTTTGATGAAACTACAAAGTCTACAAATGTTAAATTGTTATGTCTAGTAAATCAGCTTCAAAGCATGCTGTTTACAAAACAAAACTGGGCATGCAAACCAATGATCTTTGAGATAATTAATTGTTATTTCTAGGACGTCTGGGTCAAAGAAAGTCAGGGTCAGCCTTACCTCAACACAACAGTTGTTTTTAAGCTTTTCGCATCAGCATTGCTAATTGTTACATTTCGTCTGTCCAAGGGCAAACAAATGATAAATTTGTTCACAGCAGTGCGCATACCGTTAAGGGCAGATGCTTGGATATGTACTTAGAATTCACAAAGAGACTGTCCGTGCTGCATATGGAATCTCGTTTATTGTAATTGCCCTTCTAGTGCAAAACAAAAAAGAAAGTCGCTGGCAAACTGAGAGAAAGAAAAATAGTCAAACTAGTCAAAAAAACAAAGCCCTAACCCTCCAGGCCAAGAGCTGCATCTTTTCTTTTTATCAGAGCAGGTGTCTCTGCAGCACATTGCTCCCTTTGAAATGAAGGGTAACATAAAACGGCCCTGGCGTGTTGTGATGGACAAGGAGATTTCACCTTCTCTCGTGAATGATAATACATTATTAAATTTGCCTCTCTGCTCGAGAGATACTCTTAGCTGACCACAGCATATTTATCTCTCTATCTAAGCCTTACATCTTGGCAGGAGAAAGCATTCTGTCACTTTTAAGGCATTTCAAAGATTAGAAAGAACCACTTGCTTTTCAACATTCCTAAAAGCACTGTCTTTCTTGTGGAATGTGATTAGCAGTCCATGGTATCACGTAATGGAACATTCATGAGGGAGAACAAATATCCAAATGAAGCGCCGTGTCCTGGAGGAACGGCCCACGTTTGCATCATCAGCACTATTTGTTTCGCTGCTCGCAAACTTGATTGATCCTCTATTGAATGATTTTTTTTTGTTCGTACCCCTTCATTTCGACAGAACACACTGACAAGTTGTTTGATCATACACCGCGATTGTCTGCCAAGTCACATTTCAGATCCCCATGGCTAATGATCCAGCCTTTTGTCTTAGGAAAAGTCAGTCGAGTCAGCACAAGCCTCAGTCCGTTTCACTTTTGAAGCCAGAACCACAAGGACACTTAAAAAGGCGATAGAAAACATGCTTGGAAAGCAAGTGTGTCTGATGAAAGGAGAGTGCGCAGGTTTACCATGATCAGATGTGGAGTTAAAGAACCGGAGGTCTGTAGTAAGTAACATGTTTGCTAAGCAAAATCCAATGTCTCTATAATGATGCAAGATGGCGGTCATAAAACCGATGGACTGGAAACATTTCGAAACTATGTATCTACTATATTCCTTGCTCAATAGTTTTGGCTTCTGCTTTCTTTCTCCAACAAACCCAGTGATCATGCATTAACAGAAATCAGCCGAAAGTAGGGAGTAATTTATAATGATACATTTTAATACCTTTTAATCTACAGCATGTTTAACAGTTACTAGTGTAATATATATAACAGCTTTTTTGTATCTGAGGCTCTGTGTTCCATTATAGTTTCTTCATCATTTCTGTATTTACAGATAAATACAGTGGAAAACATCTCCCTCTCCCATAATCATGCCTTTAAACATGTTATATGATACAGCATCAAACATAATACTGTTTACTTTGCACAAAAGGTCTATAGGATTTGTACAATTTCCTGCAGTACGCTAAGTGAAATTAGCCAGATTATTTCTGAAGCGTTACGCTCTAAATGAAATAAAGCCTCCGTCCTTGGGGTTTGTGAAGACAATTACATCAGCAAAGCAATCTAATGAGTTTCCATTCTTGCACTGCAAGAACAATATCTAATTCTACCATATGCAAAAAAAAAAAAACACACACACAGTAGATTTCCCCACTCTCTTCACATCTATTAAATTTGATGTCAGGAAACTTGAAAAATCCAAGATCCATTTGCAAGTTACAATACACAAATGCAACGTTACATGCAATCAGACTAACCATAAAAGAATGAAAGCATGGTTTTTTAAGTGATTCGCTTTTTTCTCTTTGATTTCAGGTTTTAAAAGCATAGGACTTTTCTTTTCGTGTCTTTTGATGTTCTTGGGGATGAGGTATTTTATGATGAAATCATATAATGGCTAACACATGCTTCGCCATTCACTGACCAGCTGGCAAATTATCGGAGTGATACTGCGGCTGCCATGCTCCATTATTCATATGACTGCATCTCTGCGCTTGTCTGTTTGGCCAAATCAGATCCGTTTATTCCACGCACATTTAATGCTGAATTCAGAGGAGGGGGGTGTACACATCAATCACCCGCATAACTGAAGTCATGATGTACTGTCAATAGAGAGACTCTGTGACGGTACGGTGTTACTTCAAAGTTTCACAATATGCCTGTGATGAGGATGTGGTCATTTGTGCATTTGAATAACATGGTAACTACGAAAAGGGGAAAGGGTAATAATCATATAGACTTGTCAAATGGAGACATCAAGATTATTTGTAGCAATACTTCTTAATAAGAAGTGATGCTTAATGTAGACTTCAAAGAAAGAGACACATTTTTTTTTTGTCTTTTCGAAGCACAATTTGAAGCATTATTATAAAACGTGGTACAACAAAGTACTGGAAAAGTGCTTGTGCAATTTACAACATGAAAATCCTTTGCACAAATCAAATTTTGCATAACTAAACACATGCCACAGGGCATCAACATTACATTGCCACTCGTCAATGTCATCAAATGTGACTCATCTGTGATGATCAATAATACAGGAATAATTTATGTGGGAACAGCTCTCATTTGGTAAAAATAAACCTCTACCATTCCTTTGGGCAACAGAAATTGTTTGCAGTTATTATCCCATAAATTACTCTTCTAGTGTTGTTATTGTGCACCGCTTAGCTACAGCTCCCGCCCATATGTGGATATATTCACGAGCGGCTCCCCCAAGGAGAGGAACCATGTTAAATGTTTGATGTCCAAAATGAGTTTACTGCCAAAGGCTTTAGAGCCTTTCAAATTTCCTTGTTTGTCAACTACCTGCTGTTTCACAAGAGCGAGGCTTGTCAAAAACAATTCTGACAGATTCCCTTTGTGAAGCAATTCAATTAGTCCAGACTTTATAATAAATGTGAGCGAACTGTTCGCTTTTTTGCTTCACTTCAAGGTGAGGCACCATTTAAAGCTGTCTAAATTCTAATGCCAGAGAAATGCTGGCAAAAAATGACAGAGATAAAGGATGCCATACAGCTATGACATATTATTTTACACAACTCTTTCTTTTTTAACTCAGAGTGATAGCATTATGGTAATATAACTGACTAGTGACTGTCTTCATGAGTTCAACTCAACCAGTACTTTAAAAAACAGTGATTCATTCAAGAACAAAACAGGTTACTGTCTTTAAAGTGCCATACTGAGTCATTCACTATATTTATTCTTTCAAAAACACAGATTTATTGATTGAGCCATTGAATCATTTACTTGACATAGCATAATTTATAGCAACGTACAAAATAAGTGAGCGAGTCTTTGAACCATTAACTTAATATTGCATAATTATAGCAATATTGTGTCTAAAATGTAAGCTATTAACGTTTTGTTAACTACTGTGCAAGTCATTTAATCATGTACTCAAATACATTCTTTCATTTCTGATTCATTTAAGAATAAAAAACAGTACTGTGTGTTGCTTTGTTATAAGCAAGAATTCTGCTTTGAGTTTGTTTGTAATTATTTTCTACTGGGGAGAACAAAAATCCATAATATTAAAGGGAATATTGTGTCTAAAATCCAAGCTATTTAATATTAATGTCTTGTTTACTGAACTGTTGTATTGAAGAAGCGCTGTTCATAACAGCATTCTTGCTAAATATAAAGCATTAATCAAAATGGACAATACACAAAGACTGTCCCAAACCCATCTACTACCATTAGCCCACTTAGATACAGGTGACGTCAGCACCTCATATGTAATATTTCGCACTGAATCGAAAGTGCACGCCATAGCATTAATTTAATGCTCTGCCATGACCATAAAGATCAAACAAGTGGAGAAATATCATTAAACCATTGGAATGTAATCTCATTTGTCTAAACAAACTGATCCAATGAACAACCCTAATTAAAAAGGCTGCCATAAACAAAAGCAGGCCAAGCCAGACGAGCCCCTCCTCTTTAACAATGGGGCACATTTATTTTATTAATCTAATGCATCATGTATCATATCATTACAGTTCAATATATCTATCATTAATTTTATTCCCTTCACTTAAGGCTTTTATTGGGATTACTTTGGTTATTAGTTGGTCTAATGTATTGGTTACCTCCAGATCCGGCGCTACGATCTCTCTCATCTCACGGCATAAACCTGTGCGTGTTATTCAAATTGCCTCATTTATTATGATAGCTTCCTCATGTAAATTGTGCTGACTGCTCGCCCTTGCACAGTCCTCATTAGACTAATGAAAACCTTCAAACGAAAAAACTAAACAACCTGCCAAATAAAGGTCTGAGGTTATTATGAAAATTACAACTCTGGGAGCCAGGAGAAGCTCTGTTCATTAATTCATGCTCAGCAAATTGGTAACTAATTTAGTTGCACTCCTCTGCATTAATGGATTATTTTATAAAAATGTTTTCCACAGCCCGAGACCTTTGCCGCACACGTTAGAGAGCTTTGGATTCTAATCAAGAGGAGTGACATATTAAGCATGCCAAGCGTCTGAATGATAATGCAGCGGCGATGCAAATAGACAATGTGGATTTTCACTCGGGGAGAATCTAACTCAATTGATATCTAAAGGGGCTGGTGGAACCGTGGCATGCTGGGGGATTAGACGGAGCCATCTCCACATGTCTATCGGGCAGCAATAGGAATAAAATGTTCTGGGGAATCACATGTGCTGTGATAATGTTATTGTAAACAGGGCAAGATGTCAGCGGCGTCAATCCAGACATACAGTACACAATCATTCACTAGAAACATCAGATCAGGACTGAACAAAACACATCGACTACACACACCAATCCCCTTAAGACCCACACAAACACCTCATTTCCACCCCCCCACCCCCCATCACACCTAAGGTCTGACCTGTAAATTCATATAATCATGCTAATTACTTTGATTCACAGCCTTGCTCGGTCTATGGAAGAGACCTACACAGCGCCTCCTCTCCGGGCAGATCCAGCAGGGGACGTGCAGCCCAGTGATTTCCACCGTGGTTTTAATGTCATTATCACCCTCTCCAACACTTCCCCAGCCCTGCCTTCTGCCTGGAGAGAATTCTCAAATCTATTATTTGCTTCAATTTGTGTTTAATGCAAAGCATGTGAAAAGACACTTCATTTTTTCTTTAAAAGTTAATATTGAAAAATACAGACATTTGTCAATTGTTAAGCTTTCTTCAACATGTTTTGATAGAATTGTTTGAATTAATTTCAGTAAAAAAAGTTATCTGACAATTACTATCAATGCTTAATATATAAATGTTAAATTTAAATTTACATTTTTAAACACTCCACATACGTCTATTGATTTAGTTCTGCTCAGACCTTTGTTAGATTGCTCAGTAATATTTTATGTAAACATATTTTAAATGTAAATTATTCTTGTGATGGCAAAGCTGAATTTTGGGTCTTTTGGGTGGGAACAGTTGTGCTGCTTAATATTTTTGTGGAAATGCGGATACATTTTCTAGAATTCTTTGAAAAAAAAAGTACAAAATAACTATTCATTTGAAACAGTGAAGGCTTTTAAAACTTAAAAAATGTATATTTTACTTTTGATATCTTTTATGCATGTTTGTCTGAATTAATTAAAGAATTAATTTCATTTCTCAAAAAAATAAAAAGCCTAAATCCAAAGGACTATATGGCTGTACAAAGGAGAGATTAGAAAGTGCCATTTCCAAAAAAATATCAATGTTTTGAGTATCACAGAAACCAAAACATGACTTGACATGCACAGGACTGTCATACTCAAAAGTTTTTTACAAGCATCTCCAAAAAATAAACCAATAGTGTTTTTTGTTGGTTTAATGTACTGAACTCTGACCTTTCTCCAGGTGCATTCTCTTGGCCTCATGGCCGATGTCGTGAGTTGCCAGATCGCCCTCTTTAGGCCCGGGTAAGATGCTGGGAGACAGACCCAGTAACGCCTGGTTCATTGACAGTCCATTCTGATGCACAGCTTTGAGAGAAAACAGAGACGCAATATTTCCATCTCCACATCAACAACACAAAACACCTCGAGTGATAAATAATGATTCTAGTTGAAAAGAACCCTCATCGTCCAGTGGCTAGAGAAGGTGAATACGTCCTTGGCTTTCAACTGTTTGTGACTTGTGGTATACCTCATCTCCAAATAAATGCGCCAGTCAATCAAAATCACATTTGCCACTCTGCCTGGTGCAAGCAATTCTCAATGCAATTCTCTATAACATCTGAGATGAGGTAACAGAAAAATACAACTGTCTGTTTATAAATAAATGTCTGTTTACAAAATCCCTTGAAAGTCTGAGACCACTGGAAATTTTCTAGACTACAAATTATAATATTAGCATAATAATTTTAGTAAAAATTAAATGAAAATAAAAGCAAAAACTAAATTAAGCTGTTTTGTTACTAATTAAATAATAGTGTTTGCTTCAGTGACAACAGTAATAGAGCAGTATGAACTCCTGAAGTTTGCGTAAAAATGCAACGCTATCTCACAACCAATTTGTACGTATTTTATGAGGTGGCTAATTTGTATGAATTCGTACGTTTTTTTTTTTTTGTTTGTTTTTACGAATCGTCTAGACCCCAGTGACGGGTTGGTTTAGCGACTAGATTGGATGTAGGTCATTCGTACAATTGCATATAAATTGTGCAACATGTACAATATTACATACAAAAATCGTACCAATTTATACGTCATACGAATTCTTACAAATTAGCCACCTAATGTATGTATGAATTGTCGTGAGATCGGCCTCTAAAAGGTTACAAATTTAATTTGAGTTAGAAAACTTAGAAAGAGTCTTTTCCATATGGCAAAATGTCTTATTTATTTTACATAAAAAATGTTTTATTTATTTAAATGGGTTCAAATCCCATATTTTTAATGTATCATTCAGACCTCAAATAAGTTTTGAATTAAAATAAACAGCTACTCGCTAAGACACTGCTCCCAGAGAGGCATATTTCAGAGATGACGAGAAACATACATACAGACTCTCTCAAGTGATTAAGGACATTGTTTTTTTGGTTGTTGTTTTTTTTTATGACACAGCTAATGATGAAAACATTTGAGGTCTGTCTTTGCACAACATGAGCCAGATTGAAACTTAAAGATTAAAAAAAGATAGCTAATATCTTTTTGCCATCTGTTGAAAACAACAGAAAGTGGGGAGGGACACACATGTGCCACGCTCTTAACAAGAGGCATTTTTAGTGCGGTATTTAGTAGCGCGTGTATGTCGGTGTGCAGAGGTGCTAGAAGAGACTTGGGACAGGAATTGAGAGACAAAGAGAGTGGGAGAGAGATTTATGAGGTGAACATACGCATTCTGTCGGAGGAGCTCTCTGTGTGCGCGGGAGAGCTGGAGACGCTGCTGCTGCGCTGGGATGAGGGACGGCTCCCCGGCCTCCTGCCGTCTTCCAGAGAGGGGGCAGGGGAGGGACTGTCGGGGACCCGTTCCTGCACAGCCAACAGGAAAAACAAACACAGCCAGGGCGGCCATTACATGACACACTCTTTTCAGAAACACACTTCCACGGACACACAAGCATCTGTGCTTTTTTCTTCTCTCTTTTTTTTTTTTGAGACACCGTCACCCCCCCCCCCCCCAACCCCTTCTTCTGCATCCTTTCCCTGCTTTCTTTCCCAGGCTATTGTCTGACAGACTGCTCCCTGCAATGCCGTACGAAAGCACGGATCACACACCACCCGGCCCCCTCCACCTTCCCTCAATGGCTGATGAGAGATGTGCACGACACAATGAGAGAACGGCGCCGTGGGTTACCTTAATCACTGATGTCACCATTCGGGATGGGGCACTCTGTCCCTGTGCTGCGGCGGCCATATTGGCGATGGTGCTGAGGTGGTTCATCTGACTCATCGCCATGGTGACGGATGCGGGAGGCAGGCTGACAGGGATCAGGGGGTGGGGCATCATCATAAATGGCAGTTCCAAGCCTGAAGATGAGAGAGGAGAGTAGCTGATTAATTAATCATTTTTGGCATTAAGTTGTGTGCAAATGGAAGACGCGTGTGCGACAGAAAAGAAAGCATACTGCTGAAGAAGAGAGGAAGATTTAAAGGAGAAACGTTATGAATTATTCACATGTGACCTATTGTGCGAGCGCCGTGGCTTACAGAGTAAATATTCATTAAATAATAATCGTCACATTAGATACTGTGTTACATTAAAGCTACCGACGACTATAAAAAAAATAAATAAATAAATGCAGCATTTTTGAGCCATTACGGTCATTAGAAACATAAATATTCACTTTTGTAGTTAATAATACATATCGCTGTTAATAATATATATGGTGATTATAGTCATAATAACCTAATAATTGTGAAATTTAAGCTAATCTTTATTATGTTGGGAAAGGAAAAAAATTATGGAAATATTTCACCATTAATAGTAAATGCATTGAAAATATCTGCAGAAAAATAAGGCAAACATGAAAGGCATTAGTGAAAATGAGCAAAAACGAGCCAATTAAAACTAAGTGTGTATCATGAGATGCCTACAAGCTAATTACCAGTATTTGTGCCAGAAACTCCATTACTTGTATAACAGAGTGCATTTATAACGTCATTTCAAGTCCTTGATATTTACACGGGATTGAAATAATTAAGACGTACAAAGTATTTTGACAAGAAAACCCAGATCCTGCAAGCGAACGTACTGCAAAACTCATATAACTAAGGCGAACTGTGCTACATTCTTAGACAGTGATTAAATGGGTAGAAAGGAAGCTGTCCCGCTTTTTCAAAGGACATATGCACACAAATAAGGTCACAGCCTGGTGTGTGTCCCTGAACTAAAGACCCACTCACTCCTACTCCTGACTTTGAACTAAAGGATCAAAAGTAACCGAGAGAAATTTCGGTCTCGGGCGGTCAAAGGCAGCACTCGAGTGCTTGAAAGACAACTTGAGTGTTTGCAGTGGATCCGATCAAGCGAGCGGGCAGCCCCTGCTCCGTCCCACACTTCCCCTTTTTGCCCAGCTCAAGGTAACTGGAGACACAGAGGGATAATCCAGTGAGTTGTTGTTGTGCAAAATATCAGTGGCCAAGGGCTGTGAGAGAGTCTATATCTGAAAAATAAAAGCAAAAAGAACCCCCCCCCCCCCCCCAACCAAAAAAAAGATGGTGGGTGGGTGTCCCTTCAGTGTCACCGCTCCTCAGAGAAGCATTGTACATTTCCATAAGAAAGATGACCAGCAGATGCACAGGGAAAACACATTCCCCGACATTAAAAAGGAGGCGGAGATTAAAAGAACGAGAGGCCAAGCAGCACCTTGTAAAGGCGTCTCTCCTCGAGTGCCGAGTCTGAATCAATTACCGCTCGCAGGACCGGACTCAATTAAAACCTGCCATGGCGCCAGCGTGTGATTGCAGGATACTTACAGCGCCACGTCGAAACAAATTGAGAGAGGCATTCATGCACGTATCTACCTTTCAGAGCTTTGAGAGCCGGATTGAGTGCCGGAGCGCCTTTGTGATTCGCTCAAGAAGATCTGACTGGATTTCAGGAAATCAACATTTACAAGAGAGGGGAGAAACGTATTAAAGTCTGATATGACTTTGCTTTTGTCATTTAAATAGGCGTCCTTTATCAGCCTGCCGGTGAATGATGTCTGTTGTGTTGACCGACTTCTACAAAGCAGAACTCTGCATGTGTGAACGACTGTGGGCTTACAGTAGCAGACTGCTCTCAGGGGCCTAATCTCTCTCCCTCTCTCCCCCCCGTCCCACCTCCTTTCATGTTCCGCCATCCTTAAGTGATGTTTCAGTCATAATGGCCTATTGAAAAGCATAAGAAAACATGATACAAGCTAAAAGAGGTCCACCAAGGCTTTTCAGACAGACTGAAAGGCGATGAACTATGGATCTCTAGAATCCAGATGTCTGATGAAACAGTTGCAAACTTTTTTTGTTTTTTTCACCTACTTTTTTGGTTTTCAACTAATATCAACTTAAGCCACTGTCAAGGCTATTTTACTATATTAATGAATTAACCTTGTTCACAAAGATTTTTATTTCTGTTGTGCTGAAGATTATTGATTAAATTACAAAATGAGAAAATCAATGAAAATATAAGACGCCTGAGCCATTAATTTAATCTCATTTCAAAATGTATAGATTTAGAAGATTTGTATCAATTCAAACTTACGGTGGAGTCCTGAGAAGATGTTAGAAAATAGAAAAATAAAAATGTCACTCTCTGAAGGGTGAAAGCAAAGAATTCTTCTAATATTCTAGAACAAAAGTTAAGTGCTCTTTAATGCGTTTCAAAAGGTGTAACCTTGAAACAAAAACTATTGTTACTATGAATACTGGATGGATGGAAAAAACTTAAAACTGTTCCCAAATAACTTATAACAGATACAATATTACTGTAGAATAAAACAACTAGAAGATTCTTCCAAATTTGGAAGGCAAAAAAATACATAAATAAAATAATAAATACATAAAAATAAATTACTATTGTTATTACCATTATTATTACTATTCATGTGGGCAGATTTTAAGCTACACTAAAAATACAAAAATTAATTTTAAGTCAGAAATTGAAAACATGTTCACCAGAGGATGTGGTGTTTAGGTCATTGTTCAGGTCACTGTATGAATAAAAATTATAATAATAAAATATTTAATCTGGATCTGGACTAAATAAATAAAAAAAAAGAAAAAGAAAAAAGAATACCATGTCACTGCTTGAACTTATTTAGCATACAAGAGGGATAAACTGCTGCAATTTGCATGAAATAAGAACTGAAATACTATTGTCAAACAGCTGAACTTTGATTCCAGCGGCCCTTAAAAAGAGACAGACTGAAGAAGCCATTGTCTGGTGAAAGCTGGCCTTCTAAGCACTAGCAGCCTGCATTATCCTGTGAGGGAGGAAGCTTTCCCCCTGACAAAAATTAAACCAGCTCCTACTTGGCACTTTATTATCTCTTCAACTGAGTGATTTATTGTTTGTGGAATGAAAGCAAAAGAGGAGGAAAATTACATTTTCAGCAGAGCCCGGGCCCGTTCTGCCTCTACTCCTCTGTCCTGGAAGAGCTCACGACAAACAATAATGTCAGTTGTAATTGATCTGAGGTCGCCGGTTAGCCCTCCAGTAAAAGCCCACTATTTAAGCGACAATCCGCCCTGCCTGCTCCTCAGATGCTGTCTAATGAAGCTGTCCATCTCTGCTATTTACCTTCTCTTAAATGGTAGAGGAAAGATGTACTGTATGAAGCCAAGCCAGGGAAGATTTGCTTTCCTCCCGTGAAATAGGACCTGCAGATGCCGTTGGAATGTGTAATTGGCTGCCGGAGTCAGAGACGGGGGTTCCAGCGCTAATTAAATGACTTGTTTCTGGCCTATCCATCTTTGTTTGCGAGCGCAACGCGACGGAGCAGTACGTTGTAAATGCTCTTCTCTAAACAGACGTTCTTTTGCTCGCCCCTTTGATTTGAGAGCCAAAATCTTCTGCCTTTTGAAGTAGCTGTTGAAACGGGATAACAATTTCAATTATTTTTCATGCGGAGTTTCAGAATGGCAGATTGTTATTTTTTGCGATGCCCATCGTTATAAAAAGGTCTCATTTGTTGCCATAAACAATAATCGCTTTTTAAACAACTGTCGAGACTTTTCGCCCCATGCTTTCTCATACAAATAACAAATCACGCTACGTTTTAATTGTAAACCTGATACAGGCCACTCATAAATACATTCTGCCTATTACAAAGGACCTTCAACCATAAAAAGGCAGCGCTCCATCTGTGTTGAGAAGGTGTTATTGGAAATAAAAGCATAGGTCCTTCATAAACAGACAACGAGACTGCTTTGCTGGTAATAGTATAGATTGTTTTCTTTTTCCCAGATGGCTTAGTCAAGGCTGTTAAACGCTGTAACTCATTAAGGCCCGTTAGACGAAGGTATTTCACTTTGAAGTAGCCACCCACGGTCTTTCTGTGTCATTGAGAAAAACTTTAAAGTCTTTTCTCCCTGTTTATAATCTTAATGCTAATCATAAAAGGTAACATCTTGAGTTTGTTAATATGCCTCCAAAAATGATAATAAAAATGAAACAGACCTGTACACTATCACCAACTATCACGCAGCGCTGAAAACACCCCCAGACGCTTCAGTATTCGTTGCAGGCGATATTTGAAGCCACAAGAACAGAGAAACTGCATGCTTGCGTAAAATAGGCATTTACTATGCTCACTCTGAAGTGAGAGTGCTTAAAAAGAAACAGAGGGCAAAGAAAAACATCTATTACACACTTGTGAGTGTAAAAAATAATGGCAACAAAACATCTCTGGTTTGATGAGGTAGCATAATTATGCAGCCCCCCCCCACACACAACCCCACACAACCATCAAAGCAAACATGTGGTAGGGATTATGGAGGAGACAGACAGCATTGTTTTATTATTTATTTATTATTCTTCCTCCAGGAGGATAAAGGCCCAGCAGCAGTTCTTGGCATATGGTGGAGTGCTTTTTGTCCAGTGTCATAATTTGTTACGTTATTACGTTGATTAATTTTAATAAATAAATACTTATTATTGGCCATTTCTAAGATTCAGATATTTAGATTTTTCTCACGTTGGAATAAAAATAAAAACAACTATATGAAATAAAATAAAAGCAAGAAGCACTATATTTTGCATATTGAGCGGAATTGAGCTGGTTAACACGGTTACCTGATGCCCAGGCATAGGCTTCAGGATATTACTGAAAGTACACCCAATTTGGAATTCAATTGGTTTCAGCTTAAATGTGTCCCGTATCACTCTCCGTGAACTACTGCTGGTTTAAAGAAAGCAGAAGGGAGCGGACATTACCAGCAGATGTTTCCACTGAGGGTACAATATATTCAAGTCCAATCAATAACCCCCCCCCCCTCCCTGAGGGACTGTGACACCCAGGCAGAGCAGAGGGAGGGGGGAATCATTTCCATCAGATACTGAGTAAAGGGTCCCGTTTAAAAAGATTGCTTTCGGTCAATGGCAGGCAGTTGTCATTTGACTCGGACTCTGAAATGAAATGTATTGAACGGCGTTATCAATCACGAAGTGCAGGGGTCCATGGGAAGGCTTTCCAGTGGATAAGACAGCCTCTTGCATCATCCGTTCTAATTACAAAATTAGCATCACGTTGCAGAGGCTGCATCTTTGCGTGATTCTGAAATTCCTTGTGAAAGGAGATTTGTTATGTTTGTCATACCGCTTTGGTCTTATTGAATGTGCTTAAAGGGATAGTTCACCCAAATATGGAAATGATGTCATAACTCCCCCTCCTGTGTTTCAAAACTGTATGACTACTTCTTTCTTCTGTGAAATATATGTGTATAACAATAAAAATCAGTGGTTGAAACCAAATGACTCATTTTATGGACAAATTTGAATCTTTTGTGTTGGATCTTGGTTATTATAATAAGCTAAAACTAAACCTGAAACTAAATTTAAAGCCATTAAAAGACTCTTTGTTCTTTGAAATAAAATCATTAATAAATAATAAATAAATAATAATAATAAAAAGTTGGCTTTTCATTTCTCATTTTTAATTAGTTCAACTTAATTCCACATCTGCTACTAAAGTACTAAAATAAAAAAAAAAATAAAAAAAATATATATATATATACTGTACTCATATGCAAAAATTATGATTTTTTTAAAAATATCTAAACTAAACGAAAACAGAAAATATAATAAAAACTGATTAAAAATCACATAATGAATTCATTTTTCAGTTAAAAAATATATTTCAGATGTTCCAATAAAAAAATGGAAAACTAAGATCTCATTGATATTATAATAGCTTCTTCATGACAGCTATGAGATTAAAAGAAAGTGAAAATTACTAGTTATTAACTTGCTTAAGTAAATAAAATATGAGTTATTCTATTATTATTTTACATAAAACTGTTTGATAGTTTAGACAAATAAATAAAAAATAGCATTAAACAATATGCATTATATATATAATAATAAAAAATAATATACTGAGAGAACTGACTTTAAAAATATTTTTGCAGGTCTCCAAATATAATATATATATCTAAAAAAATTAAATTTCATATCTATGTAACTTTTCTAGCTCTGTACTGGTGTTCTTTTCCATGTCTTCTAAAGACATTCAGTAAAACAAACCAAACATAACAGAACTCTTAAGTAACCTTTGACCGCTCTAATTTCCTCTGGATCACTAAGAAAAGTGGAGTTGCACAGATTTGTGTATTTCGTACATGTGCTAAACAGGATAAATGCGGGCTACTTTCTGTAACTTGAGGCGACGGGATGATTTGTTCTGGCAGGAAGCCTGACCCAGAGCAGGATCGCTTGTCTGGTTTGGGTTAATGGGGCTCCAGGCATGATTGATACCCATGAGTGATAATGGCCGCGCCTTCATTTCTCATGTTCTAATTGCTGCAATGTTATTATCACTGCAATAATCATGGCAATATTCCGATCGCACCACATCCTCTCTGTCATCATAAGACGCGCCAGTTACGCATCACGCGCCAGTTTGTTTCTCTCTCGTAATTGAGTGCAGTGAGGTGACCTATCGGAGGAATATTCGAAGCAGTCAAAGCGCATGCATCTTTCACATTATGGACCGCAGAGGCTTATCGTGTGTGAAAGGTTGAATGTCATTTATTACATGTATCGAATTTACACCATGTGACATTGTCTTTTCAAATTGCACAGATCTCTTCATCCCTATTTTTGCCTCTAAAGGTCACTCAATTCCACTTATAAATGCAACCTGACAGAGATTAGTAAAGAGGGACGGGCAACGCACCACGTCTCACAACCGAATCAAACAGCTCCAAATTAATTCATCCAATTAATGAAGAACGAGCTTTAATGTTGATGAGGCTCGACAAGTAAACCGGTTACTTATTTATTTCATTTAGTCCCCACAAATATCTGCATGAGCACACTACATAGTGTGTTGGCTCGCTGCAGTAACGTAGAGCTGTGCTGCTTTTCAGAGATGATAGAGCATGATACGGATCATTACAGAAATAATGTTTAATCAATTCCCATTTTGTAATCTGTTTCTGCAGTTGTAGGCATTTGTGTACACCAGCGCTTTGCACATTTTTACACCCGACCACCACCCCCCCTCCCAAAATCATGCATATTCAATTTTATGCTGATGCTTAACTGTCGATGCAACCGGAATTAAAACAAGCAATTCGACTTCATTAAAAAAGTAAGTGATTATCGAGTTATCTTTTTGAAATTCTATTAAAATGTGTGATGCTCTCCACTTATCTGTCACCTGCTTCCCAGGAGCACAACACACTAATAGAGGCACTCAGAAACGAATGCCCAGGAGAGGCTGCGTGTCTCTCTAAACTCAGCCCTGGTTCTCATCGCGGTCTCAGAGCTATTACTAATGCTTCCTGCCTTCCCGTGAAGAGCTCTGCTGATGTTTAAGGCCAGACAAATCAGCATTCAACAATGTAAACTGACACAGGTGAGGCGGTTTTGAAGAAACTGGCAATCTGTGATGTTAAATGCCTATGGTGGGACTCAGTCACCGGGTAATAAGAAATGAATCAGTGCCCTGGTTTCTGCCGCTGCAACTCAGATGTGGCTAGGAAGGGTTTTACCGTTTAGCTGCAGGCTGGTTTTTCACTCAGCAGACTTCTGGGCAATATATCACATTTCCATACTATATTTGTGGCGATTTAGTTTAAGCATCAACATCATGAATATGATGATGATGTTATCGCAGGATCATTTTGCCAGGTATGATTCCTGAAGAGAACGTCTATAAACTAGAGATCTAAGTTAAATTCCCTGAATCAATTTAAACTGCTCACGTTGTTTAGTTTAAATGAATCATCATCAACTTCCATTATATATCTTCCATATATATTCTTATAATGACTGACTGTATTTCAGTTGTTTGATTAAATACTTTCTAAACAACTAAAAGTATCATTCTTTTCCCATCAATCATTGGAAATATATATCTCACAGGAAACATACTCAGTTTAAGCTGAATAAAAAAATATTTTACCAACTTTCATCTGAAAAGAGAGATGTTTTAACTATATCGACCTGCCTTTGATGAAGGCATGAGAAAAAAGAGAGGAAGAAAAGTGAAAGTCAAACAGACAGACACGATTAAACCGAAAACTTTCTTCTGTTTGCCATCACCGTGCCACGTTTAGCAGTGCGAGGCCGCCAGATTGAAAAACAAAGCGCAACCCTTGTTGGATTTGTCCTTCCACAGTGTGGGATTTATTATTAGAAAGGACATAAACAGACTAATTAAATCACAGCAGTCGAGGCTGAGATGACAGCTGGTGCTGTGTGTGACCAAACAGATCCCTATCAAAGAGCAGGAGGCATGGCTCACTCAATCCGTCCTCTATGGGGAGCTATTTTAAGAGGCCCGGCATTGAGCACGAATGCTTTATGCTAAATGAGGGCTCAATGTACAAGCTGGCTGATTATAAAGAAGCGACGCGGCCCCGATGCATGATGGATGTGCCTGCTATAAAGACAATGGGTTTAGGGTCTATGTTTTTTGATAGGTGTAGAGGAAATGTGACAGCGCTCATCAGGCAGATATCGTACCACTACCGACTTCCTCAGTGTCAGTTAAGAGCGTCGTCAAGCCCTTGACGCAGTGATGCATTGAATCTGTGACGAGATCGCTCTTGACAGTGTAACAAGTACAATAAGAGGCATGAGTCTTACAGTTATTAATGTGTTTGCAAGCTTATCCATATGGTTAAGTGTATAATAAGGGAGATTCTGAGTGCTTCAAAGACGATTTGTTTTCCTTTGAAGTGTCAAAAAAGAGAAATGCTGCCACAATTTAATACATTTTGAGTAATTATTGCAAGACTTGACACACCACCGGTTGATTGGCTGCACATTTGAAACCACCGATCAGAAGAAAATATGGTTTTAACAAGTCGATAATGGCAAGCGCAATGAAAACAACTAAATCAATGGTGCTGCAACGTTTGCAAACAAGAGCTTGAATTGTAACACCAATAATTGATTCCCCACCTCCCTGCTGTTTTTTTTTTTCTTTTTAATTCCCTCCCGTGATGTCATTTCCAATCGATTCCTTCCTGTGTACAATGATGAGAAGTTTCCCGAGTTTGTTTTTCGCTCTGACTCTTTCACCCGCTCCACCAGTGGAAATTTGCAAGCTGCACCAGCAGCTTAACCAAAAAGGATTAACTCCCATATCCAACCGAGAACACAGATAATGCTCGGTAATTGGTAAAAAATGAAGATGAATGGGACAGCAAGATAAGGACCAATTAGCTCCTCCACGCTTACAGCTGCGGTCTCTCTGCAGATCCATCTCTTGAGTCCTGGCCTCCTCTGCCAGAAGAAGCCTGGTGGAATTAGCAGCCTGACCTCATCGATGGTGGGAGGCCCACCCATCATCTCTCCCCCCTTCACTTTTAATTCTGTCCCTAACATAGACACCTGTCACCAGCTCTGATGTGACAGGCTTGCTCGCGCTCCCCAAAACGCTAAATGCCAGGTCTGGGCCGGGTGTGAGCACACTAAATCGCAGAAACCCACGCGAGCGCACATACATGCCTGAAAGTTTGTCGCTTATTTCATTATGGCAGCATCATCTGGTTGGTGATACACACAATTCCCCCATCTAATTACAGAGAGGATTTAAGGTCCATTAACGTTGCCGTGGCAAGGAATCAGATGCAAAATGGCACCCAGTGGCCACCAAGAGAGAGATTCTTTTCACCTCCTTCCATTTCTTAACCTGAAGGCTGCAAATGCGCAAGTCGCAAGAAAGGAAAGAAAGCAAATAAATATGAATAAATAAGCAAACAATTCATCTTGCTTGAAAAGGGCAGGTGCTGTTTTGAATTCGGGTCAATTCAATGCTGTTTGTATGTCTTCCAGAGCATGTTTTGTTTGGTCTGTGATCTGTAATTGTGCCGTTTCCTGTGAGTCAATGGAACAATCCACATTGTAAGAGAAGGGAACCCCCACCTCCTTGGAAAAAAAGCTGGGGAAGAATCAAAAGGGAAGCGAGCGCTAAGCTTAATCACGTTCGCCTCCTCCTCTCTCGCTCAGGGTGTTTGGCTACTTGGCTCCAACTTAAACTGGCTGACTGTTTTTCTCTCTGTTTTTGTAATTAATAATAGTGATGCGAGCCGGTGAGAGTGATTGAGTTGAATATTTAATGCAGAAGAAACATTAGCCCAGCCAATTTGCATCAACACCAACAAGTCCAGAGGAGAGTACAATGTCCTTCACACACTTACTATCGACACTTCAGACTAAATCTGTTCTAGACTGTACTGCAACTCGCCATCAGAATATATATCAGGAATAAAAAGGATTCATAATTGAGGGGGAAAAACAGTAGCAACCGTACACAAAAAATGGTGCAGGATATATCTATTTTTTACTCAGAAATTGTTAAACAGTTTTCACTCAAAATTTTTTTCTAGTAGTATTGGCAACTAAACATATTTTCATGCTTTTATTTTTTTTACAGATAGAACCCTATTTAGTGCACTTTTTATCATTCAAAATGAAAAATGTAATACAACAATAAAATAACAAATAAATAATAGTGGTGAAAATAATACTAATAATTATATTTCTTATTTTTATAATGTCACTCAAAATGATAACTTACCATGATCAACAACAACAATAATAATAATGCTTATTTTCTATAATTATTGTTATTGATGATGGTGTGGTTTGCGTTAACCACTCTGTACGTGACATTACAAAAAAATAATTACACTTACACCAAGTGTCTCAAAATACATCCTCATAGCATAAGCAGCTGTTTTAATATAGCTCCATCTCACTTCTTTCTCATGACATTATCCACTCCTGTCTGGAGAGTTTAGCTGAGTTCCTCAGTTCTAAAGTCATCTCTATATCTGTCAAATGATTTCAGACTCTGGCAGGGCTGGACTGGGACAAAAAATTGGCCTTGGCAGTTTTTGGTCCAGTTGGCCCACCACAACTTATAGGCCTAATATATATTTAGATATTTTAGATAGATAGATAGATAGATAGATAGATATAAATATACAGCCTAGATATAGATATAAAACCGGATGTTTTTTTTTATGTAGTACCGCCCTAAATAAGCTTTCTCACATAAAAGATTTTTACATATACTTCACAAAAAATAATAACTGAATTTATAAAAATGACCCAGTTCATAAGTTTACATACCCTTGAATCTTAATACTGTGTGTCGTTTCCGGATGATTCACAACTGTCTTTCTGCTTTGTGGTAGTTGTTCATGAGTCCCACGTTAGTCCTGAGCACTTCAGCTGCCTGCTGTTTTTAAGAAAAATCCTCCAGCTCCTGCGCATTCTTTTGTTTTCCAGCATTGTCTGCACATTTCAACCTTTTACAATACTGACTTAATAATTTTGAGATCAATCTTTTCATGCTGAGGATAATTAGGGGACTCATACATAACTATTATATAAGGTGAAAACATTTACTGATGCTCAAGAAAGCAACACAATGCATTAAGAGCGAGGGAGTGTAAACCTTTTGAATTGGATGATCAGGGTAAATTGTACTTATTTAGGCTTCTGAGAAACATTTAAGCATTTATGTACAGTAGCTTCTTAAGTGCTATACCAAATGAAAAAAAATGTGATCTTTTAAACCAAATAAGAAAATGTTACACATCATCAAGTTTACACCCCATATCTCTTAATGTGTTGTGTTGCCTTCTTTACCATCAGTGAATGTTTTCACCTTAGATCAGGGGTGGGGAACATTAGAGCTTCTGCCCTAATTAAAACATACTGTACCTGTCTGTAGCTTCCAAATAACCGTTCAGACCTTGATTAGCTCGTTTAGGTGTGTTTGATTAGGGTTGGAGCTTCGGCTCTCCAGGACAGACGTTCCCCACCCCTGCCTTAGATCATAGACATACAAATACCTAGACGCATCATTGGCCACTCGACCTCACACCCACGTCGCCGCCATGTTGGTCTGGGCAAGACTCCTTAACTCTCATATTGGGACTGAAGAAAATATACTGGACTCGTCAGCAGTTTGAGGATCTACAGACCATCGCACATAAATAAAAACAGATCTTGGGGTATTACCTTTCACCGGTAAGACTGAACAGTTGTTTATGGTGTTTTCATTACATTGTTTACTACAACTTGTACTATATACTTTTTATTATTACATATCACTTTTACTGTATCCGTGTATAATATTTTATCACTGTAAATTTCACTGGATCCATAAAGGATTATCATTTAGCTACATTTGTTTATGTTTGTTGTGGAGTTTATATCTAGAGTGTTATGTAAATAGGAAGCAGACTAGCAGACTGTCACTATTTGATTTGTATTCACTGATTTTATTCAATTTTGTTCAATGATTGAAAATTGTTAGTACTTATATTTTCCCCCAGTATTTCAAAGGGATTGAGCTGTGTTCTGACCTGAGGCACGAGGCTAAAATGTTGGGGTTGAAGGCAGAGAATTAAAAAAACTTAATTTAATTCAATGTACATTAAAATTACATAGCATGTATATATTACAGTTATACTTCATTAATTTTATAATTGTTATACAAAATCAAAAAGCGAGTGTAAGCTTTCATAATTTCTTTTTAAAAATTAACAATTTTCCAAGCATGACTAAATAACTTGAGGCAGAATTGTTTTAATTCCATGCATATCACAAACCACTGAAATTGGATGATAAATGTCATCGTGTTTTGATCCAGAAATCGCAGCAATGACTCAAAGTGGCGAATGAGGTGTCTAGGAATTTACATGTCTATGCCTTAATCAGATAATCAGTGGCGGGTTTATGTATGGAAGAACGGGGCATTTTTTCATGGCACGTGAGGGGCGGCATAAGCACTAGGGGAAAAATAATAATCTGCACCCCTAAGCACTTTTTAATTATCTATCATACCTGTGACTACGCCGTTTAAATAGTTTCAAATCTAGCACACATAGAGACAAGATGTGCGCAAACAGCATCCGTGCGCGAAAACCGTTCTCGTGAAGGTTTCTGCACCGCCAGAGCACACAACACCATGCATGTGCAAAAATGCGCTCTCGCAAGAATGACGCTAGGTAGCGCTCGTTGGCCCATGGCAACCTCTGCACATATTTGACTTTTTTGCCCTTTTAAAAAGTGTTTTATGTATTCTACATTCGTGGTACGCACACACATTAGCACAGGTTCACCATTTTCCCTTCATGCAAGATCCGTTTCGTTCAGCAGCAGAATACGGATTTCAAATCTGCATTTGAGTCCTTAATATGATTACTTTTACACACAGTTCGGTTATTTACGGGTGTCTACCCGCTTTCTGTAACCGAACTCACAACTGTACTTTTTCTGGACTCACACCGCATTCTCAGAACACACGCTCGGCTCTGTGTGAACAGAACAGGACTGAACAACTCGTTTTCTGTCACGTCATTCATTGCGAGAGAGAACCGTTCTGCCGCACAAAGGCGCGTCTATCGTGCGCTACGTGTTTTCATGTGTGTTTTGGTAACTTACAGTAAAGGAGAAATAAGCTATGTGTATCTTAAAGTTTTATCCCATCGGTTTTTCATCGGAGTCACTCCCGTGAGTTTTGTGTTCTGCGCAAGCCGCGCCATTCAAATGTTCCGCTCTCCACCCAAATTTAAAAGCTGCTCTAGGTTAATTAAGGTTTGAAAAAAGAACCCGTGGCTCGATTTGAGCGTGATACTGTCCATGGGCCACAGCGCCGTAAACTAATTAGGCAGAATAGAAAACTATATGGTGCTAAGAGTTTTATGGGCCGATCAGACACATAAGGTATCACCCCAGCCCAAAATGTACGTCGGCCCAGCAGGAAAATGCCCGGTCTGCCGGATGGCAAGTCTGCCCCTGGGCTCTGGACTCCAGCTGCAGAAAGCGCCTATAAGCAGGAAATAATTCATTCATTCACAGTCCAGGCATTCACAGTCCAAAAGCATCAGAGCCAATCACGGCGCTCAGAAAAGCAGAAGTCAGCAGAGCACTGCACCGCAGCTAAGAGTTTATTTTCACAGTTGTGTGTTTTCTCTGGCAGTCTTTTAAAACACCCAGATGAGATATCTCTCTCAGTTCTCTGGCGAAATGACCTTTCGGTTTTAATGCCGTAATGATCCGAAACAGTGAGGGAATTCGCTGGGAGAAGGGGAATGAAAAACACTGTCTATTTCACTTAAAAACCTAATTTATGTTGCAATTAAAGGCTGAAAGGAGCTTGTTTCTCGCCTCTGGCTGGCTGAATAGAGGCAGCTATATTTCGCCCTCTTATCATGCGGGTGACTCCTATTGGCCACCCCGTCACAGGAGAGTGCTTGATATAAACAAGAGATTGCACTGACATCCAGTAATCAATATTAGGATGGCTTCAGTACCAAACATCATTTGTCTCAGCCTCCGTTCTTTTGACCAAACGAAGCATTAATTTAAATCATAAATCTGGGAGTGATTTAAATCCCGGAATGAGAGGCCCGCCTGCCTTTAATGATTTATTTTCTACATTTCTGCGAGCGAGAGATTTGTCCATACGTGGTGACAGGTCACCTTCAAACGCCAGAGGTAGACTGTTCATCACCATGCAGACTAGCATCTCATCGCTGCGAGTAAATATTAAAGTAAAAGAATCCAATTGATTGTGGATGGGCCGGAGAGGCGTCGCGGCCATATATTTCACTCAGAGCTTCTAATGCCTCTCTAGTTTGGCTCCTTCGCTCACCACTGGGCCCGGAATTATTATTCTTCGGGGAGTCTGCGTGCTCAAGGTTACAATTTAAATTGTAAAAAGATAAAAACAGTTTCTTATTAGCCCCATTGCCGCAGCCTCGCCTATTCCGATTCGCATTTATCTTTATTTCGGTGACCTCGCGGCCCCCCGCCGCCGTTCGCTGTCGGGTGACCTCAGCTCTACGTGGCTTCCTTTTCGATAAATCTGCTTAGAGCACGCCATGTTTTGCCAAAACTCCTAGTGTCAAATGCAGCAGGGAAATCCTCGACGCAGGGTGGATATTCACAATGGAAATCACACGCACACAGTTCAGCTCGGGGATTATGGTAACTGAATCATTTGTAATGGATTTGTGGTTTAATATAACAGTGTAATTTCCACAAAAAAATGGCTTTAAGTAATGTTGCAAAGAGAGAGAAAAAAATCGGAATGTATCTGAGAAACGATTAATTGCAGCGGGGGACATTCAAAACCAATTTTCTTCACCAAATTGAATTAGTGGCTTGCTTAATAGCTATTAGCTTTGGGATAAAGTGCTCATGGATGCATTTGATGTGTAGCTACTTTAAAAGTGCATTACCTGCTAATGATGAATTTCCAATCAACAAAACAAACTGACTGTTCGAAAGAAGATTACAAAAAGCTTTTCTTATAGATTTGGACTTTTGCAGTTTATGGGAGTTCAAAAACATATTTGAAGAATTTTGCGTAGGTAAATAGCAGGAATTATGCTTCATTTTATGCTTAACAGCAGATCGGTTTGTTTCTTAAAGAGATCACTCAAGAATATTGTTCCAAAACTAAATTAAACTTTAAAACCTGATTTTATTTTGCAGATTATAAATAGATGATGTGATGGAAAATGTGTTTTTGAACCCAACTTAAAAAGTTAAATTCTTCAAAATATTTTCTTTTGTGCTCCAAAAAAGAATGAAAGTCATACAGGTTTGTAACAACATGAGAGTGAGTAAATGATGGCAGAACTGTCAACCTTGTTAACACTAACATTAAGAACTTTGATTACTTCTGGTCAGTTTCTGGTCATCTGACTAGTGCTAAGTATGGGTGCATTTTTACACTAATCTGTCCTGATCAGTCCCACCTACTCATGTGCTGTGTGCTAAAACAAGGCTTTAAGTATTGTATCTACATGTGGCCTTAAAAGAAAAAAAAAAAAAACATTGGAAAAGTGCATACATACACTGCCCTCCAAAAGTTTGGAAACACCCTTGGCAAAGTGTGGTTTTGGATGATATCAACATCCTTATAATTCAGCACACCTTAATAGCTTCAACAGATCAAGTCAATGTTTGAGTAAACTGACAGCTCAGATGCCCAGATTATGCAAAGTTGTAATAGCTGCTAATGATGCGTATTTTGATGAATCGAAAATGTAAGAATTTTCTATGTAGAAACTGTTTTTGTAATAAAATATGTTTTCTTAGTTTGTGTGTTCCCTTATAAGTGCAACATTTTCACAAATAAAAAAGGATTCATGCCAATATTGTCCAAACCCTACTTTTCTAGGGCGTTTCTGAATAACAGTTAATTGTAGATAACTGAAAAATGGTCAAATGCATAAAGTACCGAAAATAAACAAAAAATTAAGATTCTTTATTCTTTTATTTTTTACTTTATCAACATTTAGTCATGAGATCCCTTCACTCAAGATCTGATCTCAAGAAGTCACAGAAGACACATTTGAAAAGTATGTTACTCCTAGATGTAAACTGCAATGTGTCTTGCCTGACCACTTGTGATAGATCGCGGGACGTTTACTAATAGCAGGCCTGCATGCAGTGTGAGTCATGCTGCTGGTGGATGGTGACTCACCCACACTGGAGCTGAGGTCTCCGTTCTCTGAGTCGGCCCCGTGCTGGGTGTTGCTTCCGTGGTAGCTGCTCATCACCTCAAGTTTGATCTTCTTCACCTTCATGGCCTCTGCGATGGCAGCGTTGGTGGCGGCTGCGGCTGCTGCAGCAGCGGCTGTGAGGCCTACAGCAAGAGAACAAAAAGATATTAAAGGTTCAACTTAAATGGGCTTAAGAAATGCCTCTAGAATTTTTAAAGTCATTTAATCGGGGAGGATAGACAGTAACACGCAAAAATAACAGATTTTGTTCGTTTGTATTCGATTTTCATTTCATTTTATAAAAAATTTTTAATTATATTTTAATTAAATGCTGTTCTTTTAATCTTTCTATTTATTGAAGAAAAATGTTTCTAGAATTAAAAAAAATAATAATTCTTGAGCTCCAAATCAGCATGTTACAATGATTTTTGACACTAGAGATAATCACATGCTGGGAAAAAAATCAATAATTAAAAGAAATTACTGACCCCAAACTTTTTGGTGGCTGCATTATTATATATTATTGTCTGAACAACTGATTTCAACTGATTTTTACAAACAAACAAATAAACAAAAGCTCAAATGGATTGTTTAAAATGCTGCAATAAATTAAGACCTGAAATAATAATAATAGTAATAATATTAAAAATAATTAAATGTATACAATTGTTTTAGTATTCAATAGTATATAATATTGAGATATAATTTATATAATCACACAAAAGAACAGTTTTAAATTCATGGTTTTGAGATCACACACTACTTTGAGCAGGGCTTTACCTGCTTCCCGCTCTTTAACTGTTTGACACTGTCTTTTCCCCCATCACTAGTCTAACTCGTCTTAACTAGAGCAGATCATTTGCATCCCATCATGACGGTAGCTTTGCTGTTTTTGATTACACAGCTGGCCCCATTGGACTGATGCAACGTTTTCCGCTGAAAGCCTCGCTGTCATGTATGTCTTCTCTGATTTCCGTCTCTTTTTCTCTCTAAATGCAAAGATGACGCCGTTGAGCTTTGATGGTGACAGATGGAGTCAGGAAAACATATCAGGACTGACATGTTGCCATGGTTTCTGTTTGTAAATAAACGGGTGGGGATGTACGACAAAGTGAAAACAAACAGTCTGAAACAGTGGGAAACCAAAGACGCGCTCAAATCACACACACACACACACACACAAATGTGTGAAACATGCTCTCATCTGACTTCAAATCCATTGTCATTCCCTCTGAATGAACAGGAATGCTGCGATTCAAAGTCTTTTGGCTCCAGTGGCAATCATCATTTTTTTCCATTGTTTGATTTGTTTAAAAGGAGGACAGTGGAGACGGGGAGATAGGATAAAGAACTGACTCGCTGTCATTTACTCTTTTTCAATGACAAAACACCTGAAAGACTCACAATAAGTAAAAGGAGGATCCTTGAAAGAGACGTTGAATCGCTGAATGAAGATTAATGAAATGATGTGAATGGATGAGTCAAAGCTGAGCTTTTTTTTCTTTCAGTTTTTGGTGTTCAGTGAGTCCTGTGAACGCCGTCTCATTTTAGACGTACAGTTTATTGAAAATGGTTACAGTACAATAGTCTCATGTATGAGATTAGAAGGCAAAGCAGATTCTGGGATAAGGGCTGAACAACTTCATAAAAATATTAAATGTCATAACTAAATGCATTGCAACATTTAAACATATCTGAATTCTGTATATATATATATATTCATTATCCTGTTAATCAATTCAAAATAAATCCAATTAATTACAAGATATGGCAATTAATTAACTGCATATTAATATTAAAGAAAAGCAACGCCGCAATTATCTCCACATTATTGTGGCACATAAATAAGCCACTAAATACATATACAAATTACATTACATTAGTCAGTCAATTGTATGTGTTATTTCCATATAATTACACATCTGTCATTTGTTGCTAATTTGAGAGATATTGTATGTATTGCTTTTTAGCAAAAGATTAAATGAGTATTTAAAATTTATCCAAGAAAACGGTCCTTAAAATCCCCAAATCCTCTAATGTACCATAAGACACGCTCAAGGACCATTTGACTTGCCCCCCCACCCCCATGTGAGGGAAGCCAATTGGTAAATTCATCATCACCAAACTGTCACATTCACTGACATGACTCAACTGTGGCCATTTGGCCTCTGTCTTCTTTCCTGAGCGTGAAGAGAAAAGGAAAAAGAAAGATATCGAACATGTGGCATTAATACGCCACCTTGCCTCCCCAGCAGCAGATAGGCAGATGGTGTGGGCAACATTGCATGCCACCGGCTTTCTGGGCTTGTTTGCATTTTAAAGTACATCAGTACCATATTGATGAATCGTATACACGGTGTCGGAGTGGCCGCTCTCGTTTGCTGTTGTATATTCATGCCCTACACCTGCGGGGGGGTCTACTTCTCCCCCCCTCCACTCATAATAAATATGGCCTCCAGTCGCACTGAAGGTCAATCTTCATTTGCGTCTAATGGGAGAGAGTCAACTGTTTTCTAAATGAGATGTATGCGGAGCAGAGACCTGAAGAAAAAAAATAGAATAAAATCACCTTCTGGTTGCTTTGCGTGAAAAAGTCAGGCACTTAGGGGAATTTTTAGTCCGGCAATTACAGTATGCACTTTAGTAATACATTAAACACATCTCTCATATTCATTTATCAACTAAAATTGATATGTCTATATGGAATGTCCTGCAGGTGTGGATGTTATCAATAAACAGCTTACCATCATTTCCTGCTCGATTAGTCTATCATAACATAAACTAGTGGCTCTCAGATGGCGGACTGTCAATCAGAAATGGTCAAAGATAGCAATGAATAAACGTTTCTAACCATTTTATTGTTCAGAGGTAGCAAAATAAGCTTGTCAGTGTTTTTAAAGTGTTTCTCCTTCTAAAAAAACTTTTTAGAATTTAGGTTTTAATATTATTTTTTATTTAAGATTATCTTTCAACCACTGAAAAACAAATAAATAAATGTTGAACAACAACACAAAAGGAAAAAAAAAATACACCCAAGACTTTATTAAATATTTATTACTATAAGATAAACATGTTTTTGTGATAATATATAAATAGATATAATAAAATTATAAACACTAATTATAAAATATTTGATCATAATAAACAAACAAATGGATGAACAAACAAACAAAGTAAATAAATACATTCAATTTTGCCATTTTCAACAACACCACAACAGGAAAAAGTAGATACAACCCAGACTAAATTAAACATTAACATAGGATCAACATGGTTTATAGCATGTTTTTGAGACGATGCATAATCAGATCCAATGCAATTCTAAATACTACTTTAAAATATCAATAATGAAATAAACCCAACAGAGAAGCACTGATACAAACTTACAAGCATGCAAGAGGCAATTGTATTCATGTTTATGAATCCTCCTCTACATTATCATTCAATATCTTTCCAGAGAGACAGTTTGGTTCATTAGATCATAAATAACATCCATCGTAGGCTACAAGGGTGTTTGACTGTAACATCTACATCAGAGTGCCCATCCACAAACCGTTCTTCACATCAGCAACAAGTCCACTCGTAGTGTCCGTGCACGTCTGAACATCACAACGAGCAACCCACTCCTTCCTCAATTAGCATTCATTAGTATGCAAAGCACCAATACCAGATCGCAATGTTTCGACTTTTGAAAGTCACCTTTAGATTCAGACAGCCACGTCTGTTTTCTCACAGACACAAGGATCTCTTCAGCCATATATAAACAGCTGAGCCTGAGAGAGAACGAGCGGGCAGACGGGCGCAAGACGGCGGCGTGGGGAGGGGACTTTGACAAATAAAGAATCACATGGTACTGTCATACTGCGCACAAAACAGCAAATAATAGAGATGGGGTCTGATCGTAGCCCTTGGAGCAGCTGTCATATTAAATAATAATGAAGGATCTATTAATATGCAAAGGAACCAGCAGCAGACTGGCTTAACGCTGTCATGCCTCTGAATATTGTCAGAATGTTCATTATTAATTAACATGCGGGCTGCCCCATACCTGCTCAATGTCAGAACATTCTTATAACAAATAAGAAATGTATGTGCCTCCTTCCACTAATAGTGTAATTAAATTAAGATCAGATTAACTTCACATCAGTACACAAAGAGTGACTTAGCCATGCTTATGATAAGCAAGTGCTTATCTACTGACTTAATGTTGCGGGCTCCTAATAGAGACCGAGGCCAAATTTCACTCTATTTACCCAGTATATTTGCAGAAATGAGCTCCGTTTCAGTGACTATTGAGGACCGATCGCGCGCTCAAAGCTGAGGTTGTGCCAGCGAGGACTGGGTGAATTAATGCATCTGAATTGTTCATCTGCATTAGAGCCAAATACCGCACATCAATTATGAGCTGCCGACACTGGGTGTGAGGAGAGTCGCATTAGAGTTGACTGATCTGTGTATGACAGTGTAATCTTGCATCTGCAAGAAGGGCTACATGTTTCATTAACCTCTTTTTGTGTCGATTCTCCCAGTCTCGCTGCTTTTCTAGTTGACTGTGTATCTGATGACAGACTGATGGAATGATACCATGATGTCATTTCCTGCATAGCTGAGACACTGTAAAAGTGTTAAGTGCGCGTGTCTATCTTTTTGTCTGTCTGTCTATCTATCTATCTGTCTATCCATACACCCATGTGTGTATTTGTGTGCAAAAGTCTGGGGTTGGTCTTTTTTGTTGTTTTTAAAAGAAGAATCTAATGCTCAAATATTTCTAATTTCTTTAAATTTAAAATAAAATAATTTGAAATAATATTACAATTAACAAATCTTATATATTAAGTATATTAAATATATATTATAAAATGTAAATTATCCCTGTAATGACAAATAATTTTAAGCAGCTCCAGTCTTCACAGTCACATCCTTCAGAAATCACCAAATCTGATTTTGGTGCTAACAATTTTTTTTTTATTATTTATATTGTTAAAAACCATCAGGTTGCTTCATATTTATGTGGAAACTGATAAATATATTTTTAAAAGACTCTTCATTTTAAATAAATGTCTTTTAATTATAAATGTCTTTACTGTCACTTTTGATCAATTTAATAAATCCTTACTGTATTATATATATAAATATATATATATAATTTACATTTTATAATATACTCTATACAGACAGATTTTTTAAATGTAATCATTTTTCAAAGTATTATTATTTTAACAAAAATAAATCTTATCACACATCTTGTATCTTAACCCCAGATATTTAGAGATATTTTGTATGCATTATATGTGTTAACTAGTCACCTGCTCGGTATAACAGGAATAAACAGGGAGCTGGAAATGATGCTATTCCTGCAGAGTGTTAAATGACATGCTATGGAAGAAAAACATCTCAAGTGCTGCTTTAAAACACTGTTGTGCACAAAGGCCCTGATCATTTGCCAACATTACAATTACACCGCTTTTTCATGAAGGTTACACTAACAAAATAACTTGCACCACTTCATTCTGTTTTTTAACTGTTGTTTACATTTGCTAGTGCTGTTCGAGATAACCTGGATCTGTGAAAACCGAATGCGAGCAAATCTCAATGCATCTGCTCATTGCATGGGGCTTCATCTACCAAACAACCAAAGACCCTTACAAACTTGATTGTATAAAATGTTACTTTTCTTTAGAACTTCCAACCAAAATGTCAAGATCAGAGCCTCTCTCATGGTTTAAAGGCCTGGATATCAAAGGGTTTTTGTCGTGGTTGCTGAGGACTAAATAAGAGTAGACTCTCATCCTGGGCTCTCATCCCGTACCACATGGCCTTTGAGTTCCTGTTTCTAAACAAGACACTGATAGGCTGACCTCACTCAAACATGGAGGGGCAGCTGGATGCAGTTTCCCAAGCCGAATGGTTTGCTAATGCTTCAGTGGCATTGTTTGAGATCACCAGTTCTGCTGCCAAGCAGGAATGTCAATAGTTTGCCCTCAATTTCAAGTTTAGAGAGAGAATGCTACACTTACACTGCAAAGAACATACAAAAAGGAAAATTCAGCAATTCATTCATTTCATTAGGTTTAGAGTAAAACGATTTTTGATTAGCACCGAATTCAAAGAGAGCTTCTAAGAATTTGGCAGACATTCGGTGTGAACTCCGAGTGTATGTGTATTAGAGACTTGTATGTTGTAGCTTGTTTACAGATACAGAAAACACTGTACTTTGCAAAGAAAAAAACAAGAAAATTAACTTAGGTTTGAAAATGATAACTATATGGCTTTGTGTTCAATAATTGCTCAAGAATCCGCAAGAGAGTCTTAAAGAGAAGTTAACTGTACATTAACAAGGAGTGAACCATAACCTAATGACTGTGTGTTATTAAAAGATGGCAGAACAACCGAGAGCACGATATGTAAATCAGGACCCTTTCTCGCAAACGACATCAAAGCCGCTACAATGAAAACCAGCCGTAAATAGAACAAAAGCATAAGACTTGCTCCAGGCGAACTGAAGGCACAAACGGTTGTTGTTGATTCTTGTGGCGATAAGCTTACTTTAACATCACATCGTCCTATGTACATACAGCAGTGAAGTGGATTTAATCGGGCTAATTAAAATCCACTCAAGGCAGAATCTAGCATCCACTATAATAATCTGGAAGAGAACAACTCTCCACTCCAATTTATTCTGGAGCTGTGGTTGCACCGGTGGGGGCTTGCTGGGAAGGGAGGGGGGTCAGCCGGGACGGTCAATGGTTCTGGCTGGTAGTTTGGATGAGGGCTGTCAGATTTTGCAGCGTGCCATTTAACGGATGGGCAGCGGGCTGCTGTGAGAACGGGCCGGGGCGCAGGAGGAGGTTTGTGTGCGTTACCTGTGGGGGGAATGATTCCTGGCGACATGAGGCCCGGCACCGAGTGTGGCATGATGTGAGGGTTCTCCGGCGATGTCACACTCTGGGTCCGTTTCGGAGGCCTCCCGGGTCTTGAGCTAAAACAGAAGTGAAGTGGCGGAAAGGGGGAGGCAGAGGGAAGTGGAGAAAGAAAGGGAGGGGTGAGAGACAGAGGGTGCCGTTAACATTCGGACCAGAACGCAATTCCATTCCGAAGAGCTAACATATACTGTAAATAAATTCCTTTTCAAGGACAGTTGCTTTCTGCTGCTCGACATAATAGACTTCCATAACTAATTAGATTACACAGTGAATTCATTTCCTTTATTGAAGATCAACCACTTTTTGATGCATAATTCATAGCCCGTACCTCGTTACCTGCCCTTCCGTATTAATATCCCTACACTATTTGAATTACCTCGTTTGCATATGCTAAAATCCGGCCATGCGGCTTTCAGCCTGGAAATTACATGTTAACTTGTTATAATTATTGCAGTCAGGCCACTATTGATTTATGAGACTTTTAAAAACCAAATATGTGTAGTTCTGGTAATGAATGATATTCTAAGGTTCTTCAGGAAATTAAAAGGCAACGGCTGCCTTAGGAAACGTTCTGCTTGCTTGATTTAATAGGAGTCATAGCTGGAAGCTGGTGTGACTGAGTGACTCAGACCTGTTGTGCGTTTATGATGGAAACTTTTATTACTTGAAATGAGTGACCAAGATCACACAATGATTAATGACACAACACGCGCAAGTCTGGCGGAGGGGGGAAAAAAACGCCCCTCCGAGCTGATTGTCAGATATTTTTCACACATTGCTATGTTCTGTTCATCCGTGCACTTTTCTTCTCTAATTTTGGCAAAAACTGAATAACAAAAAGGCCTCTACGGAAATATTTCTTCACAGAAAGTGTCCGTAATAAATCAGTGTGGGGACATCTCCCCTGATTTTTATCAAAAAGGTGATTCCGTCCCAGCATTTTATTTTTATTTTTTTTACTAATTGCAGTATGCATTCAAAAGGTTGTTCAAATGATACACACAAACCTATTATGGAGGGCACAAGACCCTCCATTCATAAACATTAAGACAAAAACTAAATATACGAAATACACACTATTTATGAATGATCGATAGAACAATTATGATTATATTTTAATATTTTCAAATGAACAACAATTAAATGAGAAAGAATTGTTCCTGCTTTTGGTTGTTACCAAAGAAAAGCTCATTTTCAGGGCACTGTCTATATTTCACAGCACTTCCGTTACAATGGCATATCAGGACATGATTGAAAGAGGCCTTCATTAACTCAAGGTTTTGTTCCCTGCTTTTCCAGTGACTAAACAGGGCCTCATTTTCATGGCCAAAAGGAAAGCATAAGAGTGCATTCACTACGACCCAAGGCCTTTTTAAAAGCTCACTTATTCATGTACCACCAAAGTCTGTCATGTGCATCAGTTTAGTCCATTTAAAGACTGGGCAGATGAGCTGCGTTTCATTGCATTTTATCATGTTTTATCCCTGACAGGCATGAAATTGAAACGGAAATTCTTTACTTCGCACACTAAAAACAGAAGAGGCCATAAACTCCATTCTCAGAGTTAGCCACGAGAAGGAGCAGCACTAGATATGCTCAGCCCTGGGGCCATTCACACTGTAAGGGGTTTGAACCATATCAGCCTGTTCAGATGTGACAGAATCATTTCCACATGGCACCACACAACAGAAATAGAGACATCATCACACTTCATATAAATGTTCCAGTAAGAGATTTCACTATATTGTTATAGATACGTCTTTAGGAATCTTTGAATTAAGTTTTTACAGCGCCCCCTCTGTTCATATTTGGCATTAGCGGTTTGATGTATTCAGAAGAGTCTTTTCCAGCATGTGGCAGCCAATAAATGAGCTTTAGTTAAGGGTAATTTGCACAAAAAATATTCTTTCAACTTCATAATTTTCTCTAACCTATAAAATATAAAAGATCATTTTGAATGTCCAAGCTGCTTTTTCTCATTCAGTTTAAATGAAAAAAAAGACTGCAACTGGTCAAAAGACACACATAAAAACAATGAAATCGGGCATTATTAATGTTTAAAAACCTATCCAATCTTTCTCGTACATAAATCTATAACTTCAACTATTGCAGGTGGGTAAAGGATAATACAATTAAAATTTTTACGATGAACTATCCCTTTAAATACAGCACTTTGTCTGAGTTTGTCACAGGAGAGCTGAGGAGACCCCAACAAGAAACGATCACATGCCCGACCCACAGAACGTCCTAAAATGAAATTCCTCCTCCTATAGAAACACCTCTTTGATCTTATGAGGGAGATTGCATGACAGTTTTGCTGTCATCACTTTCAATGTACTGAGCTGAATTATTTATGAAAGACCTCAATAGATGGCATGTGATGGTAAAAGCCTTCCTCCCTTCTCCAGCAACAATGCCAAAAGCAGAAAAAACTTGGACAAAAAATGGACAAAATGTCACATCAACTTTAGCTCCAGGAAGAGCAGGGGATCGTGAACAAAGCAGACGTTTAGCCTCTAAGCTGTGGTGGGATCTGCTTACGGTGTGTTTACACCATATTTGACGAAGGTATAGAGAGGAAGAGGAAACAGAGAATGAAGGCTTTTTTTTATAAAGCTGCAGCAGCAATATTTTAACTTACGTTAAATACTTAGCAGGTCAGTTTCCCCCCCCCCCAAAATGAAAATTCTGTCATTGTTTATTCACCCTCATTGCAAACCTGTATGACAGAACAAAACAGATATATGACAAAAAGCAACAAGAAAATATGATAAAACTCATACTATACATGCATAAGGGTGAATTATGACAGCTTTCATTTTTAGCTAAACTATCACTTTAAGTGATACATAGTGAGTTTTTTTGTTGTTGTTATTAAGCATCCTAAATTCTACTAACTTTATTTTGCTTGGCTTTACTTTTTTTTTTGCTATGGCTTGATTTTAATTTATGACAGCATGATAGTGCTCTGAAAAACAATTTGGAAACACAGCTGAATAACATCAAGTGTTTAAAACTGAAATCCCCATCATGCGACAACACAGAAGGTTTTCACTTAAAACAGGACGGCCTGTGCTCATATGTTCAAGAGGACACTGCAGTCATTTAGCTGAGATATGCATGAGCATTCTCTGCTGTTTGTCGCTTCTGTAAACAGCGATTATGGGGCCACTGAGGACGAAGGGAGAACAAGAGCTGGACCTTCACAAAAGAACGAGTACAATTTGTCATGTGCTGGATGCTGAGTCCTTAAATAGCCCGGCACAAAAAGTCCTCAAAAGTAGGCTATTAGAGCACAACAATGGTTCATGAGATCCACTTGTGTCTGAGATATGCCCTGTCCACTCCACTACTGGATGTCACCAATACCAAACATAGTTACATCCTTTTTCCTTTGCTTTTCGTTTATTGTTTGTAACGGGAGAAGCAAGGCTATCCATGACGTTTTGCTGAGCACGATGCTGACAAATTCAAATAAACAAGATTTTCCCCCCTAGAGGGAGAACGCAATGTTTGCTTGCATTTATTTATTAGATAAAGCTGAGTGGTTTGTATTACTCAAAAGGTAAACATTTGAAATTAGCTGCAAAATGCAATGCAGATACTGTACAGCCAACCAGTTATTGAGGAAGAGGGTTACAGCCAGGATGTGAATTATAAGGCTTTATATATATATATATATATATATATATATATATATACACACAAATATGTACAAGAAACAGTGATCTTGGAATTGAAATCGTATCTTCTACACATCAGTAAAAGGAAGTGTGAATGATTAAAATTCAAGATGGTCAACTTGAAAAATTCTGCTTTTCAGCAGAACAATCAAATCATCCAGCATTCTCTCTTTACTGCTGATAGCATAGTTAATAACAGATCCTGTCTCCCAACTTTGGAACTTATATAGACAGTACTCGCCTGAGGCCAAAAAGTGGCAAATTTGTAACAAATGTTGGAATTCTCCTTTTGTTTTGCATTCATGGGCGAAAAGAAAATAAGAGTGAACTTTCCCTGAACCATGCTTCCTTTAATGGACTGAGTCTATGTTGACCCAGGAGTTCACACTGGAACATGATCTCCTCTGTCACACCACACTGAGAAAGCAATCAGATTAAACCCACAAAATATATGGCCATCTCACTTCCACAATACAAAAGTCAGCAATTAACGGAATTCACCCTCCCTTGTGTTGTTTCTTAATATCTGTTTGGAAACAACATTTAAAAAAAGAAAAAAGAAAAAATCACAGTACAGTATTTCTGCTTTAAATACCAATTTCTTGATACAATAAACAAACCACTAAATACTGAAATAAAACTACATTAAACTAAATTAAAACCACTAAATACTGAAACCACAAAAAAATTAAAAATAAATAAAAAATACAAAAAAGTGAAGCAGTTCCTTAAAAATACACTTTCAATCTTAACAGATGTTTCTTTCTTCTAGAACATTAGAATTATTACTCTCTCAAACTCATATCAAAAGAGTGCATTATTATGTACTAACATCTATTAAACTAATCTGTATACAGTGGAGTTTACAGTTTAAAATCCAGTATTTTATTTTACGTTTATAATATTTGTTCAACACAAATTTGAGAAGTACACAAATATTATATTTGATCAGTATTTTTCCAACAGGTTTGTGGACCTCTGGACCTAATGGAGACACATTTGGTGCCAGCTGATGAAACGTTATCCTGAAGTCAATAAGTGTCTCGCTCAGGTTTACAGAAAGAACATTCCCTTTTGATTTGCCTCAAATGGAGCAATTAACCTTTCCCATCTTCCTTTTGTTTGTCATTGGGAAAGGTAAAGATAAAGATATTTATTCCATTTACTCACAGTCAACCAAAACAAGCGGACGAATCACAGCATCTCTGCTTCTGTAAATACAGACTCCTCCAGAAGCCCGCCAATCAGGCCTTATAAAATATTAACCCAATGTCATTGCCCTTTTCAAATCTCTCACCTGGAATTCCCTAATTGTTCCCTTTCTTTATCTCGCCGAAGCAAAGTGTAAATAAATTAACAAAATAGCTTTTATCAGCCTGAATAACCTTTTAACTGAAGGATTATCACTGGTTTATTTTTCATTTCTTTTCGTGCGATAGCAGCACATGCCTCATTGATTACTTTGCTGAGGTGGTGGCCAGCAGAGAAAACAAGGGCCTGATAACAAACCCAGGTCTCCACACTAACAATAACACACTACGCTCAGATTAGGCCTCCTGACTTTGCAGCTTTACTCGGCTTGATTAGATGGAATGCTGGCAGGTAAAGCTGCTCCGTTTTACTGTGCAATCTTTGTGTGGACTGACTGGAAGATCGAAGCATATACTGTAACTCTGGCCGATTGATTCAATTCAACTACTGTGCATTCAAAGAACTTGGCCAATACATTAGACTGGATCATTTCAACTGATGGATTCCAAAGAGAGTGGAATGATTGCAAATGGTTGTTATAAAATTTTAAGGGCGGTTCACTCAAACATTCTTTTAGTTTCTTAGGTTAAGCTCAAAAGCTCAATTCACAAAACAAGCGTAAAAGTTGAACAAATAACGTTTTTAAGGCAGTTATTTTCTTAGAAATGGCAGATTAAATTTGCATGTTAGTCTTGTCCAGTTTTTCAATTCAACTTACAATAGTCAATTGTTTTCAAGTTAGGAGTGAAGGAAAGATTATCAGTGAAAAGTATTAACTTTTGGTCAAAGATATCAAATGGCTTCAAAAGGCATGAGATATACATATATGTGGATTTTTTTTTTTTTTTGGAACTATGTTTTATAGAAAAAAATTGCATGAAATATCTCCTTTTGTTGAATTTTTGGGTGAACTATCATTTTAATGCTGAAATACTTTTCACTGCTTTTAAAAAGCTCAGGACCACCATGGACGAGCCATGGCTGCGATTGTATTACGAATACCAAACATTAACATTCTCGCCATTACAAACCACTAAACACCTCTTTTATTCAGTACACAGTACGCCAGCATCAACTTCAACTTCGATAAGTTTTCAACAAGGAAAGAAAGGGAAGCAAAGTAGTGGAATCTGTGACAATACTTGATATATAGCAACTGGAGTGGCTGTCTCAGTCACTTACACCTGCACATGAATGGAGTGCTAACAGAAGAGGTCAGCTGGAGCGTCGCGATGGCCCGTTCCACAGGCGCTCCTGCATTAATCAGCACTGCCTCAGATCTCCATTTTATCTCTCCCTTTATTTGCATTGAACTGTTGTTGCTTTATCGCCACCAGCTCTCTCTCTCCCTCTCACACCTGTCACCCTCAGCCAGGTAGACGCCTTATCAGATCAACATAGATGGATTATGTGTGAGCATTTCATATAAAGTGTTTTATAAGCAAGAACAGCTGCATCCGCTGGTAAACGGCAAACTTTTGTGAGGAACAATATATTAGATTAAAAAAACATAATCAAAGAGAGCAGTTACCCTCAGCGACCTACAGTGGTACTCTCCTCCCCAGACGTGTTTTTCTGCCCAATCCTTCAACAGTCTCGCACCAGGCGTAACATTTGGAGATACAAAGAGCTTCCAGGTTATAAAAGTGGCCTTCCTGCTGCTTTTGTGCACTGCACAGCCTGATTAAGGAGTCACTGGGCAGGGCCATCAGATTGCGCCGCTGTGGAGGAACTCAGAACCCAGTCTTGTTCCTTCCTTTAGCTTTATTTACATGGCCGTGGCTTCATGTAAAAGTATGCAGAGCAGCTGGTCATAAAACATGAAAATGTATTTTTTGAAAATGTAATGTATGAATTTATCTGTCTGAATTTGTGCTATTCACAAGAATCAATTAAGAAAAACAAATGAGGATTTACATATTTTTTTCATAATGTGAATTTCTTTGTTATAATATATATATATATATATGTATGTATATATATAAAGCACACATTAGCATAATGTGTTTGTCTGCTTTTGTGATGAAACCTGTACAATGTATTGTAGTTTGCAAAAACATTTCAGAAGACATTACTCAGGCCTTTTACACACACACACATATATATGCTAGAAAAGTGGTTCTTGACCAAAATGCTATTCATGTCAGACTATGTACAATTACTACAAATTTCTAAGTAATGACTGTGTTGTTTTTTATATTGCTTTAAAAAAAAATAATAATATGACCATTTTATCTAAATTCCATGCAAATTTGCATTCTTCTAGATTTTTTTCCCCACTGTAATATTCATGCATTTGTCCTGCAAATTACTTTCTTCCCCTGATATTGCAACTGAAAATATAATATTGTAAGGGAGATCTTAAAGGAGAAAAAAAGATCTGAAAGGAAGATAAACTGCTGATTATTTTAATGCATCATTAATGACAAAAAGCCGATTTCGTAATTGCATACTATAATTGTGAAGCTTAAAATTGTTTTGTATCAGTACTATTAGCACTAATAAGGAGCAGCAGGCCTGTACATCCTGGGAACTGATGTAGAATGCCTAATTGGTTGACTTTTCCGTGCCTAATGGACGATTCTCTTAATTAAAAAGACACTGCAGAAAATGTTATAGATCAGATACGGCGGAGAGAGGGAAAAAAGTAAATGCAGTTAATCAAATGTATTAAAATGAACAGTTCCAGGAAAGTTAAAATGAGATGGCTAGATATGATTTCCATCGGAATATTTATTAATTTCAGTCCCTTTGGTTAACAAAACAGAGCTGCGCTTATCTTCAGAACGGTGAGGAAATGCTCTCAGTGATCTCCCTTTACCATGCAGAACTGCGACGCATATGAAACAAGTCTTCAAAACAAGGCTTTAAAAACTTACTAGTCAGGGTGCCTTTGAGGATATTTAATTAAAATCTAATCCTGCATTCATTAAGGCTCACATAAATTAAGCTGTCATTCATAAGATTTATGGATTCTCATTTGCATATTGCATACAATTCATCAATTACTCAAGTATGAAAGGAGCACATTTCCCTTGGAGCTGCCTGCTGCCCTGCCAGCATTTGAAATGAGAGAAAGAGCGATACTGTCAGGCATTCGAAACAAACTTTCCCCACAATGTCTGCCTCTTGATTAATCTAATTTCCAAGGCATCCTTTTACAAGATTGTACACAGTCCAGCTGCAGTTTTCAATTATATGTCCTGTCCTCACCACTAACTTTGAATGGGAGATAGATGTAACGCAGGGCAAGTATCCAACCCTGGTCTCCTCCACATCACATGCCTGTTTACTCCGATCTTCGTAAATTAAAAAAAAAAAAAAAGAGAGAGAGAGAGGTGTTTTAGAAGCAGATGGAGTCGGGAGGGAGGGAGAAGGGGGAAATGCTGTAATTTTATTTGGTGGGATGTCAGACGAACAGCTCAGAGTGTAATAATAGCATATTTCCTGTCACATTTACATCCGCCGTGCTTTCTGACAGAGGGAGGTTTCGGCGAACACATTAACGACTCCCTCTTCGAAGAGGCGCTCGGCCACTGGGGGAGAATGACGCCGTGGAGGAAGTGCTTAAACCGAGCCGAGCGTGAATACTTCTAAGATAAAAGGTCAGGCGAAAACAAACAGATGACTTGCGAGGATGAATAGAATTAATTGAGTCATTAATATGCATGGCTAATAAAGCTCGAAAAAATTCTACGTGGAGAACCAAATCATTGTCGACTATTCTCTCTTAATGGCCCATATTTTCAGCTCGAAGGGATCTGGGACGTGTACGTATCAATCTCGGAGAGGAGGAGGAGGGAGGAGGGGTGCGTTTGACGAACAGGTTGGGATAACCTCAGCGCCGATTGTTAAAGTCAGACAAAGCAAACAAAGCAAACTTGTTCTAGTGAGGATATTAATTCCCAATTAATCCCAAATTCTGGCAGAGGAACAGACCAGTGCAGCAAGTGAAAGTCATCTTGAAGGGTACTTAATTGGTTCCCAATAGTAAAAGAGCTTGATAACAGAGATCAAGCCGCAGTTTATTAATCCATCCCATTGTCTTATGAAATTGTCGTCGAAAGTAACTCCAGATAGAGCCAATAGTTAAGACTTTAATGTGCTTTTAATATTAACAAGAGGAAGCAATTAAGAGGCCACAAAACAATAGCACTCAGACTGATGCATATTAATTTGGCAAATATGATTTCAGAATCAATACGATTAAGGCAGCGTGCCACACGAACACACTCGCAGACACACACACTTACAAGTCTAGAGGCTTCTTTTTTTCTTTAAAAGGGAACATTTGTCCCACATTACATGGAACTGTGTTTCATAAACATCCATGTTTTGCATATGACAAGCTCAGCTTCTGTATTTCTGTTCATTCTTTGACATTTCCGTCGCCCACTGACTTTCCAAAGTCATTAATTCAGTCGGCCGCAACTAAAACAAGGCCACGATGATAATTATAACGTGAGCAAATATCTGATATTGAGCAAGACGTAGGATGTGAGGTCTGTATCCTCTCAGGGACAAACAAACTTAACGTCAGAACTAAACAGGAAGTCCTTAATGATTAACATTAATTGGACTGTGGAATCGGTATCCTGTGTGAAACATTAAACAAAAATTATCCACTGTTTATACTCTTTCTGCTTTCTTAATAATTAATGAAATGTAAATATTCCAGGGAGTCCAGAAGTGATCTGTGGTGGGAGAGGAAGAGCGATGTTTACACAACGGCGCAGCGAGTTTGCATGGAGAGACGGGGGTTGCGATCTGCCCCGTCCTCCTCCTCCTCCTCCTCCTCTTGAGCTTTTAGATACTGATTATGCAGAACGAATCATCCTCTGTGACTCCCGGATCCTGATCAATTCCATTTGAACGCAGTTTACTGTGAAAACACAACAATTGACACCACAAAAAAAAATGCTTTCTGCTAACACAATCCTTCGATTTGTCCATGCTAAAAAGAATCAAGGCCCGGCTGCTAAACGCATGTCAGCCGCATCCGTCTGCATCTCTTTGATCCTTCAGGACAAATCACCGACTGCGTGCGGAGAGCAAACAACCAGAACCTTTTAAGACAGTCGGAGGGAAAAGCGCCCCACCCAGTCAGGAGACAAATCGAATGTGGCACGTACAAGTTTACTTTCATCCTTGCTGTCTGATTGCCATCAACTGCCAAATGTGGCGTAATGGCAGCGAGGCAAGGCCGTGTCGTTAAACCCACAGAATGACAATTACTTCAGACAAGCTTTATCAGGGCCCGTGACCCAGCCTCCACAACGCTAACTAAATCACTCACTTTATTCCTGGAAGCTTGCGATTCCATTAAAAAGCTTCATGAGGAGGTAAGAAAAGTCCATTTAGGCTCAGCGTGAGAGCAAACAGTCCGACTCAGCAAATCGTGCGAAGTCTTCACACCACTTGATGATGTAATTCTTAATGCATGGCCCTGGTCCACATAAATCTTAAGCGAGACATCACCTGAGATTTTTTTCGGTCCTTTTCTGCTATCTCTCTCTCTCTCTCGGTTTTATGATGAATTGTTTGCAACATCTCTGCGACTAAAGCCTTCAACCTCTTCAAACCGCTGCCTCTAATAACTCGTCGCTACAGGAGTGGGGGGAGGGGGCATGACAGAATGATGAATATCACAACAGACAGCTCCAATATGGTACAATTTTAGCAGATCAATATCGCACTGCAATATAAGAAAAAGCAGCAGATATTAGTCTACACAGTGTATTACAGATGAGGAACATCTATGCTCTCTACTCTCGTGCCAGGCCCTTGCAGATATTTCACGCACGTCTCGTACTCCGCGCCTCGCATATTCACGGGCGTCCGTGGAAACTAATCACTCTGTGGGTCGAACGGGCATCTGCTAAGAACAAGCATGATGCGCTAACGTTTTAAGTGACTTCCGTGGACAAGGTTACTTAAACAGAAATAAACTATGGCGAGGTGCTAGGGTCCAATTATTCATGAGAGGAGAAGTCTCTCTCACGGGCTGATAATGGCTTTAAAGAATAATGTTGTAGAGATTACAAGATACTAGAGAGAAGACTATGAAGGTCGATGGTGGTTTGGAGGAACAGGCCCATGTTAGCACTTGGGTAATTTAGCTCTCTTCAGTGACAGTTTTGAATGTTAACACAGCCTTGGACAATAGTAAGTCTATTTATTGTGCTATTGCTATCAGGTTGCTCATTTAAACTGAAAGTTACTTAAATGAGAGAGTTTGAGAGCGTGCACTACATTTCCCAGAATGCATTACCTGTGATTGATTTCTCTTGGACAATTTAAGTCAAATACTAAGTCATCAAATGAAGAAGGGTCAATTCTTACATTTTTACATTTTGCCCAATTCTAGGTCATAATAATGAATCATTATATACTTGCATTTTAATGTTAACCAGAGTTTTCCAGAGGTGAACTACAATCAATATTTAGGTACTAATCTATAATTAGTGTTTAAACAATCTGTTTTACACTGAGCGACACTTGTCCAGTTAAAAGAAAAGGGAGCAAACTAAAGATATCATACGAATTCAGATCATAAAAAAAGAAAAATGACAAATGATTTCCTCCCTCATTATTTATCTCAGCACCACATACTAGGATTCGTAAAATTCACAACAGCATGGGTTCCATTCTAACTAGACACCACTGACCATATTGCAATGGACTGTCTCGCTCTCACTCCCATCAGCAAGACAAGTAAGATGGTCTGGGGGGCAAAAAGGGGGATTGCAAATGTTCATAATGCATAATATCTTCTCTCACTGGGGAGCAGCTGAGGGGCCCCTTAGCTGTCACCGGCAATAGGGCCCAGCCATTGTGAGAGCTCAAGGTTCGTTAAATACTATTAATGGAACACAGTATCCGTTGTGCGCCGAAACTTGTCAGCATTTCATTAGAGACTGATAAACATATAATAGAGAAGTGTCAGGCCCAGAGTGGAGCGTGTGACAGGCCGGCGGGGGAAGGATTTGGAGGATTTCGCTGCTGCGATCATTCATTCCCATGATCCACTGCTGACTGACAGAATGATCTCAGCCAGCCTGGGATATTTCTGGGAGGAACGAAACCTAGACTGTCTGATGTGGGGCTCAGACCACAAATACAAAGTTGTGCATCAGACAATATATCATTTTCCCTTTGTTTTAGCATCAGGGTTTAATCAGATGGAATACTGAACTTCATTTGTGGTCCGGCTGGATTTGGAAATAATGTACAGCAGCTTTGGGATACAGCAGATTGTGAGGTCAAACTGAGGGAATATGCCTAATCATTTGATTGTAATATTCTACATAGATTTCTTTTTTTTAATTTAGAAAACAATATACCACACTTAGACCAAAGTTTGCAAGCTCATCTAATTGCTCCAAGACAAACTGAATTGTAAAATGCAGGACTTTTGTACCTTGTTACTGATGTTTAACAAGACACTTGAGCCTTTCACACCATCAGCAATTGGTCACCAACGCTGTTAATCAGTTAATCTATTCTTTTTCCCCGTCTTGCGAGAAATATGTAAAGAAAGATAATTAAAAACGTGTTAGGTGAAAGTCCAGCAGCCTTGCTCTGAGTGTATGTTCTCACAATGCACGCTTTGTTCGTCTTATTAACCTTCTCGCTACTCAGCGTGCCTATAAATGAAATCTTTAGCCCTTTACATGTGAAATTAAAACTGCAGTCCCCTGAGCACTTTTAATTATTCCTCTCCTGAAAAACTTCCACTTTTGTCAGCCCGCTTTATTAGCAAAGCAGCCGACTCCCACTCTCTCTCTCTCTCTCTCTCCCCAAGTCTGTCATGGTTCACTCCTTTGAATCTCTCTCCTTTTTTCCCTCTTTTCTTCCAACAGGCCTGTTAAATTCTCACCTTGCACTGCCCTTGTCATCAACCCGATGAAGCACAAAGCTAGGCAGCGAGGGAGTGTTTACTCATTTCCCCAGCACATTATCTATCACATTAATCACAGGCCCAGACCTTCTGGACACAGCGGTTTCCTGCTCTGCCCTGGACTCTCATCAAACCTGACCATCCCTCTCAGTGCACTACACACACTAAACAGCAGCGCTGCACACCAGTAAGAGCGGCTGTCTCTTTATACAGCAGATAATGTTAAGAAGATAGATAAGAGTCAAATGCCCATGTTTCTCCTTATCGGTTAATAATCAGGGAAAAACACAAGCTGCTTGACATAAATATGCATGATAAATGAAGTCAGTGTATCCAATTAACTAAAATTAATTGCATGTAAATTGCATCTGTAAAGTTTTCCTTTTTTTGAACAGCAGTCTTCGCATATGCCCGACGACTGTTTTTCTCAGCAATATTGCTTATGGTTGAAAGTTTCTTAAGGGATAGATTACTCAAAAATGTAAATTCTGTCATTTACTCACCTTGGCACAAGAATACTTTTAAAAATGAAAATCAGTGGGGGTCCAATCAAAGTTGTTTTGGACCCCATTCACTCTCATCATGAAGAAAGAAAGAAAGTCTTACGGGTTGTGTGAGTAAACGGTGACAGAATTTTCATTCCTGTGCAAACTCTCCATTTAAAGATTAAAAAGTTGTAATCTGCATCTGCATCCAAAAGAACAATATCCTGTTCTTTTGGACGCAGGCGCGTCTGGCAGCCGCACTGTCCAAACAGATAAACAAATGTGCCCTCTTATTGAACTGCTCCGATTTGAACGTTTCCTTTGAAACTGATGTGTTACAGGCTCTACTAATAACGGTCGCGGACACAGAGTGTGAGGCCCTGTAACAAGAGCTCTTTAAAGAGAGGAAGAGGATGTTTTAAGACATGGTTAGCCACAGGCGAGGAGTTGGCCAGGAACTTGTTTGTGAAATACATGCCGTCGCATGTTCTAATGAGGTTATGGTCAACAGCAACATTATTATAAATGATCCAGCTCTTTCTATCAAGTCCTTGTGCAATTAACGTTTTCGAGCCGGCTGGAAGCCAAAGGCCTGGCTACATCTGAAATTCAAACAAATGAGCAATGTAAATAGTTTAGAGAGCGAGTTTACCCACTGAACAATGGCCTGTTATGAGACACAAACGACCAGAGAAAAAAGGGACACACTGGTGTGGGGATGGAAACAGTAGGGGGTGAGTTGAGCCAACACAATGTGGCCCTTCTCCTAAAGCAACTTGTTATCAGGCAGAACGCAGAGGCTCTTTCAATCTGCATTTAAATACATTTCATTCCAGCCGCTCATTTGCATTAATTTCTCCCATTATATTTGGAAATGGCCAAATGTCTAGCTGACACAATGTGGGAGCCCATCACCACAGAGAGAAGCCCCACACCTGATGCCAATTTAGGACTCCTGGATCTTTTCAGTGCTCTGGCCCGATCTGACAACTCCGGTTCTTTGCAGTCCAGGGGACTTTTCAATTGGATTTGCTTGCGGTGACAAAACTGTTTCGCGCTCATCTGAGAGGTTTTTCTCCCCCCTCCCTTTATCTCCCCCTCTCGCGCTCCTTCTCTTCGTGAGACCGGGCGTCTATTTGGGTGCCATGGGAAAACCGGTGCCGAATGATTCTCAGTGGCTTCTGATTTCCACTATTTGTTCAGCATTAGGGCCACTTATCTCTCAAAGAAAAAGCAACATGTGGAGAGAGAGAGTGACAGAGCGAAATACAGCCTCACTAACAGGACCATTGTGCACTAAGGATGGGCATTCAAACACAAGGGGCCCTCGTTCTCGCTCGCACTCTCTCGGTCGCTTTCACACAGACTGGGTTTTTGCTGCAGTCAATTACCACTGCTAATCCTACCCGCAATAGGGAGTAAATATTTCATTACTTTTTCAAATAAACACTCTGTGTGCACCGCTGAAGTGTCATCCACGAAGTGGAGAGAGACGACTGACGGCCACTTCTGTTCGGTGGAAAAAAAAAAAAAAGTAAAAAAAACTTAGTGTCTGAGTGGGCTTTTTGTTCCTAGAGCAAACAAAACAGAAGAGAAACGGCCGACACTCAACCCTAAAAACATTTTAGCTGATGAAAACAGAGAATTTTTCAAGCAGGTTTTTCATGGGGACTGAGTGCCTTCAGACTGTTTTCTTTTTCTCGCTAAACCAAACAGTAAAAGCGGCTCAGTCAAAAAACCTCCATAGACACCGTGTCATTCCCATCGGCCAATAAAGCCTGAGCTGTCTTGGAGGAATTAGCGGCCTGACTAAAAACACAAGGGGGGGAAATGACAGAGGGATCCTGGCGCTTGGTGCTCATTAATCACTGCAGCGTCTTTGACCTTTCATTTGCCAAGGGCGCTGAGGGAGGAGGAGGCGGGTGGCCAGGGCAGAGGAGGGAGAGAGACTGAAAGAAAGAGACAGAAAAATAAAATAAGAGAGAATGACAATAGTCTAGAAGATGCCACAACACATTTTTGACGAAGAGTAAAATTAATCAGCTTCACGGGTTGCTCAAAGAATCGGACGGCCTCTAGGTAGCGACAGAAGCAACATAGCTACAGGAAAGATCATGGGATTCTGTGGGTGTTTCTAAAAGAATCACAGAAACGATTTAAAATCGAAGAGAAAAGTGGCATGGGGGTGGCAACAGGAATATTTTTCACTTTAAAAAAAGATGAAGACAGCGACATTCGAAAAATGCAACAGAGGCACAGGGCCTGGGACCGCTGTGCCATGAGGCCGAGGGTGGGAGGTACATGTTGATTTAAAGTGAAAGATAATGAGACACACGGGCAGACACGAGCTGCAGCTGGAATGACAGCGAGTGCATTGCTCCAGAAATAAATGTTTTCACTTAAGCTAACATGTGTTAGGATCCACTACCAAAAGCCTTTTTACCTAAGCGTGTAAAAGCCCGTGAGCACAAGCATTCCATTAGTGTCACAGTCAAAGGCCGAGCCGTCCCGCGAAAGCTCATTTATATCAAGGCTGAGGTCATTCTCTCCATATAAGAGGAAGTCGGACAGGCCATATGGCTGACACTCAATCAAAGAAGCTACTTAGTGCGGGTACGTGTTAGTGTTCATTAACAATAAAGTATTGAAACAAAGTACAAAGTCATGAAAATTAAGCTAAGTTACCACTTTAAATCCCAAGCAACTGCTGTAATTAACACTTTCAGAGTATTAGCAAACATTGGATTAATATTGTTGCTCATGACAAATACATACATGTATATAGCTTTATTTTTAACCCTAATTGCAGTTCAAGGTTAATTTAATCAGCCCATTTCTACCTCTGAAGTGCTTGCTCCAATTTAATTGCCTATTTTTATTGCTTCAGCAAGGTTTTAATTGAAACCAATAGGGATCTAACAACAACTGTGACATGTTGGTGTCTAGGGGAAAGCTATAAATATGTGAGAAAAATATGTGCATTATTAATGTGATTTCTTAATGCATTTTTACAGAGAGCTGGGCAGGATTTCTTTATTTTTATAGTCAGGCAAACAAATTATAATTAGTCGCCACTTCAAATGCAAACTCGATAAGAAAGTACAACTAAATATGCTTAAATGACACTTCGTCGTAATGCCACACCTGAACAGCCGTACGGCAAAGCTCAAGCGTTATTGGCAAGGGTGATTTATTGGGTTATTCTTGCATGCACTGAAGCAATCAATTGTAATGGCACCGTGTCACAGTCTTTCTTAACAATGAAAGGCATTATGTATTCGAAAACGAAAAAAGGATCGCATGGCTATTGACCCAGCAGTGAACGTCATCACAAGTCCTTGGTATCAAATTCTGCATAGCAGCTTTGGCAATTGACACTATTGATTTGCCGCATGCTAAGCATTATTGTTGAATCTCGAGCTACGGCGTTTTGAAGAGCACTTAGTATTCCTGCAAACCCAAAAGGGATTTCCATAAATCAGTTGTTCTATAGTTAAGTCTAAAACTAACCTTGAGCTAAAATCGGCATAAAAATAAGCTGTGTCATTTTTCAACAGGAAACAGGGATCCTTGTTTGAGGGCAGCATGCTGTATTTGAGGAGAGTACCTTTATTAAAGGGGTAGTTCACCCAAAAATGCTAATTCTGTCATCATTTTTATCACTAAACCTGTTCTAAACACAGATATTCTACAAGATATTTTCTTTAGTGTTCCACAGGTCTGGACATGAAGGTAAGCTAAATGACGATAGAATTGGGTGAACTACACCATGAAACATCAGCTCCTTTTTTACGTTTCCCAGAGAAAAGAATAATTGTTTGCTCCCATTACAGTGCAAGGGATCCTGGGCCCTCTAGCCAGAGTGGAAAACACCAGCAACTCAAGCCTGACATCTGTATAAAAACAAAAATAATCTGCTGTCAGCAGAATGTTCAATGGCTTCTATCACGCCGGTGCCGAGAAAGTCTAGCGGCTGCAAGGATCGGGCTGTTATGCCGGGTTCAGTGGATCGGAATGCATGCTAATTAGCATCAAAAATGTGTGTCACCGCCTCCTATCTTCACCAGGAACATGCCAAAAGGTTTGCTCAAAACCACAGATTAATAAAGTCTGTCGGAACGCGTAATGCCGTGTCAACAAAACACACACGTTTCATTACGCAGGTCACGGGAGGTTGTGTTTTAATGTCACGGTTAAATTTTTACAGCGTATGTCTCAGTCAATCGAAAAAGGCTGAAAAAGGCAGATAAATATTTTACTTGCAGTACACCTCTGCATTATTGATGTAATTGTAATCACAGGCGTGAATACAGTAGGCGAGCTCGGGCTTTGACACGCCGTGGCGAATATACCTAAAACGAGGGCTTGTGTTACAGTGGAAATTCACACAGCGTATTGTCTGCGGTTGTCACTTTAATCTGGACCGTCTCGAAATCCTCCAGCGCTAAACAGAAGCAAGCCTTCCCCTTTAAATAATTGATATTTTCTGATTAAATGTGGCAGTTCATAGATAATGAATTCTTTATGGCGGTGCCTTGAGCTACTCCACTGCCCCTGCTCCTGCAGACAGCTTTATGGAACGTGCTGCCCAAATTTTGAAAGTTTAACCTATGTAGATCAATGTGCTTCCTTAAAAGAGTTTAATAAATTAAAGTGCACAGGGCCCTTTTTTTCCTCTGCGAGCAGAAAAAAGCTGATGAGACAGGTTTAGTTTAATCTCAGGCAATAGAAGTCATTAACCATTCTCCTAGGAATTAAAATATAGCTTGCCCTTTTCTTCTCTCACTTATCATTAGCATCACTTTAATCTCCCAGCGTTTCACACTGCTATTTTAATCATTACTTACTGCCTTTTGACAACTGAAGAACATGCCTCACTCTCGCTCAAGCAATATCCCCATTTTAGCTGACAAAATGTAGGACATCATGTAAAAATATCTAAATTTTCTCTCCCTTCCCTTTCAATAACATTCATATTAGAGTCCTTGGGAAAAAAGCCAAGTGTGTTTGTATCTAAAACAGCAGGGTGAAAAAGAAAGGAAACAAAAGTGAAATGCGAGATTTGAGCGTAATGGCGCAGGGATTAGGGGCAATGTGACAGTATTTGCATTTATCACGTTGTTTAAGTAGATCATGAATTGCATGTATTCTGTTATGTGGGTCATTTGGTGAGCTGGGGCCATCCATTTCTTTGTCCTTGACTCAATGAAATATACAGAAAAATTGCGTTTTTCCCCGGACGAATATAAATCAAGAGTTATGCACTGTCTTTTAATGTCTTTGACAGATATAGGCCATGTACTTTAACTTTGTTTCTTCTTTTCTTTTTTTTTTTTTTTTTACAAGTCGAGGTTGTAATTTTCAGGGGGGAGAAAAAATTTGACAATTATAAATATGCAGATCTTATGTCTTTTTAAGAGATGATCGTTCAGACCAGAAAACTACTAAAATATATGGAATGAAATACTAATTAAAACTTACATGTACATATACATGATGTATCATGTAAAATGTTTTATTGTTGTGCATTGGCATTGGTTTTCACATAGCATTTAATCCATCCGGACAGGCGTTGGAGTAATGCCAGTTGTTTCCCCACTTTAACGCACAAAAGGGAAAAAAAAACTCTTGGGATTGAGTTTATCACCTCCATCTGACATGTTCTGTGTCATTAAGGCAGAAATAACAGCAACACCACATGAACTAAAGCCTTTTGCCATAAAAAAAAACAAACAGTTTATTACATTAATGTAATCTGACATCATTAACACAATAGCCATTTTAGGATTTCTGTGGAACATAAAAGAAGATACATTTCAAAGAATGCCTCTGTGTAATCCATACAACAGAAGTGAACTGTTTCCAGTGTAGTTTGGTTTCTAATATTCTTTAATATATCTTCTTTTGTGGTCCCAAGAAGAGACAGGGTGACAAAAGTTTTCATTATGGGGTGGACTAACCCTTTATTAATGCACTATCCAACTCCTAAAACAACAGGAAACTTAGTTTTAGCCTTTCTACACATATTACTGGCTATACAGTATATATAATATATAACCCAATACATGACATAGGAAGATTGGTTGCATTATTTTTTAATGTGATTATCAATTTAAACACTCTTGAACATCGACAAAAAATGAAAAGAAAAACAACTCTGCGAAGAGAGATGTAAAATATAATACAACAGGGTTTTTGACCTCCCAAAAGCAACGTAAAACCACAGTTACTTTTGAAGAAAAACACAAAATTGTTTCTCCTCCAGTTGCTCTACAGGAGAGACAACAATGTATCTTTTTTGATCACATGCCTGAAGAGGAGTATCTCTCCCCTCATCCCCTTTGAAAATCAACACCAAACTGCAAACGGTTGGAAACAGTTTATGAACATTTCAACAATCATATCCCTCCTTTTACATCAAAAAGCAGCCCAATTCATTTCTGATCTCTATCCAAGTTCAAAGGCAAACTTAAAGTGATACTTCAAAGAAGCGTGTAATCAAAGACGCACAGCTGTTAAAACAATCTTTTGTTAGTTCATTGTCTTCAAACCAGACTCTTCACGAATCCATAAACGAAGGGAAACAGAATCAAATAAGTAACGCTCGCTCTCTGTTAAGTGGGAAGCTTTGGTGTCTGGCTGAACAATATTTCTTACCAGAGATTTATGTCTATTTACAGCACCGTGAAATAATACAATAAACAAAGTGCAGGCTTGCAGTTCGGTGCAAATTAAGAGGTTCAAGCTGAGCCTTTTTGACAGATAAAGCTCTCTGAGAGGGGGGGCTGCGCTTTCATACGTGTACCAGCCTGCAATATGAACCCATCTGAGATATGATCAGATTCATTTTGACAGGTAAAGCCCAGTGTTCTGCAGATAATTCCCCTGCACACAAGTCATATAATATTTGTACGCTTTATTCAATGAAGGATGACGTTTTCTTCTCGTCTTTTTCTTTTTAACAATACCCCTGTATATTTAGTCGTTGGGTTTTCTTCAAAAGAGCACTGTGAGACCCGGTGCTATCATCTTATAAAAGCGAACTGTAGAGGAATTTTAATGCAGTCAGAGTGGGAAAATGAGTGAACAGAAAGGAAATCGACTTAATTTTTTAATACACTTTAACACCTTGCTTTAATCCCACGCTAATGTCCATTGTCAAGGGTTACCGGCGAGATATCGTGAGCAGCTGTCAATCAAGAGCCTGGTCAAATTAAAGCACAGTTCCATTAAGGTACGAATGGAACCTGGAGGTCCGCTGTGAATCAGTCATATCCCAGCCACTGTTATGCTTATTACAGCCAAACATTAGACTGACCTTATTAGAGCTTCAGCATTTAGATAATACAAGATGGTCTATAGTCATAGACGCGTTAAGGCCAATGTGTGTTTTATCTTTGTAATTTAAGTTGAAATGTCCTACTTTGAAAATTTGTTTAGTTTGTCTCTGTGGACGGAAAGGATTTATTCATAATAGATACGAAATTACTGAACATCACTAACCTGAGTTGGGTGTGTCGTCACACAGGGATGCCCAAGATACCATGCAAGGAAGACAGAGAAAAAAGGGAGAGTTAGTGGAATCATAATAAAGCAGTGTCCTGTTGAAACACACACACACACAAAAAACTCTAATCATCTCAGAGTCTCTTTGTTTTTCCATGCATGTTGCTGCAAGAATCCCGCCGCAAAGGTACATGTAAAACATCTCCCACGTGGGCAGCCATAAAATGAGGTGGCAGGATCTTATTTTGAATACTGATTTTGGCACCTTTCTAGGGAGTCACGTAAAAGAATAATTCACAGGAAAACTTTAGTTTGTTAAATATTGAATGCATTAACTAACAATGAGCAATACATTCAATACATACAACAAGTCTTTGTAACAAATCCTAGGATTAAAAAAACACAGCTGTTCATAGTTAGTCTATGTTAGATCAGGTCCATTATATATCATTAATAGATGCAACGTATGATAGAAATAATGTATTAGTAAATGTTCAAGATTAAGTACAATTAATAAATGCTTTAGAATTATTTTCCATTCTTTCTTTATGTTAACTAATGTAGTCAACTAATGTTAAAGAGTGGAATCTAATTCACGATAGCAAAGTGGAAATAATTATATTATTACTATAATAATAATAATGAGAAAAATAATAATGTGAAATGTCACTAAATCTGAAAATCATAATGATTTCTTAAGGATCATGTGACACAAGACTGGAGTAATGGCGGCAGAAAATTCAGCTTAGCCATCACAATAATAAGTTGTTTTGAAATATATTAAAAATAATAATATGTAATAATAATTTGACAATATTAATGTTTTACTGTATTTTTGATTAAATAAATGCAGCTTTATTTACTTTGTTTTAATCTTACTGAGCCCAACAAGATTCAAAAATATTTTCAAAGCACATACTTCTGAACTTCTCACCACATGAAACCCATATTTACTTTCATCACTTACACAGGTTTGAATAATGTGATACCAAACTTGCTAAACTGTTGTAGCGAAATGATTCGCATTAACCAAAGCAAAGTATTTCCAAATGTCTTTTAATAACCGTCTCACACATCTCCCCTTGATATTATTTCCCTTAACGTTTGGGTACCATAAATTAAGTCCTGGTTAAGTGCATGCCATTAGGCTGTTAAATGATTTCACAGCAGTGTACCTCGACTATGAATTTCACATCGAAGCCTGTCAGCAGCGCACAACACTGCAAACACATGAAGCAACTTCATACAGAATCCAGCATGACACTGGCCTAAGGATAAAGCTCTCCTCGTCATATTAGGATGTGACCACCGCATAACAACAGAGAGACAGCGGTTTTCAGGGACAAGCTGTCCCACCTGTTAAAACAAGAGGCCTGACACTTTCTCACTGATATAGTGTATATATTTAAGGAAGTTAAGTTATTGAGAAACATGACACAATCATTTCATCCTTTAGCAAATGCTAAAGGTACAGTATTCCTCTGTGGTTGTGTACGTGAGCGTGTGCTTGTTTGCTTGTGTCTCTTTTTGGCTAGCTCCATCTGGAAGACTCAAGCACTCGGCGGCTGTCACACAATAGGGAGACCAAAGCCTGCTGAAGGATAACAAATGACTTCATGGCAAAACAGCTATTGAAATTCTTTCAGTATGTGGCATTAAAAACAACTGAACAAATAGAGATAAGGAGGTTAGTAGGATTTGAAATGAGATTTCTCTCTCTCTCTCTCTCCCTCACTCTCTTCCCCAGCCCTCTGTTAAAGAGCTAAACAAAACAAATGGAGCTTATTACTGCAGATTACCTTACACTGGACAGATTCACGGTGTGGGGCCAACTGTAAACAATGTCTTTCTCTCCGCTTACAAAGTATGTGCCATTTATAACACTGAGCAATCATAGCCACTGCGTGGCTAGATAAAAGAAAATGTATGCGTGGCCTGCCATTTGAAAACACAATCACTTAAGACTGTTACCACGTGTGTTACCATAGCAAACACTGATAAACTAATTATTCTCTGCTATACGGCTTATATTATTGCTGTTTAAATAGTGCCCGGGGGATTTGGAGGGATTTCAGCATGTACGCAAGTGGCGGAAGGGATTTCAAATCAACAGAAGGTCACAAATTAAAGTGATAGTTCACTCAAAAATGAACACTGACATCACTCGCTCACCCAAAAGTTTTTTGCACGACTTGTACGACTGACTTTTTTTGTGGAACACAAAATGTGGGAGTTTTAGTCCATACAGTGTAAGTCAATAGGGTTCAGTTCTGGTTCAAGTTCAAAAATTCATCAGCATATCTTCTCTACAGTTGAGAATGACTCTATAACAAGTGATTTTGGAGTGAACTATCCCTTTAACAAAACAAAAAAGTCCATATGGAAAGCTAACGAATAGTGTGTTAATGGCTATACGTACATCAACGTTTCAGATACATTCTGTGGCAAATGCGAACGACTCTGCGGTCGTTAATCACACCACAGGACGTTTCTGCGCCCCACACCTCTCCCGATTCAATACGAAACTTTCTGGCAACTTCCAGCGGTCTGCAGCAGTAGCAGCCGGGGGAAGATAAATAGCGTCGGACATATATTCTGTTCATTTGCCACTCTCTTTCCTGTCAACAGCAAGCAAAAGCTCTCTCATGCAATCGGATTTATGATTTATACGCGGCGCCGAGGTGCAACAGGCTCCGAGCACGGGTAAAGCGGCGGTCTCGAGATTTATCATCGGCCCAGTCCATCTAACAATCGGGCGTTAAACAGAACAAAAACCCATTCCAAATAAATTCCCACTGTATTTGTGTGCCGATTTGATTTACCGGCCTTTGGGGAGGCACCATTTGGTAGCGGCGAGAGGTAGGTGGTGCCGGGGAGAAAAGGGGGGGAAAGGATGGGGGGGTGCATGTGCCAGAAGTGTTTATTGTGTCAGGTTGATTTATTGAGTGAGCTTCATTTCACTGAATGTTCTCAGATATTTATTTCCCTAAAGGCCCTACAAAGATATGAACAAGCCCGCATCCACATATGTCATCATTGCCCATTTTACAGAGTCAGGAGATTTCTTTCAGAAGAAGGAGGGGGGAACACCAGGGCACCTTTCCATCTGTGTCTCACCGATGTTGCTTCTTAAAAAGCAAGTCTTTAAACAATGAAAACGCTAGTCCTAAAAATGCACACATACAGTCATCTTGTTTTTCCGCAAGGGTACTCAAAAGTTCACCTGAATCTCACAGGTCAAATTATAGACCAAAAATCAGTCCCAAAAGAATGATTTGAAAAATTCCACATCACCCATGGTGACTAAAATGGCACTTAAATCCTGGAGAAGATATAAACAAAGATTCTGTTTTGAGGGCCGGTGGACAGATAGAAGGAGAGAGATGGGGAAAACAGTGGGAAAGTAAAGCAGATGGCGCTGGCCTTTGATTTTCCAGATGGCTGTCCTGACTGGTGAGCTCAGTGACATCGAGTCGTCTCATTGACATGCTGCCTCCACTGCCTCCCTATCTCTCTCTCTCGCCCGGGCAGCACTCGCCAACCTGGCCACTCCGGCTTCAGCCTGCTGCTGCTGTTTATTCCATATCGTTAACGAGACACAATTGTACATGGCATCTTTTATTTAAAGAAGCAAAAGCAATTACTATTGCGAGGCCCGACTGCAGCCATCACTAATTAGGAGACTTAATATAATGTTAATATTAGAGGTAAAAACACCCGGTGCATAACGAAGTGCGCTATTTGCTGTTTTGCTTGGGAATAATTAACACTGACTGCTAGTCATTTTTTACGACTGTATACATTTAGACGTCTGTGTTTATTAGCAAGCAAATAATTCCTGCGCTGCTGACACAGACAAACGGTCCGTCAATCTGCGCCCGAAGATTAGCTTCCAGTGGAACAAAAAAAATTCATAAAATATGATCCTTCGCCCTTATCTGTAAATAAATCTCCATTTTAGCACACAAGAATGGGAATATTAAACAGTCGCAGGCTAATTTAAATTGGACCAGCGAGGAGAATTAAATGCAGGGTGCCTATTCCATGACCTCGCAAGTACCTCATATTTTTTTAGGGTCATATCATCATTACCATAGTGCAAGCTCAGAAACGACAACTCAAAATTCCCTAATTACTGTGTGTTTACTGGGGGCCACAGGCCTGCGCGCAGTTAATGAAACATCACAGTGCAAGCCTCTAGGGCCCAGGGGAGACGGGCCCTATATTGTAACACTCACCGCTCTGCTTTTCCACTCTGTACGCAATTAATTGATCCAGGAGCCATATTTTATGAGGCATTCGAGGACTGGAAGTGCATCAAAATGTCCTCAGCAAAACAGGATTTTGTTCTTTAATACAACAAAGTGATCCGAGCAAAATACAAAACACAGAGTGAAGTGCCCATAAGGTGTTTAAACCTACTAATGACTGTGTACTGTGATAAAACACAGGCACACCTGATTACTCCTAATTGGCGTAAATACATTTAAACAAACAAATAAACCAGCCAGACGAGAATAAACAATTCACTTAGAATATATTCAGATACTTATAATATATAATATTAAATATACAAATAAAATATTCATAGACACACACACATATATATAGTGAGAGTAGGTGCAACATTACGTATAGTCAAGGGTATGTGTATTTATTTATTTATTTATTATTATTATTATTATTGTTCAGATTTTTATGAATATTATGTGTAATCATGTGTAATATTTTTTTATGAATTTCATGCATATTGTTCTGTGGAGATTTTGCATTAACCTGTTCTGAGCTACCAAGCACAGCAATAATTAGTGAATGAGACCCATTGACATTTTGTTGCATTGTAACTTAAAGGCATGTATTACAAGAACTAAAGTGCATATCACTCACAAAATCACAACCATGCTATGTTTACACATTGACTAGCCCATGAGCCGACTACTGGCCTGGCTGAAAGTGATTCCCAATTGTTGTGATGTCATGTCTAAGAGCAGGGCAGACTATTGATACTATAAAAAAAACATGTTGCAAGGGCTAGCATATGGCAGATTGCTTTCTCCAAGCCAGTTTTAGATCAGTATAAGTACAGACAGGGGCCACGGACTTTGCACTGGGGACTGGAATGAGAAATAAGCATTTCCGGCTGTATTCAGCTGGCCACAGAAACAATTTGCTGTGGGGAAAATGGGATAAATGGACTTCGCTAGCAGACAGCAGGCTAAAAAAGTGCTAATGTTGGAATCTATTGAACAGCCAAATTATTCCAAAATGGAAAGCTGATTATGACTCAGGTTTAAAGCCATGAGACAATAACAACAGATGAAGACGTCTAATCAGGACATATCACTGAAATGTAACATTAGCTGCCAGTTAAAAGTATCAAAACTAAACTGTGATGCCTAACTAAGCTACCTGGACAGCAGGATTGTTATCTGAAAATGTCAGGCTTTCAGAGAACTACGTGGAATGTGTGTTGACATCACATCCAGTGAAGAGGAACTCAACATGGGAGTGCCCCTGTGTTTCAGCCATAAATAACTAGAGGTTGAGATACAGCATCTATATTAGAGCAGTTAAGCTAGGGAGGCGTCACGTGGACATGCTTTGGTGTGCACAGCATGAAGATATTAGAACAGGTGCAATACACCAGCATGCATAAATCTGATGACAATGATCATTGCTAACAGGTCAGTTACTATAAAATCTCCTTCAACCTCTCATGCAGGTGAGATGCACTTTAAATGTGTACTTTAATTTATGCTGTATATATATATATATATATATAAACAAAGAAAATAATTTAGAAAATGTTTAAAATCATGGACAGACAAATAATATAATATAATATAATTGTATAAAAGAAAACAAACTATAAACATACACAGTATGCACAAATATATTATGTAAACAAAAACTTTTATTTTAGATGTGATTAATCGCGATTAATCGTTTGAAAGCACTACAGAAGAATTTTAATACTAAAAAAGCACTAACATTTTTATAATATTTACAATAAATATATTAACACACCTTATGGTATTAAATAAATACATAATTAATTGTAAATTTAAAATTTTGAAATCATAGGCACTCACATAAGATGAAGGCTCTAATTATATCTGTGGCTTACTAATAGTTGTATTATTTAATTTAATTATTACTAAATAGATCAAATCACATGACTGACCGATACTAAGTATTTGGTACTAGTCATTTCATTTTTTTGTTTTTATTTAATCAGTGATGTATTCAATAAATAACATCAACTCAATGCAAATATGCCAGATTTAGAGATGAATAGTTTTTACTATTCCTTTTTACTTTTGTTAAAATAAAAATAGAGAGAGAGAAAAAAAAATGTTTTAAATAATCTTAAAAATGTAATTACATATGGTTGTCTGCAAAAAAAAATAATTTCTTAAAACATCGATAACCAAAAATCACTGCTGTTGCGTTATGCTGCCACTGAGTGTCAGTATAAAATGAAGACGACCAGTGCGACATGAAAAAAAAAAGAGAAATTCAAGTTATCAACGCAAGCGCCTCATCTTAATTATCAAGCACTTTCTGTTATAAAAGTTTTCGCATCAATTCGTGTAAAGGAATGATGGTCTCTTTGAGAACGTCGCCACTGTAGCCAGCGAACACAAAGCAATAAGAGTCGGGCTTGATCTTGCTACGAGCTACGAGAGGCTGTTTTCTCCACTTGAGCGGAGCTGATTGGAGGTGGAGGATTCACAACGCTGGGGCTGATTTCCATAAGAAGGGGAGGACGGGATCTTAATGGGGGTCAGTGACAGGGCCGGAGTCTGAATTGGCAGGGGTGCATCAATTAGTGCGCAGGCAAAGCTCAGGCTAACGATAAGGTGAGTGGATGGTAGAGAGGGGTAATCTTCATTAGAAGCACATGAAAAATATTACAGGCTCACAAAGAAGAAGCAAATGAGAGATTGGCAAAGGGCATGATAGAATCATCCTCGTTCCTCACAAGCTCATTTCAGCACGTTACTAGCTTTGTGGTTTAGGGTTTAGCGTCCAAGACTTCGAAGGGACTTGTAATTAGGTAATACTTTTGTTTTACACAGCCAGGCATGAGTTTTACAAATAAATTTAGAATCTCTCAAAATGGAAATATGATTCTGCGGAGTTCAGTTCAAAATAGTTAAACATTAACATGACTCACTCAGTGGAAAATCTCAAGCTATTAATGAACATCCAGAAGAATATGAACACAAGCTTTTACAGAGAAAAACATGTAACCGATTGTTGTATTTTTGTCTATGAGGCGTTCTGGATGATTTCTCTCCAGAATTCGTCACGATTAAGCAATTTCCACTAAACAAGCTGTGTTTTTTTTTTTTTTGTCGAAGAAAAATAATCAAACGCAACCGTCATCAGCTTGTTTTGATAATGCTGATAAAAGAAAAGCGCACTGTTTACCGTGCACCAAGGCCTTTGATATTCAATGGCTTTGACTTAATAAGGCAAGACATTAGTGTACACGTGTAAAGTGCGTTCATAAATGTGCGAGAGGAGAGGCGAGCTCAGAAGCAGAAAGGAATTTGATTACACCGTGTCCACCTATCCAAATGAACCCCATCATGTGAACATTGTGCAACCAAGCAGACATGCAGCTCCAAAGATCATCCAGGCAGCTGTATAGCATTTAAGTGCATATTGAGAAAAAAACAATCTGCCCTATTGAACAGTTTCGTCCCCACAGGGCAAACAAACATGGCACATTCTCCAGGAATTACAGTTGTCTCCTGTTTAAAAGGGTTAGGGGAAAAAACAAAAAACCATCACATTTCATGAGCCCCTAAACCTGTAAACAAAATCTTTGGAGCAGATAAATTTGAAACGCCACAATGCAATTAAAGCCCAATTCGATTTGAGCATGCACAGTCCATCTGTCAAAGGGAAACTGAAGCGGAGGAGATCCGTTATTAGTAAATTCCTGCTTGCATTTTCTGAAGCCTGTTCTCACAGATGCAAACTAGCAATCGAATTATCCGCCAAGCTAAGGTGCTGTAACACTAGCTAGCTTCGCCAAGTATGTCATCATCCCAAAAAAGTTCTTTGTGCAAACTTTTCCCATTAATTATTACATCTTTGGAGATTTGATTCTTCATGCTCTGGGGAATCATTGTGATGTTCTTGGTTTAGCTGAAATATAAATGTCTCCTATAATCCTATTTGTCCACTTTAGAATCGGGAAGATAAAAATCTTTATTATCTAGGGGGAGGGTTCAAGGGACCCCGGCTCAGTGCTTTCAGCTTGAAATGCTATCATCTTCAAAGGTAGAAGAGGATGTCGATTTAAAATCAGAAATGTATCAGGGATCTCTACGCTCCTTAAAGTACAATACATCTCCGCTGATTAAAATACATCAAAGCCTCGTCATTCGTTCCTCTGAGCAATAAGGGTGGATTTTAATTGCAAAATGTTAAACCTCACAATTAAAGGCTTTGTGCTTCTTAAAGCTAGCCCAAACAGACACCGAGAGAGCAGCATACAAATGAGCCGGTGAGAGGAAGAGAGGAGAATTAAATGATAGCATTAAAAGCGGCCTGTTAAATGATAACGCCGTAGAAGACTAATCACGGCGCGCACCGATAATGCTACAGTGAAATATGTCAACAGATTGCACTTTCACGAGCTATCATTTTTCTCTTAAATTAAAGCCGTCCCTTTAAAGGAAAATACATGCTCAAGTGGCTAAAACAGGTGCCTGTTTGCGAGAACACTAGCGTGCCTGCCAACGATAAGGAGTTCGACATGACGCGATCCTGCTATAAAACAGGTAACACTCTGCCAATGCAAACAGTTACTCAATTTACAGCCTACAGCCATGAAAAAAAGCTATAAAGTTGTTACCGGATTGCTGCCATCAGATTATAGGCCCACAATGCAAAACCTACCAGGCAAAAATCTTATTTAGGATTTATGACAAAGTAAAACTCTGAACCACAAAGTTACACGCCTGCTAAATTGATGCAACCCAACCATGTGCACAAAGACAAAAAGTAACTATTTAAGGACGCATCATGCAACTATTCTTTTATTTTAATTTTCCGAAGATACAGATCATTTTTGAAGTTACATTTAGAATTCAAATTTTTCACTTGAAAGGTTGGTTGGTTGGTATTAATTGAGCAGAGAGTAACAAAGCTAAATAAATAGCAATTTTTAAAATATTTTTAAAATAAAAACTTGGCTCTAAACTTTGGACAACACATAATTAAGAGGATTTAGCTGGCCCATAAATAAAATCAAATTAAATCAAATCTAACAATGATAAATGACTATCTATGAATTCCCTGCAAACACATCATGCAGCATTAATTAAAAGCCTGTGATAGACACGGCATGCTTCTAACAGACCTATCAACAATGAAATTAGGATTTGCTGGCAAAAGAGCATTCCAGGATCCCTCAGAGGGACTAATGAAAAACACTTTCATGGCTAGCCCATCAAAAAAGCCAGGCTAGAGGAGAGCGGAGCAGCGTAGAGCTCCAGCAGCAGGATGTCATACGAGGGTCTGGAACGTGCGACCTCTCATTTCATCCTTTAATAAAGTCGCACCCAGGTGGCCTTGATGCCTTACAGTTGCCTGGGGCTCCCGAGCGCTAAACAGTAGCTCAGCTGAACGCCATTACCCTCCATCCCTCTGTTCCCTGTTTTTCGGCATTAAAACTCGCATGCTTTGTTTTCCATTCCATGTCACAATTTGAAAGTCTGTTATCAAGATCAAAATGCTCCTTAATCTCAGTTGGTGAAACTTGTTCCATTGCCTCACTGATTGACTTGCAGAGCACCCTAACGGCAATTGTGAAATGATGAGGTGAGGAAATAACTCAACTAAGACCAAAATTGTGTGATCGGTTTGAGGTTAAAGCATTGGGGAAGTCTAGGTAAAGACGACTTGGTTGGAATGTTGCAATCCTTGCCTGTTTAACATGAACCCAAATCCTAAATCAGAATCAACAACAACTAAATAAGTCCCAAAAATGGCCTTGGTTCTTAAATGCTACATACTTGCAGCTGACAGACTCCAGAGAAACTAGCCTAGAGGCGGTCATTTTTCAACTTGCTACGTTGATTCAAACACAAAAACAGAGAGAGGCCTGGGATTTCATTGTGCAAATGATCTGCGTGTAATACTTTCATAACTTCCTGTGTGAAAGGAGTCCGTTTGGCCAAGAAGCCAGAAAAACATTCAAGTTATCACAACTTCTGTAGGCCGTTTCTTTAATTAGCGCTCACAATTTGCATTCAGATAATGTCAGGATTGATGAATTTAGTCTTGGAAGGACAGCGGGAAGTTAAATAAAGTTCTCCTCGGGCTCTGCGCTGTTCCAGTAGACAGAATAAATGCTTATATTGACAGATGAAAAGATACCTGTCTGGTTTACTGCTCGTTCCGACAGTAACTTAACACTGGCGCACACCCACGCATCTGTCAAATCGAGGCTTTATGCTGTAATTGCAGAAGAAGGGAACTACATTTTTCAAACAGTTCTAACAGACGGCAAATTGCGTTTATTCCGCAACGTGGATGCAGCTTCAACAGTTTCCTGTCTTTGATTTATGCGTCCAGGTCTTTCATAACTTTCGAATTCATCAAGGTGGCTTTCATACGGAAACCGAGCGAGAATGCTTTCTCAAACACGGCTCACCTAATTAGAATTATTGTAACTCTGACGAACCCTGGACAGAAACGCCACTTAACCGCCTTGTCAGACCCCGGACTCGCAGCCTGAATACAGATTCTCCACCTGTCCGCCTTTCCGTATTGTTCAAACTTTTCCACCATACACCTATTTCCCCAGTGGGAAGCAGGTGGTGTGTGGAGGTGTTTACGGAGAGAGTCTAACTGACAGCTGGCGGGAGGAGACTCAAACAGCTGCAGACGAGTGGAAAAAAAAAAGCGGGAGAGAGAGAGAGAAGGCAAACAGCTCTAATACCCTCAGGGTTGTCAACTCCAATCCCCCAACCCACAATGCTTTTAACCAAGCAAACAGAGGAAAAACTGTTGCCGTCTCAAGTCATCAGAGTCTTCCACCGAACTCCCCGATCTTGGAGCGATTTCACAAGCTTGAAATGGGCCAACAAGAAGAGCTCAAAAGAGTAGAGAGAGAGAGAGAGAGAGAGACAGAAACAGAAGTTAAAAACATCTGACCAGCTGAATTGAAGTGTTTATGTCAAAAAAAAAGCTGTGTTGTATTTACAGTATGGTGGATGGGAAACGTGCTGATTTCTCATTTCAAGGAGGAGGCCAATTTCAAAACACACCAGATCAACTTCTATACTGCTTTGTTTGGTTCTGCCAAGGTTATTGGAGACCCATTCCAAATTTCCTGGGGCTGAAGGAAAGGGGGTGGGTTGGGTGGGTGAGTGTTGCACGAAAACCGATTCCATGCAGATAAATCACTTGCGCAGATCAAAAGACAAATCAGCGGCAAAAGACAAAAGATGCTGACGAGCGGAGAACAATAGAAAATGTGAGATGTGGGGATCACAGCAGACGGCCGTAGGGATCCAGCTGTAAAGGAGACGTGCTGGTTTTTTGAGTGGAGTGTGGCTAGGCAGGTGATCCTTGACAAGTTAACTGAGCGCTTCTGATCAAGTATGCCCGCAACAGTCAGAGTTGGGCAAAATGTAAAAGTGAAGAACTGAATCCCTTTCAAATTATGATTTAATTTAAACTGAACTGGCAACAGAGATAGTTGAATTTTGAATTCAAAGAACTACAATTTACTTGCAAATTTTCTGCAGTTGTTTGTGTGTGTGTGTGTGTGTGTGTTTGTGTGTGTGCCCACTATAGCTAATTTATTAAAAATAATTAAAAAAAACTATATACAAAGTTATATAAATATACAAATATTACATATAAATGAAATGAAACTTTTGTAAGTAGCATTTAAAACATGATGTTAACATAAAAAATACAGTTATATAAATTTAAATTCATTTTAATTTTCCTTTTTTTTTAATTGAAATTCTTCAGTCTATTTGCCACCTTAATTCACATTCAAAGAAATACTTTCACAGCCCTGGGGATTCTTGAAGTCAAGAATTTATTTTCTCTTGTGCAACTGTAAAATCCTTAAGTTTTTTAAGGAACATTAATTTTACTTGAGAAAAAAATGATAAGCATGCCATCTACTCATGTACATAATAATGATATGCATGATTTGAAGCTAGTGTTATGTTGTAATGTTTATTTTCAACATTACATTTTACCTTCTTATGTTTCGTCAAAACAAATATAGTTATGAAAAAGTTTTTCGGATTACATTCTTGTGTTTAAAAAACAGCAGTTACTGTAACAAGAATTTGATTCTTAAGAATGTTCTGTGAATCTGAATTATTTTTCACATATTCTTTTTCTTTAAATAAGTAGAATAATCTAGCAAAGGACAGTTTTCACATCATGTAGTAATAAACATTGTTTGCTTAGGATGTACGATAGCACTGCTTCTTCACACACAAAAGGCTAGCAAAAGCTAAGAAGAAAAGTATCAGACATCAGACGCTAATCACTGAGCTATTCACAGATACCACTAGAATAAGTAACATATCACTTTTATGGGCCATGTCCTCCTGCCATTAACGGCTAGAGAAAAAGACGAGGCCATATGAGCACAACCTTGAAATGAAACGCCTGCCGTGGTTAATCATATTCGGTTGTAAATTAGCTTTAATAATACATCGGCTAGCACATTTTCCACACACACCACTTTAAATAGTTAGGATGATGCACCCATTGCAGACAAGCACAGGGCCGAAAAAGAGATGCAAACTAGTTTAATCAAATAGGGCTGAGATTGGGTCAGTACATTTCCCTAATAGATTTGGATAGAGGGTCAGAGACACTTTTAGGTGTCCGCTAGTGGATTTGCATGAATGTAAATTTACTCTTCTGGGTCGCAGGATAGTATAAATAGCCCCGAGTTCCTCAAGCCGTCTCTATTCTAAACAGCAGTTATTCAGAACAACTGCTGCAATGGTGAAATTAAAGGGGGAACGGCAGGGGGAAGGTTCCTCTTGCCACAACAAAGGAAGGAAATTCCACTTAGATTTGTACTTCTCCCTTTCTTCTACCTTTAGCGGGTGTATCAGAGAACAAACAGTGCCTGAAGCTGGTAGCCACCTGCAATGTATTCCCCCACCCCCATTAAAGTCCTTCACAGAAATCAGAATTTAATAAATCACCCCGGAGTCTGACAGAGTTTATCTCAAGGGGTCGCTTTGACTCGGGAGGAGCCGCTAGACAGACAAAGCCTAGGCCGATAAGATGTGAAATTAAATACAGTTAGCAGTTGGAAACAAAGGACGGAATGTGTCACAAGCCGCTACGTAACCACCAAAAAGCTTATTGCAGAAGAAATGGCAGAGACAGGAGGTGATTCATTTCAGTTTGCGCACATTTAACCTCATTTGCATGCTTACTGTCAACATATCTCTCTGTCGCCGATACGTTCAAGAGCTTTCATTAAGGCCTGAAGTTGACATCCTTTTTATTGAGGCATGGCATATAAATCATGGCCGTCACACACCTGCATATCTCGATCGGAGATCTTGCTCTATCATGTTATGCTTCCTTTTAAACACATGACAGGTACGACACCAGTCATCGCTTAAGGTAAGGAGAGAGTTATGGGAGTGTGTTTTATCTCTGCGTGAACAGATATCCTCACTTAACATGTTGAAATACAGATTATTTACAGTATGAGACAAATATGTCACTTTAGTAGAGAACTGGTTAAAAGTGAAGGGTGTCATTTTTGCTCAACTAGCCTCAAATGGAATTGTAACATTGGCTGGGAAACGGGTAGTCCCACCCCCAAACTCACAATGTTTGCTCATCAGGATGGTTAAAAAAAAAACGGAGGAAATTTAGAAAAATGCCAGAACCAAGAAATTTACACTTTTTGGACAAATCAGATTATAAATGACATACTGAACAGACTCTCATAACAATTCATATTTGGGAAATTGTGCAGAATTCATTAAATAAACATAAAGAGTTGTGTTTAGAGTTGCTTACATTTACTTAAAATTGTACTGAATTTATCAAACTCTACAAATTCATATGACGCCGTCCAGTTGGCCTTCTTTTAGTTTTCTCTAGTGGTCAGCCAATGTACACAGTATTTCAAGTATTTAGTAGGCTCATTGGAAATACGTGCCTCTACATACATTTCTACAAATCTGAAAAATCTTAACAGTGTTTACGAATCACTGAAGTTTGCAGTTGAGAGGCAGTAAAACTCCAACACCTTTTATTCATTTTCACACAAAGTATGATTTACAAGTACAGTTTTGATTTATAAAGACTTATTTTGACACAATTCCTTGCACAATATTATTTTATGTCATGTTCATTTAATTTTAAACAAAGTAAAAAATATTTACTAATTGGAAATAAGTGCCTTTAAATATATTTCTGAAACATGTTTTTATGTACCTGTCGTGGCAGTTTCAAAGAGAAACGTCCAGAGAGTGGACCTAAAACACACATTCAATACGTGACCGTGGCACAATTTTAATGCATTGGCACAGGCTTTATATTTATTTAATTTCCCTGCATTTATATTAAGTGTTAACAAATGTGCCATGAAAGTGCATTTGTTGATGCTAATTAAACATTGGAGCTAAAGTTGGTCTGTTTTGTGGATCTCGGATCTCCACTTTCAATATCGGCCAAGCAAACTGTCTCAGCATCTTAAGCTTTAACATAAAAATGCAATGTTTCACCTTTACGTTACATAGGTTAAAAACAAAAAATAAAGAAACTACCAACAAGACAACTGTAGGGCACATTGCATGTCAGCTACTGGCCACAGCTAGCATACTAATGGTGTGTTGGTGTGCTAGCAACATACGCCTGCTGTAATGAAAGAGGTGAGTTTGAAATTTTCAATGAGCACTTTGGCCCTGTCTTTTATTAATAACACTCCGGGGTCCAGGAGGGTGCGAAGCAAAACGGTGGGAACGGGTTGACCTGCAGGCAGCGCCTAATCTGTCCCGACTCGGTCCGTGCCACCGACGGCCTCGCTCGCTATCTGTTTCTCAAACTGATGCCTTCCTGCTGGGACGGCGTGGCTGGAGAGCTGTCAGCGTGCTGCCCTTTCTGGGGCGCTGCGCTATCTCTGCCTGCACCAGTCCGCTGTGGCCTGTTGAAAAGAGCTGTCATAGCCTCGCAAGTCTCTGACATTCCTATTGGCTTGACCCTGACCCTTTGAGAAGCGCACCTTTAATTATCCTGTCTCAAATCTCCTTCCATGGCAAAACGAATATACATATCACAGCCTTGAGCATGTGTGCTATTCTTTTAAAGTACACATTTGAGGGCCCCACTCAAAGCTGTGTGACTCTTGGAATAATATTAGACTATTTGGAATGTGACTGTGAGACTAACAAGAGACACAGCTGCAGAAGAGCTTCCTTTATCAAGGGAAAATTACATAATGCCCCAACAACTACAAGCTGTTTCTAGCACCACACTACAATACTTAAAATACAAAAACAGCACAAAGCTATTGTTTTAGCTGCCTTGCCTAATATCCTCCAATTAAACATTTTGGTCACATTTAGGAGCGTAAAGACGCTTTTGATCCATCAGATCTGTGGGCTTGCTTTTGTCTCACATTCCTTTTGTGACATTTGAAAGGTCAAAAGTGAGAGGACATTTGATAACTGCAAAATTCTCATACTCCATTTTACAACCCTTAATCTGCCTTCTCGGAATTGGTAACATATCATTTTATCTTTGGGAGGAGGGCTGGAGAGACTAGGAAACTAAGTCTGTTCGCATTTGTTCACCATAAGGTGAAGCTTTAGGAATTCACTGCAGCGAAGACAAAAAGAGGAAAGAATCGGATAACGCTCAACTGCGATAAAAGGTCAGGTCGTTACACAGAAATACATGCTTGCTAAGGGAGCCAAACTACTGTACCATAAATAATGAGTGAGGCAAACTGTGTTTTCCTCTTTTTTTTTAGGCTTCAGGAAAGTGTGCATTGTGGACACTGAGCATGTAGTGTGGCTTTGACCCAGATATTTACACAGTATCACAGAAATCAAGAGAGCTGTTTGTTTCAAATGCAGATCAAAGTCAAGAGAGCATGTGACATTGTTTTAATGCAACAGTTTAGTAAATACAGAGTAAGTTTAGGCACAAGATTGACAAATACCAGTCCTTTTTATGTGACTATATATACATAGTCACATAAAAAGTGTTTTTGTTTAATTTTATATATTTTTACAGTATGTTTAATCATGGGTTCTAATAACATGAGTTGTAATAATATGAAATTACAACAAAGGAACCGACAGTCTTTATCTGTTGTTCCTGTAGTTGTTGTTTTGTCAAGGCTTTCCTGTTCTCTGTACGGCACACAAGGCCTTCTGCTGTGCTCCCAGCGACGTGTTCCCTTCTCCCTCCTCGGCAGGACAGTCTTTCCCATTAAATAAGTCCTATTCCACTTAATGGCAACCTTGGGAGATCTGTAGCGCTTGAAAGCACCGGCACTTAACACTTTGTAGTCAGAGAAAACGTTTTTTTGATCTGCTCGTGTCATTTAATCATCCGTATTCTACCGAGCTACTCAGAAACAATTTTGCAGGATATTAACTTCTGGCTAAACCCTGCTTGTGCCATTTGTGGTTCCACTCAACCAATGGTCCCGTGGGGGCCAGAGCCCTCCTCACAGCTGTAATGAGCTTTACTGAGCTGAATAAAACAGTTAATAGAAAGGTAAGATCAAAAATGCATGAATCATGAAATGTTAGCCAGATCCCAATGAAAATGGCACTGGTTAAGTAGACGCAGTTGTCTGTAGCATGATTGGGCGGCTTCAGTAGTGCAGAGTTTAGTAGCTTATTGGATGGCTATACATACCTCCTCCATGTATAAAGTTACTTAAGTGCTCGCCTGCAGGGAGAACCATGTCAAATCGCATTGAAAATAACTTTGAGGAGCAAATTGAATGTATTAGCTTAAAGGGAGGTGATGTCTGTAGGGAATGCTGACACTTAATACTGAATTATCCTAGACAAAATACATTGAGCAAAAGTAAAGTGATTCACTATTCTTTCAAACCCCCACCAAACAGAGAGAGAGAGAGAAAAAAACGGTTTCTGTTGGTGAGAAAACCTACTTCTTACTTGGTTGGCATCCACAGAATACACAGACAGACAGTGCCGTCCCATGAAAACCATTTTTGTTCCATTACAAAAAACTAGGTCATCCTCTCATAATTGTCAATCATGCAATAAATCTTTCTGTGCCACAAATGAATACTGCACTGGGAATGAAACAAAGCTTATTGGCATGCAATGTCAGCTTGACTTAATTCATTCTCCTTTTCAGCTGAGCCTATTCATATGTGAAGTTTACGGATATCACACTGCCTGTTCCAGAGCGGGATAATAGATGTGGACAGACACATTATGCTGGGAATGTTGTATTAGCACAGCGTAAGCTGTCTGAATGGAGACACAGCTCACAACAGAGTTTAAAATGTGAGACCGGATCCACAACTAGAATAAATTATCCTTCTTTAAGGCACTTTGGAAGAATATTCTCTCCCGAGCACATGAATGTAAATATTTAAATGTATGTACAGCCATGAACCTTCTCTTCAATGTCTCTGAAATGAAAACAACAAGCAGAACTTTCAAGGGAATCGTTCTCTCTGAATCATCTGTTAATGACATCATGTCTTAAAATAAATCCACAATCAAAATCATTACTAACGTAATCCTTCCTGGCGCAGTAAGAGCATGGGATGGAAAAAGACTTCAGCATGCCTTAAAATTAATAGAGGTAATGCAAAAGACAACAAAGAGCATCATGGGAAAGAAAAAATGTCTCAATAGTTTAATGTTTCTCCTGGGAAAAAGACCCCATTTATCTCACAAGTACCATCTCTTTTGGAGTTTTGGAGGAAATATGTCAACAATATTTCAAAAAAAGTGAGCTATACAATTCACTTAAATGTCACAGTTACATATTCAATAAATGTCAATATTTAATTTTTATAATTAAATTTCAGACAAGAGATCTATGAAAGAGCTGCCTCTGAGGAAAAAAAATATAGTTTTCTTTCTGAAATGATCTGGTCTCAATTATAACAATAATAATAATTTGTAATTGACAAGTAATGTGTCATCCAAAAAAACTGTATAAAACCAACCTAATTGGAATTATAATAAAATAAAATACAAATTAAAAGTACTACAGTTTTGTACAATCCAAGTCGCACCATGTCATCCGATTTCACCATCTTATATAAATTATTACAAGTCATCATGAGACTGTGTTTGTGTTTCTGAATATGTAATTGTTTCATCGCACAAAGGCTTGAACACAATATCTGTGTCTTCTACAGCTCTGGGCTCACCATTTACCTTCTCCTGCCAGGTGTCGTCACTTTACAAATATCTGATTGGACAGACGGGAAATGCAGTGGTACGCCTCCAGCAGACGAGTTCGGTGTCATGTCTCTCTGGAGCAAACTGTCAGTCTTTAAGAAGAGAGTAATAATAGCCGGGTACCACAGCCACTTGCAATGGAAAAAACACTTTCTTTTTTAAAGAAACCTTAGTGAGAAGCTGACATTTGAGTCTGGAAGAGAAACTCAAGCGAAGCATCATAGAAAGAGTTATCAGAATGGCTGTCTCACTGGACTTAGACAGCAGCAATGTGAGAAGCTCTGGACTGCTTTCAAAGGAACAACACCTTTGTTTGTTGATAATGAAATACAGTAAAGCCTGTGGAGGGTTTCGAAGGGTTTTGGGAAATGCATACTTTGTACTACAGTTATTAAAGAAAGCGTTTCCATTTGTTTTAAATGGGCTGCAGTGCGTGCTGGGATGTTACAGTATGTGCTATGCGACAATCATTCGAGTTGGCCTTCATTTGGCATTCTATGATCAAGCTACAAGGTCTGCGTTTGCTTTGGTTTTATAAAAAGGCTCCAGCAGCAGCATTTAAAAATGTTTCATGTATATTTAAATGGGAGAGTACAGGCATGCACATTTTGAGAATCTAATCAAAACTCTTGGTGCTGACGTATTTACATCAATGCAATAGAAAACAAAAAAATATGCCTCCACAAAAGGCTCCAAGAATGAGATACAAATGCACAAACAACTGCATCAATATGGGCAACATATGGGATCCTCAGTGGGAATGAGCACTGAAATTTGGCTTTTCTATTATAATTCAATTGTGTTAAATTAACTTGATAGGCTTCTGTGCAGCCCGTGAGGATTCCAGCTTCATAAGAGAGGCCTGGTGTCTCAGCTTTGTCAAAGGCCCATCATGCTTTGAGCTCTGATAGAGTTCCATTCTATTCTCAAGTGTCATTAGCTGTGGGCCAGGTAAAGATTAGATAACAATCAGAACTTTATGAGATACCTTTAGAGGTGTTAGGAGTCTTTTGTTGCACTGCTAAGAGAGGAATGAGGATCAAAAAAAACCCCTTAGAATTTCCTCTTTTCTTTCAATTCCTTGAATCATCAAACAGAGTGAGGACTCTTCAGTTGTTTTGCCAGTACTGAAAAATGTAAACGCATTTTCAAAGAGCAAAGAAAAACTCTCAACATGCCTTGTTAAGCATATTTCATGGAGTATTCATAAATGACTAAATATATAATTTATGGCGAAATTCTGAAAGCAGTTGTATCAAAGGTGCTTTAATAATATAATTCGTTTTTGCAGGAGAGCTTGAAGTGAATTGAATTGCGAACGCTATTTATTTTGTCCTAGGAAAAGAGTCTCCAGCACTCCACAGCTCTTTGTTTTTCTTTAATGGAGTCATGGCGCTCTCATTGCGCTGTAAAGTGGCGCTTGTTCTGACCTAAATGAAAACAGCCTCGAGACCTCAGCGGTCACCTGTCCTTCACTGCAGTCCTGCCAAAACCTGCTGACGGCATCTCCGAGCTCCCGGCACCTCACTGACAGCGGTTCAAACTTAAATATCCAGCTTTTGCTGTCTTCTTTCAAAACCGCAGAGCTCATAAAACACCCTTCATGACTTTCCTCCATTTTATAACAGAGTAAATATCACTCTTACAGGGTAGATTTCCCATCATTCTCTTTTATCACAGCTGAGTGGGACAAGAAGAGGCCATTAAGTTCAAACAACGCAGATATTTCTGTGATAACATGAAAAAGTTTATATAGAAGGAGATTCATCATTTGATAGGGTCTTGAAAATGGGGGGGAGGGGGGGCATTTCTGGAATCCCATTTCAGATTGCTTCCCTGAAGTATTCTTCTTATTTTTTTTTTTCCTCATGTCAGCTTCAACATGAAAATGAAGTCAGGGAAAATTAACTCCTGATACGGCTACGCTGAATTAGACGGTGAAAAAAAAAGAAACACTTTTTAAGAATTCCGGCCTTGTCATTTTCAATTTTCTGCTCTTTGGACATGCTTGTATTCAGATTCCCGAACATCTACTCGGCATATCAATCCTAATTAGACAATCTGGGTCCGCAAAGGATGAGAGTCGAGTTATTTGCATAATTTAATCATAAATACTCAGCGATACATATTTCCGAATGCATTTGTACAATCATCTTTCTATCCTTAGGGCAAAAGTATTAATATGATTAGGCAATAATTCTTTAAAAAAGGAGGAAAATAGGAAACCAGAAAGTGCACTCTCTTTTTAAACTCCAGCTTTGGGCTATATGAAAAATTAATTAATTTCTGGGGAAAATCAATTTCTTTATGTGACCATATTAGACAGAGCCGAGCTAAGGCCCGGAATCGCTCTCCAATCAAGAAATCTCATCTGCTCCCTCTAACTTGTGTCAGTAGTGGTTAGCGTCCCTGCGCGAGCATCAGCGATCTGCGCACTGCTTCCTAAATATGCTGTAATGTGGAAGGGATGGTGGCTAAAGACATGCCAGGGCTCGGAGTCAGAGAGCTCGTAATGCATTGCTTTTTCCACCGGCAATCTGTCTCAGGTGCGACTACGGAGGCTAGTGTCACTGTCCTGTCTCGTTTCATCCAGCTGGTGGTCAGAAAAAAAGAAACCTGCAGATGATTCGACACGCTTACACTTGCTTATGGGATTTGAGACTGATTGATGACTCACGCCATCACTCACGGTCACAACACAACCTGGACTAAAAATCACGAACGTTCGCTATTTGCACAATTAACGTTGCGTGTTTGACCCCCCCACCCCCCCAAAAAAAATTAAATTGCATACTGTCACCATATAGTCAAGCTGTACCAGACTTTTTATTTTTTTCTGCTAAACACAAAATGAGATTTTTGATGAATTGCAAAACAGTGAAAGTCAATGTTGTTTTGGACCCTATACTGACTTTCATTGTTTTACATAAACATTCTTCAAAACATCTTATTTTTTTGACCTGCTGGAAAAAATTAAACGTTTGGTATGACATGAAGGTGAGCAAATAATGAGAGATTTTAGTTTTTCTTTTTTGGCTGAACTACCCCAATAATACGCAGGACAAATTATGTCATACTGCATAGTTCTGCATACTGAAATTCAGGAGTGTGTGCAAGTACGAGAGCTTGTGTTTGAAGAAATGTAGTATGTTTAAAAAGTATGTTTATTTTTTTCCTAGATCTAGTGTTTCAAATGAACATACAGAGATATCAAGTTGCTTTTAGCAATGTAATGTTCATAACAAACTCCTCTTTTACATCTCCTCTTGCATTGACGACGGATGCCAAGTGCACAGTTAATTTGAACACACGTGGCTAATCCTATCAAGGAGAGCTCCAGTGACTCACGGCGACGGAAAAAAATAAAACCAGATTGTTTATCTGCTTCATTTTCTATCTATCAGCATCGATCTCGAGTGAGGAATATGGAATCGTACATATGATTTGTACGAAAGTGCTACAATGAATCTGTGATTTTAACAAGCCTTTTAACATGCATCCCCCCCCGCCCCCCCATACACCCCCCCCTCCAACTCTTTCATCCTAATCAGCATCTGTCTCTCTGTTTTTTGAAGTTATTATCGCCTCAGCTCCCTCTTGGATGTGGTTGCTGGGTGACGGGTATCTTAGCACCCACTCTGACTGGGAATGATTTGAATTCGATCCAAAGATTTCCCATGAGTACCTGTAAACACATCCGTGCCTTGTCGAAAACAAATATATCAGAAGAGCACTGCAAAGAGAGCGAGAGAGGGGGAAAAAAAAGAACGATAAAATCTGCCACTGTGTGTTAAGACGCACCCCTGAGTGCTAAACAAAATAATGACGCTCCTTGGTAAATATGCCAGTCTGTGTTGAACACAAACAAAAATATTTTGTCAAATGTGATGCACTTGTGACTGAAATATAAATCCTTAAAGTAAAATAAAAATAGAGATTTAAAACATAATTAAATAAAAATACACACAAGACATCTTCATTAAATTAAATTTAATTATATTAAGAAAAAAAAAAACATTAAATATGGAAGTGCATAAATGTGCATCTGTTCAAGCTGACAACAACTGTCTATTAAGTGCCTGGTCCTTCAACGTAACAGCTGCCTCAGCACTCACCTCCAGCCCAACCGCCCTGGTGTTTCAATAACCTTTCCTCAGAGTTCAAATGTCACCAGGCGGCAAGAAACGCACCGTCCCACACAGACAAAATGGAAAGGAAAACAAGTAGGTGAAGTATTGCTTCTCACGGGGCAGACTCATAACTCCTATGAAAGCAGAGAGATTACAGCCCCGTATCTGTTCAGCGGCAGAAGGTGCGCATTAATCTGGGCCGAGGGTCCCCGGGAGAATGAGGGGGGTGCCGGAGGAACACGTCCTCATGCGGAAGGGAGAACGGGGCGAGTCTGACTCCGCTTCACGGGGAATTCTTTTAACGTGAGCAGACAAAGATGTAAGACTGCTGTTATCCTGTAGTAAAGAGGATTATTAGCAGTTCCTCAGCACTCTGGAAGTCGAGCAGCATGCTGGAAAAGTGAGACCGATAGTGCTCATGCCGGTTTTTTTAATTATCTCCAGTTTTTATGCCTAATAGGATTTCCTAATAAGACAGACTCAAACCTTACAATTCAACATCTGAGCACGTAACTTTATCTCAAGTCACGTCCACGCAAGAGTTATGACTTAGCGTGCTGACCTTTCCCGTACGGAGAACCAAAACAGATGTAGATACATTAAATCCACACTGTAAATAAGAACCAGTGTGTTTGTGTTCCATCCAAGCAGATACCTTTGTCCATACAAATGATGTAATCCTCCAAATGGGAAGCAGACATGGAGGAGGTGATTGATTTCAGCATAACACCGGCAGTACCAGGTGCTTTCAGAGACAATTACAGGCCTCTCTATGCAGCAGTAATAGGCCAGCACTTTAGCGTCATTAAAGCAATGTGTAGCACTGCATTATCCTTTAACCCCATCACTGACCACTCTCCTTCCCAGCCCCGGAGTTCAAACCACACACTCCATCACCTCAGGACCCTGGGACGGGCCGCACGAGGAGGAGGGGAGCCGCACTGAATGCAAGCTCAGGCCCAGGAGGAGCTCGGCACAGACAGACAGCAGGGGAAAGACTCAGAGCAGACTGCTCCATTAGCACCACTGCTGGACAAACACACATCGCACTTGTCATAAAGCTTTGCAAGACAAAAACATATGATACTGCTTTAAATCAAGTGTACAACGAACTGTGCAATGCATTTGGTGTTATTCTGCAGCTGTAATTAACACTGGTGTTAAGAAATCCAATGTTTGTTTTACATGAAAGAGAAAAAATCTAAATAGTCAATAATGCATGTTATAAATGTATGAATTTTGTAAAAATATGTGATGTGTTTTTTACAGAGGAATTTTTATTTCGCACTCAAACTGAAAAAAGTGGCAATTGTCCAAAATAGAAAATGTGTTATTTTGTTTGCATATTTTAATGATTAATAATCATTATTTAAATTAATACAATTGTGTTATAAATAACTTTAGAAAAATAGTTCCTGTCATATCTAAAATCAGTGTCATGAGCAATTTGTTACCATATTCTCATAAACAACTTGTGATTTAATTTCCAGTTTTTACAGCATTAAAATTTCTCATTAACAAAAAAAAAAATAAATATATATATATATGAAATTGTACAACACTCTGGCTCAAATTGCTGCATGCAAGGTGTTTTATGTTTTCATTTCAGATAAGCTGTCAACACCTTGACATTTTTAAATTAGCTTACTTTTTCTAGTAATTATTGGGCCCATTCACTTGATCACTAAAGGGTGACATTAAAGTTTCAGGGCGAATTATTCACCGATGTTACAAGCAGTAATTGTTTCCTGTGTGATTTTGTACCTTCTAGCACTGTATCACTCCTGCCATTAAGTATACAAGCACTTATTGACTATGATTTGATTTTTCCCCAGAGGAAGAAAAGAAAAGAGCAAAAAGAAATGTCTGCCTATAAATACAACTAATACATAGGAGAGAACATTTATTATAATAAGTCTAACAAACATGCTTATTATAGATCTGCTCAAATAACAGAAAACCATTTCAAATAAAATATTCCTCATATGCTCAATATAAGCTTACTATTGCTTCCAGCATGCACAAAAGCACGGTGACTTTAAAACATAAAATTTGTTAGTAGAAAAAATACATAAGAAGAAAAAAAAAAAGCTCTCATGCTTTATACATAAACCAGTGCATGATTTCCACAAAATACATTTAGGGCCAACTGCCATTTATTAATGATTTATTCTGATAAATATCATGGGAAAAAAGAAGACATTTTGTATTTTACATGCACTACAACATTTCAATAAAATTTTAGCATTATTCAACTTTTCACTATTGCAAAAGGTTGTGTTAGTCGCTTTATAGTATTCTAGAATTTGCTGCAAATGTTTCTATATTTTAATAGGATTATTTTGATCATATAAGAACAAGATGGGTTTCTTTAATGTATTTTGCAACATACTAACGTTCTGCAAAGATCCCTCTAATTTCCTTCCTAAATAGAATTCTTTAGAAGTTACTGATGTCACATTATATGTACAGAACATTACAACTACAGAATAAAAAGGTTGTTGTTCACGTGACATCAGACTGCAAAACATGTTGAACTTTTATTTTTAAAGCGCAAATAAAAAATTGGAAAGTACATTATTTCCACATATTACAGTCATGATTAGCGTCACGCATAAAGTAGCTACATGAGTTTTACTAGCCATACTTTCCAATGAAAGGTGCGCTTGACTTTTTATCTAACTTGACGATTGATTATTTGTTTTGGAGCACTGGAAGAGTGTTCTAACCTGGCATTAGTGCAGTCGTTGTAGAGGGTCTCGAAGTCTTTTCTGGAGATGAGTTTGCAGCGGTTGACCCCGGGCTGGATGGCCCCCAGTCCGCGCAGGATGCGGACCTGCTCCACGTTACACACCACCGGTGTGATCTCCAGCCGCTTGAGTTTGGTGTAGACGGTGTGCAGACCCCCGACCAAGTGTTTAAGAAACAGGTCAAACGCCTGGGGCAGGCAGATGAGCTCCTGTCCTTCCACCGTGAAAGAGGCCACCTTGGCGCCCCTGAGTTCCACCATCCGACACTCATTATTCTGCGGGGTGTTTTCAACAGGGGACGGGGTAGAATACACGGGCTTGCCGGCCAGTGGGATGCTGCTGGTGTTGGTGCTGATCAGATCCGTGCGGAACAGATTCTGAGTCGCTGACTGAGAAGGAGACGCAGAAGTGGCCGAGGGCGAGGATGATGATGCTGCGGTCGCGGAACATGATGATGATGATGCTGATGATGCTGACGAAGAAGTTGAGATCGGACACGGCTGGACCAGAGACGATGGGGGAATCAGAGCAGCCGGTACGGCCATGGTGTTCTGCACCTATCAAATAAGTTCAGACGGGAAGCAGAGCCAGTATGCAAAAGTAGCGCAAAGAAGAAGAAATCCACCCCGAGTGCGCTCCGCCGACGCGCGAATGGATGTGGAGAGGTGCCGTGCTGAAATTAGGGCTCTGAGAAAGATTGAGAGAGAATGACAGGAAGAAAATGAGCAGAAAAGTGTGCCTCTGCTCTGTGGATGAGTTGTTGTTGTCACAAGGTACAGAGAGGGAGGAGCCACTATCAGCCCTTTGAAACGGAGACATGCACAATCTAATGCGACCCTAGTGGAACAGCGTGCGGAACGTTTCCAGCGTTTACTTACAACCTTTTCGTGAGCTCGGATGAAACCAGCTCTTCTTCCAGGAATGTTCTCTGAAACTCTCTCGCTTAATACATGTCAGGACGTCTCTCGCCTATTATTGCTCATTGTTTGAAAGTACGCTTGAAGTTCACATTTTTCGACAATATGCAAATAAAAAAGGTAAAACTTTTGATCATTTATGGGAAATATATGAAGACAAATTTTGCTATGTATATAAAGATATATTGTAAATTTGCATGTTGTTGATATTAATAAAAAAATATCACTAATACAATTTTAAAAAGAGAGAGAGAGAGAGAGATGCAGAAAGTACTGTGAAGTGAATCAGTGCTATATTTAGAACTTCAGGTGAGTTACTGGAGGGGAGACCGGTGTGAGGTGTAACACCATCAATTTAACCAATCAGAAATGAGCTACAGGGGTGAAATAACTTCAAACATGAGCATCATCCTCCTGAGGTGACAGTAAAAGGCTTTACAGAACAAAGAAAGTAGCCTACAGCCGATAAAGTAACGTTTCAGGTCTGGCATATTTGATTTGCTGTCAGGTTAATATAGGCCTTTGTTGAAAGAACTGGTACATGCATTTTCTCTCTTTTTAATTGTATGTATGGCATCCACACAGATTTTCATGTTTAAAAAAAATCACGTATACGAATGCAGACTAGATGGGTCATACTTTCCAGGTTTACTTTTACTAGATCTACAAAGATGCATAAAATAGGTCAGTGTAGACCACATTACACACAACTCTCAAAGTGATTAACAGCCTACGCATTTTAGCATTTCTTTTAAATTGTAAATATGTTTTTAAATTTTGAATGCAAGTGAATGTTTTCTATTTGTACCAGACAATTAACACTGTGTTTCAAAAATTAATACAGAGCAACAACAAAAAAAGTACAGGTGTTGAAACAAAAAAAAAGTTTTGATATATAAATAAAAGACTCCCAAAGTATAAAATATTATTATTTCTCATATCTCATTTTGCACATATGTATTTCCTCAAAGACCAAATGTATCTGAAGCAAATACAAAAACAACATGGAAGTGTTCACTGTCAGAACCTAACCAAGTAAACTCAGAAGTTCAAGTAAGTCTGATCTGATCTGCTTAAGATAAGCAGAATGCCATTTCAGAATTGTCATTCAGGCAAAGAGGTAGGCTAGCATGTAGTGTAAAAATCAATACGCGTTTAAAATTCATAGCCAGACAAAGTTGCCCTTTATGTTGCTAACCTTTGCTTAAATATGCATCATATTAAGATTTCATTAAAAACAATGAATGTCATGATAGTTTGCCAACTATTTTTCATGTTAGCATGGGGTTAACTGCAAATGATGGCCATAAAATGTCTCACAAAGAACTGCTAGCAGACATTCGTTTAGAGAAGAATGATGATAAGACAAAAAGGCATCCACAAACGCCACAGGACCTCTATGATGTCTCTGATTCAGAGTCTCTTAACAAGCTGGGTGGGCCTGATGAATCAAACTCCCATTAGAACAACAGTCTTTCAATAGACAAACAGCAGGATGCACAATGCAGAGGAACTCTCAGTTGTTCACTGCATTCTAACTTTGAATGTTCAATTAGTTTTATTAGTTAAATTAACAATGTCTGCAATCTTTATGTACTGGGTAAATGCAAGCGTCACGGCAAAAGAAAAGAACTCCTCGATTTTGCTCAGTAGAAGAAGCCAGGATGAGAGGAATGTTAGGTGGTAACACAGTTCACCTGAGAGAAGTTCAAACTAACAGTAATCAAGAGGTTACGCACAACAAAGAACAGCTGAGGACAAAGGTTAAACTGTTTTAATTAAGTCCACTTCAAGGTCAACAGCGTGGAAATGACATGTCCACCTCAATTAGACAGTTATACTTAATCTTCCTCTACATAAAATAATATTGTTTATTAATATATAGAGCCCTATAACTTAAGTCAAAAGAAAAAGTCTACCAATGTGTTCACAACATTGGCATTTACACTATTAGCACTTAAAAAGGATCCGATCCATCAGGAGGGCAAACAGATGACATAAACGCTACCATAAATGCTACCACAAATTAAAACAATCTGACTGTTTGATCGCAATGGATAAAATGCTCAATTATCTTCTGAAGGAGCATAAAGGGTGTTCTTTGTTTCTATTCGCGTTCTCTTTTTTTGAAAATGACATTTAAATCGTTTCTAAATAGTGCTTGAAGTTAGTCAAGGAGATTTATGTGTTTCTTCCATGTGTTTATATGATATCAGAGGCTCATGATGGCTGCCGGGGGATGACATGACATGGCTAATGAGGAAAGGCCCATCATGAGACCACACACACAAAGGTTTTGATGACTAACTGAACTAACGGAAAAAATTCCGTTTTGTTTATGGTATTTGTTACAGCAAAGATCAGACATACATGAACCATCAAACAAGCTGAGAACAATCTGGCTACTTTCTTTCTTCATTCTGATTGCACCGGTTAGAAAACTAACGAATGGAGAGGCAGAGGGTGCACAGAGTTTCCCTCCATCTGTATGAATCACCGTAAAGCTAATGGATCAGTGTTTAAAAGTAGAACTACGATACGACTCGCGTATGATCAATGGCACTGTATGTTGTTTGATATAATAATTTATTCAGCCTATAAGGCTTTGATAAAACAATGTTGAAAAGCAATTTAAATGAAATTCATTTAAATGTCAATTCTCATGGTTAGGATTTTTCTATAATTGGCTATTTAATTAAAATAATTTTCACAGTCATTAATACAGCTCGCAACTTGTAGTGCACTGACATGTTTTAATTACATGGTATTAACAAAATTGATATGCTTTAGAAAGCATGGTGAATAAGAAATAATTACACCAATCATACATCATCCCCCTTATGGACATTAAGAGTATTTCAACATAATTGATGAACTTTGAAAAGGGAGATAAATAACTTTAATTGCGTAAAATGGGCGTACCTGTTTCAAATAGAAACAGCCGTCATCGCATTGCAACATATTGGCAGATTCCATTAAATGCAATCCGGCTTACCTTCTCGTCTGATGAATAAACATGACTTCCATGCAGTAAATATTTGGCTACATCTGCAAGTGTTGTATGTCTGTCTTCTGAATCACGTTCATTATTCACATTGTTCCTTTTTGGGGGAGGATGCAGCTTAAAATGCTGCTCAGACAAACAGAGTGCAGAGTGAGACAAATACTTATTGATTTTGAATATTTGTCTCCTCAAGGTCGCATGCCATTGACCCCGTCCACCCGGAAACGCCCCACGCCACACACACACACCATGACAGAAGGTAGATGACACAGTAGCCACACAAAGTTTTATCCTCAGCACTCTGAAAGCTGGCCCCCAGCATCACCTACCCTATAAGTCAGATGACTGAGAGAGAGGGATTGCAAACCTGGAAAACAGAAATAGTTATACGTACAGTATAATAATAATTATTATTTTATATATATAATATATACATAATGCAGTCAAGATATTAAAACAACAGGGACTCACACAATTATTTACATCCAGTACATTTTAAAGAAAAAACTACAATAAGGTCCCATTCATGTTAGTTAATGAGTTAACTAAAAATAAGCAATATATTTGTTATAGTATTTATTGATTTTCAAATTCTTTCAGCAAGAATTTATATAAATATATACACACACACACAAACATATATACAAAGGATACATATACACACTGATAACTTTTAAATTAAACATCAATCCAAATTTGCAGTTAAAATGACCAAATGACCAAAACTACAATACCCAATCAGCAGTAAGGGGCGTGCTTTCTAATGATGTGGAGGAGAGTGCATTCAGTGAACAGCCAAGCCGAGTGACAGAAAAATCAAAAAAGGAAAATGTCTGCGGAATGATAAGGCAATAAGTAAATATAGTATAAATATAGGTTCAGCTTTCCAGTGCTAGAGAGAAGTCAAGGGGCGGAAGGCCTGCGATCAGACACCGAGCTTTGATTCTTCTGAGTAACACCGTGTCTACACCAGACGCCACGCTACCACAGCTAAAGTCTGCCTACACTGGACACGATAAAGCAACCATAGAAAATCATTTGAAGTTTGTGTCAGCAGCACGTCATAAATAGAACGTTTTCTTTGGGAAATTTGTCATGCAGCTCACGTTCAGTGTAAACATCACTGATTATAATGACTTCTATAGTATTTTGTTGCACAGCTCGCTTCCCATGTAGACACGATGTGGCATTTATTCTGCTTTTTTTCACAGAACTCGTTGACTGGGTTGCTTAAAGGTGCTCTATGCGATCTTGTTTGACGTCACTTTCGCTGACATTTCACGTAAATAAAAAACAAAACAGAGCAAGCTCCCCCTCTGTAAATGCCACGAACGCGCAAAGCGCATTGATACGAAAGGTGGTGCTAACCCAAGAGAGACAGTGACAGAGCTAACATCAAACTAACATGTCTAAATAAAAATAAAAAAATAAAAAACTCTCAGATTCACTCTGTACAATCAACTCTGTCTATTATGTGCACGCACATTTAACCCCACCTCTTCTTGCTGATTGGTTGGCCGAAGTTTGTTATTGTTTTGGTGCACATCCCGTGCCCCTATTCTTTATTTTGGTATTGCAGCCTCTGTGTTGTCTTTTGACAGCAAAAAGATTGAGTGGTTATGCATACGGTTTGAGATGAAAATGAAATCGAGCTAAAATCCTGCAAGATCGCATAGAGCACCATTAAGCTATGTATTTGGGGGCGGGGCTATCAAAATAGGGTTGGGATACTTTTGGGGGTAGGGGCGTGTTTGTTTTGGTGGTTTCAAATATCAACACTGCCTTCCATTAATCACTTACCCTGCCTTTAATGGTTACTTATATATATATATATAGAGAGAGAGAGAGAGAGAGAGAGAGAGAGAGATGCTAGCTTTTCTTTTTATTTGTTCCTTTGAAGAAAAGCATAGTTTGGCTTTTCTCATACAGGTACACAAAGGACAGGGTTAATACACAGAGACTCCCAATTAGAGCCCCCTCATTTAGTAGATGTCTGAACGAAAACTTTATGACAGGCAGTTGGGGACTGTCATTAAATTAGACGTTGAGAGAATGATAGCACACTTTCTTTGCTTAATGAGAATGGAGTTTCTCCCCAGACTGGAATTTTCTGAGTTCACTGCCGTCGGAATGTTTCACAAAGCAAAACTATGGCTCTCTTTGTTGTGTTCACATTACAGATGAGATCAGAGAGTAAACAGAGACCAAATGTGCTCTAATAAAACTACAGATCTTCCAGCCGACTCATTTCCATAAAGCAGTTCCTGCACAAATCAGGTATGACCTTCAGAGACATAATTAAAGCAAATATTTTTAGTCCCTGATTGGAATGTTGCATGTCAATACAAACTGTGAAGGAACCTCGTAACGGAATGCTGATTTTATTGTTTACAGGAGGTATGGAATCTGAAATGATAGATGTCTGTGTAAATGCATCTGAATTAAGTTCCTATAAGGACTCCATATGAATACTGGCATAAAATAGGACTTTCAAAATGAAAGGGTAATATGTGATTAATTAAATTTGTTTAAAGGCGTAAAGTTCTTCAGCACAGTTAATGCATTTAATTATAAATAACTCCAATTTATCAGTTAAAGATGGATAACAGAAATGTTCTTTATAAATCAAACCCAGATGATATTTAACAAAAGTCAGCTGCATTGTTTGGAGGGATTTAACTATTATCAAAGCTGGAAAAGTAAGAAATATAATCTGCAAGTGAAACAAACTTCACAGGTTGGCAACAACTCTTATTATATGTATAACATGCAATAAGCGAGAGAGAGAAAGTGAGACATTTATAATCTTATCTTACATAATATATAATTTATATATATTTGAAATATCATCCAAGCTCAATATATATATATAAAATGTATTCATATATGTCTAACAAAAGAACATAAATTCTCATTAATGTTTAGCTTCCTAGCACAAACTTGGAACGCTGTGCTTCATTATGTGCATTACAGAGATACACTGCCATGAAATAATTATCAGATGTCAAGCTGTTCTGATGCTCAGATCCATTTGTGCGGTTGTTATGATGATGCCATCCTGTCTTACAACTCACTCTCTCTCTCTGTGCATCCTGTCTGCAAATATATCTGCAAATCTCAGGATTCACTTGGAAAGATGCCAGCCGAGTGTCTTGTGAGCTGAGCTGGCAAAACGTCCAACCGTATGTAAAATACTGCCCCTCTGGTGATATCAGTCTTTAAAAGAGAGCTAATTTCATTTTTTCAAAAGCAGCCGCTTGATAGCTGCACAATTACTCTGGGCTGCCCCATCCCCTGTTTAAAGCCGCACAGACTTTTATATCAGGCGAGAGATTTGTGGATATCTAAATTGGAAGGTAAACCTGTATAAACAGTAGTAATTACCGTGCCATTCACAGGGCCTGTTGTGCTCGTTCGGCAACAGCCACAGTGATTAAAATGAATCTCCATCGACTTCTCCATTAAATTGCTGGCAGTGGCGATCCTTTGACCTTTCCCATTGATTGAACATAACAATCACAATTCAATTGTAATGCAAAGAGAACATTTGTTATAATGTACATGAGATGCATGAGCCATTTCCTAGAGGGCTGAGGTAATCAATGAAGTGACTTCAAAAGGAACCTGCACAAAGACTCATTCTAGTCAGAATCTGCACTACATATCGAACCCAACTTCTGTTGCATCACTCAATACATTTGCATCCTATAGAAGAAAGATATTGTGCATCCAAAACCCTCCGTGTCACTTCATGCTAGCGATAATAGCCCAAATAGGGGTACGATCCAGCGTTCATTTGATTTGATTTTTAGAATGCTAAGCCTTCCCAGAATTCACTGCATGTGGCACAGTGGTCTAAGAAAATGATTACAGCTGACATTTCCCTGAATTATTTTCCCCTCTTTTTTTTTGCATTGTTCTCTGTGCATCCACTGATTAGTAACATCTGTATGTGACACTGGTGCGGTTCCAGCAACACGTCTGGTTGTAAAACGCCATTAAACTTGCGGGCGAAAGTAGTCTGCGGCTGATTACTCGCACGTAACTCTGCTCCCTCCCTCTGACCAGGAAGGAAAAACTCTGTGAAATACCCGACTTCTAATCAGCATTTAATTCTGATTTTAAGAGCGGTGCTAGATCATGCATTTCAAAAACCAAGAGTAGCTATGTGAATAATGTCCTTAAGGGAATCTGCAGAATTGAGAGATTATAGTTTACACGCACATTAAACAGATTAAACCAGTCAGATCTCAAAAGGCAGTTTATCTAATGGAGAAAATGTAGTATGCTAATTGGGTAAAGTCTGGTGCTGAAATTGTGCACAAGTTCTTCTCTCTGCGTGTAGATTTAAGGGTAAAGTTTGATTAAAATCGCAAGGCTAATCAGGGATATAAGCCGCAAAACAGTCCCTGAACGAAAGCGTGCTCGCCACACAAAAAAGTAATTGTCTCCAAAAACTTCTGCGATGACAGATTCAATTCCATTTAGTAAATGTTTAATAAATGTTATACAAACACGGCCGCCTATCTCACTGTATTCAGAAAACAAAGGGAAACTTTAATTGCTTTAATCATCCCGAGCTTTGACGTTGTTATTGGCTTTAAAAATAGCAGTTAACAGTAACTGTCTTGTAAAGGAAATTGAACCACATTTGCGAAATGATCCCCAATTAAGATATGGCCGTCCAGACCAGCAAAGTTGAGCTGGGGTGTTGTGTCTAAGAAAAGCAGTCGATGCCATACAAAGCTATTTAATTAGCTGAAAGGCCCAAAGAAAACAGGCAGCCTAATATGTATCACTTTAATCAAATTTAAAGTGATTGCATCCCTTTTGAAGATTCCAGAGCACGGATATGTTCATTAACAGATATGTGGATGGAATGAGGTAGTTGTTTCTCACAGAAACGACTCTTTAACGTCAGGACGCTCACCGCGTGGCTGAGCAAGACAGAAGTGTGCGTTTCTGTTCGCTGTCTTTAGTGTTCACTAATGTGTTTCAACATTGCGCAGTGCTACCTATAATCTGCACTAAAGGGAAATAATGCGTTTCCTGCCTTATTTACCATGCTTACTTAACAAGCGCTGTACAATTAGAATTGTTAATAGATTGAGAAAAACAAAAGGACTTTGAAGGTGGGAAAGTGCTGACATTATTTCGCAGGGGGAAAAGCACCCCTGAGAAAAAAAAGGTCTGCAGTAAATGTAGTTTCCTGCACTGTTCTTCAATGAAACGCCGCTCCCTCTCATTAGAAATGCCATAGTAGACATAAATCAAGGACAGTAAAAATTTCATCGCCTCCGTGTTAAATCACGCACTTTGCGCATCGGACAGCAACTGTGTAAACATTGTAATTTCGCTTGATTCTTGTTAAATGTATGCACACTTTTTACAATCCATAAACAGATCTGGAATAAAAGTTAATAAATGTCAAAATTTGCATTCGGGGAAAAAAAGCATCTTGCTGCATTTTTGCAAATATCAATCTATGAACCTTTCAACATTTTGTCAGACAAAATGCTAATTGTACCTTTAGGAATTTGGGACACAGTGACAAGAAATGAGATGCCCTGTCCTTTTAGATGTGGAAATCAACTGGGGTAGCATACAGAAAACCTCGCAAAGGCAAAGCAAACATCGCCTGCCACGTTTTCTAGGAGGAATTATCAGTGCATAATGATACATCTCTCTTAGATAAAAAAAAAAAAAAAAAAAAAGCTTTTCCTAATAAATTCTTACACTGGTAGCCATGAATTTACAATTACTTATTATCTGACAAGTATGAATTTTGACAAATAAATCAGTATATATAATGCTTATATATATATATTCCATTGTTTTATTCATTATATATGTTTGTTAATTTGTCTTTTGTGTATTTTTAAAAGACTATTCAAATCAATTTTACAAGTACACCAAAGTTTACCAAACCTTTATACAGTATCAGCATCCTTAGGTTTCTTCTTCATCTGCTGTCCTATCATTCCAACACCGAGGCTAATTTAACGAGGGAGAATTAAGAGTGTAAAAAGTGCTTACACAAAGGTTTCCACGTTATTTGCTTGGAATTGATTTTAACACTTAAACAGAATCCTAACTAAGGGCTTATGTGTGCCAGGCCATCTGCATTTCACCGTAGACGCACACACATACATTTTAGTCTATGGATATCTATCAGAAATGGAAGCGGAAGCTGGCAATGTGTTTCCAAACAAAGTATAATTTGTTTATTTTTACCCAACAAACATGTTCTACAGCGTCCTTATGAGCGATTAGCAATGTTGTTCTTCAAAGGTCCTTAAGAGGAGTTTGATGCAGTTCTTGCCCGTCCTCCCATTAATCCAAGCTCAGTTAAGAGTCTGCCATCTGGACGTGTGTTCCTAGCGATAAATATGATTTAGAGTTGATTCAGACATGTTTTCCGCACCGAGTGTGTGTAGATTTCAGAATTAAATGGCACAAACAAATGCGGAGTAGAGAGCAAATTAATATCTCTCGTTTTAGAGCTCCATAACAAAGCCGCACCCTTAATTACAGCCTGTAATCATTTCCTGAAACACAAATATCAAGGAATTCAATTACCATCATAGAGCTCTTGCACAAATAAACTGATCTTAGAAATACAAAATCTCTCCTGACACACGTTCAGATGATTCAGAACATGCAGGTAATTCTGAAGCAACATTATATGCTTAGTCGTCTCTTGACTGACTCTGGGATCAAGTTATTTGAGCAATCAACAGAATTTTGTGATATTAGGTGTATGTGAATATCAGATAATGTTGGATCTAATTACCTTCCTTTTGAGCTTCAGTTGTTTCTCAGCTGTGCCAAGCAACAGTGACCTCTACAGGGATTGAAGATGGAAAACACAGATACACTTTTGACTTCCTGCAGTAAAGAGGGAGAGAGAAAAAACAGACAATAGTATTAATTTAAAAAGTATATTAAAAGTCATAGTAAATTAAATTGCAAATCAAACAAAGATTAATACATGTTTAGTGTAACGTTAAAGCCAATAAAATAAAATAAATAAAAAATATATATTTTAAAGCCTACTTTGGACATTTATGTGGCTTACTCCCAGCTCAAAATACTTCATAATATCCCAAATCAAAATATTTAAATATATTTTAAAAATAAAATTAAATGCTAATAATTCATTCTGTAATATGTTATGATACTAAGATAAAAAAATCTTTAAAATAAATATATAAATAAATAAAGATTAAAGATTTGTTTGAACAAAATAATTTGCATGTATCATCTAGTAAGCATTTCCACATTATAAATAAACAATATTTAGAAATACAGTAAATAATAATAATGTTTTCACAATATTTTGATATTGAAATCTGTCATTGTCAATTCTTTTCTCTGTTTTGTGCAAAATAAACAAAGACCACTTCATTTGTCCAGCACTGCAGGAGAAGATCTCCCTGAAGACGGAGTCTTGGCCACATCCAGGTGTAATGGCAGCAAACCCAGAAAATGTTGCCAAGACGTTTCTCCCTCGCTCCTAAACTTTAGCACAGGAGGACAAAGTGTCTTTCACAGAGAGAAGAAAGGGTGCCAAACACCACAAGGCAGAGCCAAGCGCTGTATCAAGCAGGAGGAATGACTGATGGAAAGATAAGGGACAAACCAAAGAGAGCAGACCAAACAGGAAAAGCAAGCAAGCAGCTAATGGAGGGGTGTAGCCCGGGCCGACAAAGAGCGCATGGTGGACGCTCACGTTGCATGTATCTGCTTTTGTTTAGAGCGGACAAGAAAGCAAATCTCATAAAAGCATTCTGCAAACTTTCCGCTTTCCTGTGCAACCTGAATAACAGTTAACCAGCATAACAAGTAACCTATTTAAGATTAAACAGAGAACGCGGACATATTCTAGGCTGATTTTTTACAAAAGACACACAAGCCATGTTGTGCCCTATCCCCCACTGCTGCCGAGTTTTCTTTTATGCATTCACATTTAGTTCGGCAGCATCAAATCCTCTAGAGAGCCAGCATTGTCCTCCTGCGAGTCCCCTGGGTTTCCCATCACATAGCTGCATCTCTCATGTACACAATATAACACCCAGAAGATCCAGCGGCAAACGGGCTCCTTTTAAACGCTCGCACACAATTTGAGGAAGATTAATTAAAATGCTATTAAAGCCACTGCTGATTGTGTTGATTCTCAAAGACTTTGCAAATGATTCCACTTTTACTGCGGCCTTAAACAAACGGATTCAATAGCCTTTGACTGATTTTACCCTCTGAATAATAAACATCTGTTATGTCATTATGCGCAGAAATAAAAGGGACACATACTTTCCCCAGCGTTGTGGAAAGAACATTTTGCACCATGCAGCAGAAGATCTGCGACTGCGGTGTTACAAATATATGAGCAGTGGGGTTTCATATCGACGTGGTTCAAGTGCTTTCAAAGGCCGGGGTCTGCTCTAGTGGACTTGAATGTGTAGTCTGTGGTGCATAAAGTGAAACATAAGGCCTAGCAATGATGCTTCGTCTAATAGGATACCGAGCCCGGGGCATTAAGGAAAAAGCGTGCACTATGCATATGAAGAAATTACATAAATGGGGGATTTAAAGAGAATGAATTAGCCTCCATTTTAGTGCATCTGCTGTATTTGTCTATGGCAGTGTTGAGGACACTGTACTTTGAAACTTTTTCTTATAAATACTAATAAACTGTAAAAAGGAGGGACTATTTTTAAAATAATAACTGAAAGAACCAAAAATCTTAACGCATTAATTCCTTTTTTCTTATATTTCTATTCTTCTTTTGACAATATTTAACAGTATCAAACTTGAGCATGTATATTTGTACAAAATTTTGTTACATTAAACAGTAAAAATAATACAATTTTGATCGTTTAATCTATCTTTTTAATCAATTACTGTACGGAAACTTAGGATGAATCAGACTTTCCAAAATTACACCAAAGGGAACAATCAAGAACAAACCGATTCACTTGAATGAATTAAAACCTGGAAAAGAATCACTTAGCATAAACTGATTCACTAGAATCAATCTGACTTGAAATGCTATATATGAGAACTGGAGAGGAGTAAAGTCTATTTAAGCAAGCATCTTTACAGTAAAAACAGCCACAAATTATTATTATTATTTTTTTTTAAAAACTACTGTAGCTAAACTAGCTACCCCTTCCACAGAGTGAAGACTTTTTAAGTGTGTTTTGTGTGAAAAGCACACATAACCTATTAAGCTTTAATATATTGAAATGTTCTTTGTTTTTTGTAATTCAAAGTCCAGTCTTAAATATGTATAAGTGGAATCAGCTCCGATGTTTCATTACTTGCATATCACTTGGCAGTATATTTTACCAGTTGCTCAATGCAAAAATGCTCACAAGTCTGGTTACCCCTACAAAACTCTCCCAGAGGATTGGAAACTCTAAGTTCAGTCTCATTTCCCACTCGGCGCTCAACAGCAGTGAGTCCTCGGCTCTCTGATGTTCTCTAGACAAAATGAGACACAGCAGCTCGAACAGAGAGAGCCTGGCGTAAGCTATTCCCTGCGCTACTTGAATAGATAATGCTTCTCTTTACTTTCTTTATTCCTTCAAAAAAACTGCATCAGAGGCCAAATATTAATTCTCCCTGTCACCCAGCAAAAGCAAGGGGAGCGCGACGCACTCGGCATACCAGCCTGTGTTTTAGCATGATTAAGGCACACATAAAGGCCTTTCGCGGGCTGCTTTGAACCTTGCCATTGAATTCTTTTTGTTTTTTGTGCATATTCAAACTTATTCCCCCACACTGCTGGAAGCTGATCCTGAAAGACAACGTTAATGAAACATATAACAGGTAAAGACAATGGGATTAGCAGCATCCGAGAGCGAAGCACCTCCATCCGGGCTGGCAGGTCTGCTCTTCCCCTTTCCCTTCGCCTATGAATCTCCTTTTAAAAAATGCCAATAGTTGTGATTGCTTAAAGCTCGATCCTTCGGCTCTATAAAGATGTGCGTGGAAAGAATCACATCAAGGAATGACATTGACAGAGGAACTGCTGACTCGCATCAGTGTTTGTCTTTTGATGTGAGAGATCAAATCGATGTACACACTCTCGTCGAACGGCATGCTGGGAGGGGGGGAAGGTGGGGATTAGCATTTCACATCCCCGAGAGTCGAAGGTGCCTGCTTGCCTTAAATCATTAGTGTTTATGTCCTATCGCGCAAAATAATCAGGAGTTTTCTTGCGGGGAGCTGGAAGGAGTGTTCTCCTGAGCTGAGTGAAAGATCCCCTTCGCTTCCTCAATTATTAAGTGGCTACATGGGAAATAAGGAAACATTAGCAGGTGTGTAAAAATTTTAAAAGATTAAGTGCTTCAAAAGAGTCACCCAGGGGAGAAAACAGGAACGTGAAACTGCTTTGGCAGTAAGCAGGCAGTGAAACAAACGCTTGAGCAGAAAATGGTTATAGGAGAGACACTGCCAAGAGTTAAGTGCATTTCTGAAGTTAAAGCAGTATAAATAGAGAGATATGAGAAGGGTCCAAATGAAGAGTGCTTAGAAGAAGAAAACAAAATTCAAAACCTACAACGCACTTCAAATACGCATTGTCCTCAAAGAATGTCCAATATCACCCACTTATTCCCATAACAGTGGCTCTCGGTTATGCATTGTTCGTGGGTTATGCAAGTTTGAAAAATTAAACAACAAACATTGGGACTTATTCTTGAAATACAGAACAAATTCTTATTGTTCAAACGGTAGTATATTTGATTACATTTAACAACTTACTGTACCTACAAAATACTTAAATAAATGTGATTGCTTCGAACTAGTCAATCTAGTCAAACGTCTCGGTTACGTATATAACCCTCGTTCTCTCCTTCAGGGACGTAAAGGGAACTAGTCATCAGGATTATTATAGCTAACTAAAACTAAAACCGTAAAAATCATTTTTGTTACTTGAAATAAAATGAATGTTAATTGTGTATTTATTTCAGCTAGTTGTCAACCTTTTTCATTTTAATGTAATTTAACTTGATGTACTATACAATTAAAACCAAAGTAAAAAACGAATGAAAAACTAACTGAAAAAAATATATTAAATTAATAATTAATTATAAAATAGTTATTATAAAACAATTTTAAAAATGCTATAAAGTATTTTTAAAACTCTAATATTATCTCAGTCAAGGAATAATGACACCACATTAACAATAATGAACTGCAAACTATGTATTTATCATGTGTGTACACATACAAACAAATGATAAATATACATGCAGTTTAAAATTTAATCTTAATTACCTTAATATTAATACTTTAATACTCATTCAATTAATATAATGACCTTTCTGGTTGTTGTTGGTTTTTTTTCACATAATAAAATAATATTCTCAATAAAATTGTAAAGTCCAGCAAATTATTTGGCACATATTTGTGTAATAAATGTGATAATGTACTGTAGTTATTCTCTACAATAATCCTCAGCAGAGTGAGTGGATTTATTGATCATCTTACTGTATATTAATCCTTAACTAGCTCTCGCGGCCCTGAATTCCTTCATTGTGTAGCCATCTCTCAGGTAAAGTGCTTCTTCTTGGTTATAGTGCAATCCTACGGCAGCTAATGAAAGTATCAGAGTGTGACAGAGCAAAGTTGTTAAGAGTTGTGCAGGAGTGATTCTGCGGTTAGAGTATTGCGCTCTTCTACACTATTTGAATGCAGAGGGCTTGCTTGCAACTCTACGCTAATGATCAAAGTTGAGAGGGGAAAAATCTCTTGAGTGCAAGTTATGAGGATGAGACGAGCAGAGGAAAATGCTTTGCTATCCAGCTTTGAACACTTTTACACTTTCCAATAAGCTTTGTTTTTTAATTGGCTGAAATTAATCTTAGGGATGTAGATGCCTGATTTGCATTCATTAAAACTCAACCAAAGAAGTCATGCTTAATTCCAATCAAATTTGCTTAATTATGCATGGCGAAAGAATCCCAAATGAGCTGAGGATTTTTGTTGGCTTTCCTTTTTTTCTATAGCAAATAAAAAGCTTTTTTTTTCTTTTTGTTTCCTATAGCAAATAAAACGTAATGAAGCTGTCTCTTTGTGTTCTGCTGAATGTTGAGGAGCTGGGCTGCAGCACCTTGAGTCTTTGTTGAAAAACAATATTATGGCTAAAGTAATTATAGGAATCTGCATTTTTCATTGTTAATTGTGGATGTCAGCATCATTAATTTTAATTTACAGCAGGCAATAAAATTAAGAATACTTTGTGCTGATGTTTTAAATCATGCCAGTGAAGGCGATGCATTATGCAACTTAAATTTCAAGAAGATATTGATTAGGGCAGATAGCCTTTTCTATGAATCTTAAACAGGCAGATGCAAGATAAAGCCTGAGGTATCACTTTCGCTCACTGTCACTGCACCGGACGGGAGAAAGGACATCCATATTCCCTGTGATGCTACTTTGGCAGTGAAAAATAAGTGATGGGAATGAAATGTAGAATAAATATACAGGAGAAATAAAAAGGGACGCAGAGCTTATACTATATTCAGTCATTTGCTGTAAACAACCTTAACATTGTCAAAAGTAATGCTGAAATATCCAGTGATTTAAAGTAGGTTATTGATTGAAATAAGTAATAAAAATGGAAATGTGTAGGTGTGGGGTGCCACTGAAAAACACACGTCATATCCTAAAATATTTCAATCAGTGCTTTATTTGTTTCAGCCGTGCAGGCTCCCTTCCATATGTCCTGTGATCTACGTTTCTAAAGCTAGAAAATATGTGCGACTGGCAGCGTAACAAGAGCACTTTAGGTTGTCTCTATTGTGCAGGACAACACAATGTGCTTGCACCCACACCATTTGATTAATAGCCTCTTTTCTTCTTTGGTGTACAGGATATATCCAGCTGCAAGAAGCTTTGGAGCATTGTACTTGGAAAACAAAGGAAGAATAAAATTGATCTTTCTGGAAACAGAAATCAATGAATAGTTATTTCCTGTTTCATGCATGTTATTTAGACAGTCACTGAGTTGCAAGAATTCCCCTTTATACTTCAAGAATAGCAAGGACTTGACGGGAAAGTGTAGAGGGACATTTATTGCTTTTGGTGTAATTATGCTTCAAGATATTTAATGCGAAAATGAAAAAATATAATGAATTACCTTTTGAATTATTGGTCATTTTAGCAAGACAAAATGTTCAAAACTTGGTGAGTACTTTTAAAAGGAGTTCACCATGTACCCACTCCAAACCTATATGACTTTAATTCTTTTCTTTCTCTTTTAAATAAAATAATATTTCATAATATTTCATATTTGACTGTTTTTTGGCCTAATTATGGGGGAGCAAAATAATTATAACTTGGCAGGTTATTGTCCCATAATTGTCAAAATTAGGAGTAATTTTCTGTGGAAAACAATAAAGGATTTTGTTAATGAAGGTTTTGATGAAAGAATGATTGGGTATTGTCCCTTTGGTTGTAAATGTAAAGCACAGATATATATTTAATGTTTTGAGCCTGATTATGGTTTAAGACATTGCAACTTCAACGTGAAGACATTTTTAAAAAGGATAGTTCAGCCAAAATAATCATTACAAATGAAAATGACTCTTCTCGTGTTACTCCAAAACTTAATTTAAAAAAAAGAGATATTTTTAAAAAGGTTTGAATGGAAAATGTTTCAACAAAACAACACCGGACTCCATTTACTTTCAAATGAAAAGAGATTGTCCAAAAATGAACTGTCCCTTTAAGAAAGCAAGATATCATATTGTCAAGATTTTTTTTTGGTTCTGTATGGAAACAAAAACATTACTGCCAAGGAATAAAAAAGACATCACAGCCAAGCACGATTATAATTGCCATGTTTGTGGTCCCTGGTTAGATTTATGTCTAGAAAGATTTGCCTGTGCCTGTTCTGCATACAGGACTATTATTTCTTGGGGGTGATTGTGTTGCTATCACAAAAGCTTCTCGGCTCGATTGTTCTGTTTCGAAGTTGGAGGGCTGCCCGTGGCCTTTTTTTATTACTCAGGCAACTCCAACTATCAGCTCCATTTTCCTCTTCCTGCTTTTTTCCTGTCAGACACTGAGACAAGTCACTCCAATGTAACAATGAGGGTGATTTCATTTGACTTATCACACACACTAACTGCTAAACCAGCTGCCCGGACTTTGATCCAATGCACTTCCTGCAGAAGACTTCCTAAAACAGGCGGTAAACAGACTGAAACTATGCTGTCATTACTTCAGAGCAGCGAAAACATTTCAAATTGATTATTTTACCTGTTGCCTGGGGTCCCCTGGACCTGAAAGAAAGCAGGCCTGGCTTAGCAGCGCTCCAGCCTCCACGTTTCCCCAATGCAAATCTTGAGACAATGCTGTCAGTTCAGCCATGTGATCGCTGAATACCACAGGGGCATTGCGACAGGAAAACATACGGACGTGTAGCAGTACCATACTTCTGACAAAAAAAAATTAAAATTGCCCCTGCGGTTTGGGAAATGCCCTTTTATTCATACCACTGTCCTTCGTTCTCCCGAAGGTTAACACGCAGCCATTACTTCCATTGTATTGCGAACGAGAGAAAATAAGTCACACATGCTCTTAAGGGATTTTCCCTTTCTCCATTAAGCATTCTTTTTCACGAGGGGCTAAATCATTGACATCGCTTTAGGCTTTCTGGTCAACACGGTTGAATATAAAAGACTGGAGATTAATTCAGCAATCTGTGACATCATTGTGTGAATAATTCATTCTGAAGGCCAGATAAGAAATGATCTGTGTGGAAATTAATAGCGCTTATTTAATAACATTCTCCCACGGATTCTCGGCGCTACACGACGGCGCTGGAGTCGCGGAGAGCGGGTTCAAAAATCAAGGCGGATGATTCATTCGCACTCCTCTGGTAGTTGAGTTTGATGGATCATTCTTAAAAGCGTCGTCGCTAATCTTCAGCTCCTCTTTTTTAGGTTATTTACAGATCAGTGAGTTTTCCGGCTAATCCGGGTTTTGATGCTCCCCTGTCTGTGTACATGGTATTCATCATATCTTGACAAGAGGAGTCCTTCAGACAACAAATAACCTTCAGTAAGGGGACGTGAGCAGTAGATGTGCAGTTATTTTGGATATGTATCACAGAGGGGTAAGAACACAGTGGGAGATGAATGGTGTCCTTTTTGGCAGTGGGAATGGACCCCTTTCCGGCTCCTCGGAATAATCATTCTGAACCCTAGCCATGCCTTCGACAACTTAATCAGACAGCCTACTACCTGTAAAGTGGCTGGGCTGATTTGATTGCCATTTTTATTGGATCCCCCGCCCATAAATCAAAGCAATGGGGACGGTTCTACAGACATGACCACTCGTCATTCGCTAGTAGCCTTGGAAACATTGTTGCGGGAGTTGTGCGACTGTCAGTGGGGGTAAATCAGACTTTGGAAATTTTGCCCCTTCTCCAGAAGAGCGTTATGGTTAGAGTAAATCATCTTGAAAATTGATGTCACTTTGCCAAAGTGTTTCACCTATCCCTCGATGGAGCTCTGTCATCCCGTGTCAATGTCAGCACTTTCATCTTACTTTCGAAAAAGTGACTTTTCCACATGATGGGCGACTAAGGAATCGCTAAACTGCAGTGGGAAACTTTTCTCAAACAAACTGATCTAGAACAATACATCCTCAGAGCTTCTCAAGTTTTAGACTAAAATGGAGCAGTGCATCCAAAAACTATTATTGTTATCATTAGTCATTAATCATATCACACTCAAACACTTTGTTTAAAAGCAGAAATTTTGAGAATGTACATACATCTCTATATGTCCATGTTATAAAGCTCCAAAAAATTAAATTAAATTAAATTAATGTACAATTTTTTTATTTTTGGTATACTATCCAATTAAGTCCAGACATGAATTTTTGTACACAATTTTTTCTCATATTCTGAAAGAAATGAAAAATAGCAAAACTGGGTATAAACACCAAGTCGCATAAAAAATACTAATTTAAAAAAGTAATTTGAAGAGGAAAAAATTTAATGAAAAGTATTAAAATATCAGGGGATGTGGGATTGAGATGTCCCTTCCAGTTGTGTGTCAAAAGTGAGAGCGCTAATGATATGCTAAAGATTGAAAATTACCATCTCGGATATGTCTAAACCAGTAAACTGGTAAACAAGCCTCCTGTTAGGAACAGGGATGATTTGAATCAACAAGGGTGAACAGATATGGATACTCCCTGCATTAGTGTTAATAGGAATAGATTATGGAGGGATTTGGCGATGTGACCTTCAGTGTACTAATTGAAATAGTATTCAGAGTCAGCAGTGGAGTAATCAAGTTAAACACAGAATCATAAATCATCATGAGAAGCGCTGTCACAACTAAGCCATTAGCCCCCTGTTTTTCATCTACACACCCTCATGGAAATATCTGCCACGCTGCTCCGTAGGTTAATAGGAACAGAAATGGCATTTAAAGTCTATTTGGATCAAATGTACTGCGCGCCTGAAAGTAGAACTTCGCTAATTTACAGGTAATATGAATTGATGTGGTTATGGTAGGGGATACTTGAACCAACAGTGGAGTTGGACTTGGGACTGCTCAGATCTGATGTTCATATGAATCTTGACATGCAGGATTCAACAGGTCTGCATTCAAATTATTTAAATAATGAAATATATATATATATACAACTAACTTGCAAAAATGTCGTTTACATCTACATATTAACTTGAAATTTCAGGAGCTACTTTAAATAAACAAGTAAAAATAATAAGTAATGAATAAAATATCTCTGCATATTCACTTTCTGAATAAAGTGTGGCGTTCAGCATTTGTGGTCACTTGTGTCTTCTGTGATGCGTATAGCAGCAGTCCGTGACACTGGGTGGTTTGTCAAAGTTCCTAACATCTTTATTGATATCAACAAGTACTCTCCTAGCAAATAGCTTTTTAATTGTTGAGAAATGAGTGAATTAGATACTAAACAGTCGGTTAGCGTCAATGAAACGTCTTTCACAGAAGAGTGACCACCAAACTTGTCAGAACGCTGATAAGAGGCTGAACTGGAATGCTTACATGGCATTAATCAAATAGCTACGTCTAATTAAACGGGTTTAAAACACGGCTTTTTCTAAATGTTGCTCAGGTATTGCAATAATTTTTGATCACCCAAGCCTGGAAGACAAATAATTAGAACTGCCACACCATTCTGATGAGTGATGTCAGCGTCTCGGAGTGACCTTCCCACTGCTAATTAATTTTCATCCCAAGAAAAAAAAGACCCTGTTGTTGCACATTATTAATTGAGTTCATGAAAAGATGCGGCTGATTAATTTTTGTTGATAATACTTGTCATTCCAGGGAGCGTTGGTGATCATTTTATGGCTTTTTGTTTTAGCACTCCTCAAAGTTGGTCCGACTCATCTGAGGTGCCTTTAATTTGCTCCAAAGCTGAAATTATAAGACAAAATACATTTAGAGTTAATTACAAATGAGTTGCTTTGCTTTTGGAGTGTATTTACCAGAACAAAAAGCTATGAGTTACAGATTAATATCAGCCAGGTCGTATAAGAATGAGGGAAAGGGGTATATACTTAAGTTATATTTTTGTGAAACACTTTCTTTAAACTGGCTGTGAGGGAAAAGTTAGTGAACCCTTTTGAATTCTGCTGAACTGACTGGATTGTCTGACTCCAATTACCCCCATTTCAAGCTGTCAATATTTTATTGAGTGTTTTATATCTATTGCACTTTCATATCTATCTATCTGTCATAGATCTTCTTTTCCTGTCATTGCTCACTATAGCTAACATTGTCAATGATCCTGATTGTTTAAATCACTTATTTAATAAAAGTATGGCAGTTATGCCAGAAATACGAGCACCACAGTAAGCTTGAGAAAGTTGAATTGTGTCATGACCCGATCTCACAGCAATTTTCTCTCGCTCATTTCCTGTTCAGCCTAAATCAATATGTGAGGCATAAAAATCTTCCCAAAATAAATAAAAAATAAGATCAACTTTAGTTATTACTTAAAAAAGAGATAATCTCGCACTTCAAAAGCCATGCACAGAAAAATCCAGAGAATTCCATATAGGCTACAAACTTTCTTTCACAGCTGCACGGTGTCGTTGTAACCGTCTCCTAATGTTGCAGGCAGTCAATGGCACTCACAGAAATATTAGAGTTCTCAGGAGGCCTTTCTCAACATAAAATGAGTCCCCAGCTCAGAAGGGCTGCTATTCTTTGATAAGGTATTGCTGCAGAATGCTGTAAAGAAAACCATTATGAATTGATAATGCTGGGCACAGACTTGTTAATAGAAAAAAAAAAGTCATTTATCTGAAACGTCTCACAATCGTCTGTGAAATGCAAGATGTCATTGAGCTGGTGAAAATGTGTCCCTTAATGAATATTCTGACAATTTCCAAGCATTGTCCTTGACGGCCTAAATGTATGTGAATAGCACAGCGTGTCATGGTTGTAAAATGACATTAATAGAACTGTAATTATACAGCAGCACTGTTATATTTCACTGCTGTGTTATTATGCTTGGCATAATAAAATAATACTTGAGGACTAATAAACAGAATTCTTTGTGTAATTTCTTTAGCGACATACAGTTTACAGTGAGCAACACTGGCCTGCAGTCTTAAAAGTGCTCAAAATACGATGATTTAAACTGGATAAATATTCTTTAATTAAGTCTCATGTGAATTGATAACACCTCAGTTGGAGGGAAACATAGACTTTATGGCTTTACGATATTAATCCACTGGTTTGTGGTTTACCTTAATTGTCATTCACAGAGAAACTTAAAACACAACACCACATATACAGAATAGTTTTTACTTGTTTTGAGAGTGGAGGGGGGGGGGAATAGCAACACTTTAGAGTAAGGTTTCATTAGTTAATGTTAGCTACTTGAACTAACAATGAACAATACATTCATAACAGTATGGAATAATCTTTGTTAATGTTATCTAATGAAAGTATGGTTCCTGTTAGTTCATGTTAATTCAGAATGCATTAAATAATGATAACTTTTGATTTAAATAATGCATTAGTTGAAAGATTAAGAAGTATTGTTCATTCTTAGTTCATGTTCACTAATTAAAAAGTGTTAACAACAATATTATTATTTTCATTTTATTTTTGTTGTGGTTGTATTTTTGTTATTTTTTCCTTTGATTTGAAGTGTAATCTATATTTTTCTTAAAAAGCATATACAATCTTAAAAACCTCAGATCTCATAATCAGTCTGTCCTGAAAGTTTTGTATCTAATAACAAAGCAAATACTATATATAAAAAATCTGTCTTCCTAAAAGCACAATACATTAAAACAAATGAAAGCATGTAGTTTATATGAACAAAACTTTAGTATAGAAGTTTAAAGTACAAAGTAAGTAATATAAAACACATACACACACACAACAGGCTCACTCTAAACAGTCAAGACTTTGAAATGCTAAAGAGCTGAATAAAAGAATAAAAGTATTGGCGAGCAATCCAAGAGTCTAAACAGAGGGGATATCAGGGGATTAATGACTGATTACCATTCATCTCTTAACCTGAAGGAGATCGGCTGCTTGAATCCTCCTTCTCTAGAGGTGAGCATATGGACAGTGCATCTGTTTTTGTGTGGAGTTGAACGATTCTACGTTGAGTATAAAACTGGGATTCTGTCCAACTCAAGAGTAACTTGTCCCCACCTGATAAATGGTGTATGCTTTCCAGATTGCATGTTTGACCATTTAAACTTAATTAATCGCTAGCGTTCAAAGACATTGTTTCATGTTGTTGGAGGCTTAAAAAGTGTTGTTTGTTTTTAAGTTTGGGAACACAAAAAACCGCTAGCAACACTGTGCACCACTTCAAGGCTGATTCAAGTTTGGGCAGCCATACTGTAGTTAACACGAGCAAGTGTTTGTCTTTGGAAACATTAACCAAACATTGAAAGCGATTCAGAAAGAAAATGGGGAGGGGGGGAATCATTAGAACGGTTTCATTTGTCTCCTCAAACACAAATCCCTGAATAAACCATGAGCATCCCTCAAAACAATATGGCTTTCAGCACCACCCACTGGTAGGAAATGCCCCATATAATACTTTAGCCAACAGAAATGATATTCTCACAAGACTTTGACCCTCTGTCATTTCAAACCGCCTTACCTCTCACTCACCCCATCAGAGAGCATTCAATCATCTGTAATTGTAATCACACATCACCCATACAAAACAACTGCTGCAAATGCAATCTATAACTGGACTCGAACAGGGAATGGAAATCCCATTCCTGGGAGCTCAAAAACAAACAATGTGTTAGTCCTATCAGTAACCTCTATCCTGAGAGGACAAGGTTAACATCGACACTCTGTGAATTGGTGCACCCAAAATAACAATCGCACCAAACAACACAATCAAAGCGCTCCCGCGTTCCCTCATTGTTTAATTTTCTGGTTTTTATCTGCGATATCTCCCAGCGTGCTCTTATCTTTGACCCTCAGCTTGTAGCTTTGTGGCAGCTTCCCTTTTAGATGGCTGATGACCTTGGGAGGGATGTCATTAAACCCTGACCCATTTGATGATCCCCTCATGTGGAATACATATGCCAAACGGGAGCCGCTTTCACGCAGCAGGGGTGACGTGAAATACTTACAAAAATATGACTTGACACACTTTATCAAATGGGGAAAGATGAAGACAAAACAGCTGCTGCTGCTGTCGTAAGCAATCTGGCCGTGATTGAATAAAAGTGTCAAGAAAAGGGCCGCTTGATGGTCTTTTGTTCTCTCCCATCCAGGTTGATGTTAGTTTGAGCTGTCAGGGGGGAATCACAGCTGTGTGATTTATCAATACTCCAGTGACCTTGTAGCCGGTGGAGGATGAGAGCACAGCGCCCCCCGTTTGAAATCTTGCTGAATGCCCAGAAACGATCCACATTTTGGGTCTGTGTGCCAAGTGGTGCATCGGCCGCCAAAAGAAGCGAGTTTGCTTGCACTGTGGATTTCTTTGCGAATTGCAAAGAAAAAAAAAGCAACACTGATCAAAAAGGCTCAATGAACAACAATTCTGTGAAGAATTATAATTCTAGCTTAATTTATATTTATATATATATATATATATACTGTTGTTCAATCATAATGCATTCACGATAATTACAAATTGAGTGTATAAACAAATTTAAAAAAGATGGCAAACTATAGAGGCACTGGTCAGTTTTGAGATTTTGGGCTATTTTACTTGTCGTCTTCTAGACGAGTAAGAAGAAAACAACCAAAGTACACATTTAATAGTTCTTTTATTAAACTAAGTCTGCTTGCCTATTAGATTTCAATTACTTCAGTATTTATACAGTATATCAAAAAATTTTAGTGTTTTATTCCTATCTATATTCTAAAGAATTTTGAGGAATTGGGAAGAAAACTAACATTAAATAATCATTTTAACAAAACAAAACAGAAAAGATGTGTGTATATGTGTATACTGTATATAATATATATGTACACACGTTTTAAATCACGTTTTAGTCACCTAATTTAACCCAATCGTTTTAAACTTATGTAAAACAAAGTAGCAGAGACATTTCCACAAATGTGTCTTCATTTTTTTTTTTCCAAAGGACAAGCATTGTTATGATGAACCAGATGTTATACCAGCATTGCACATTCATTACATCCATAAACCCATCTGTGGAATAGATTTTATGCAAATTTTTCAAGGGATCTGCATAAATAAAGTCCTAATTAATACCTCTGAAGAAACCTCTGTACTGTTTGATACTAAAGTGTTCTTAATTACGAAGGGAAAGGTAAGATGCCCCCAGGTAAATCTCAACAAATGGATAGCGATCAAGAGACATGGCGGGTTTTGTACTCCGAAACTTTTGTTCTTCTGACCTGTGATGGAATAATAATTAAAATAATGCACCCTAATGTATGACCCGCTGTGATCATTTCTCATTGGATGGCTTTTTGATAGATTACTGCTTGTGTTATTTAAGTGGAATACCAGCCTGCGTGTTTAAATGCCGTAATGCATATAAAATACTTCATAAATAAAAGCTGACATATACAAAGATATAATAAATTAAATAATTATAACATTATTTTGTTATCCAATATGAAGACAAACATACATTCTAAGTGTGCTTAAGTGTCCAAACGCATACAGTGCATTCGAGAAGTATGTCATATATATATCTGATTACACTCTTAAAAGTCCATTTCCCAGGGTAGACTGGAATCTATTTAAAGTGGTTTCTGTATCGATGCTTCTAATAAAACCTAATTAATTTCCCCTTTTTTCACTAGGAATGCACAACAAGTTTAACCAGATGCCTTTGGAGCAGTCCATTGATTGGCAGGTCTGTTTTTCACCAGACACTGATGGCTTTAATGGTGAAGGTGCCCCTTTGTTCAGATTTTATTGACTTGAGACAGAACAGGCTTAGCTTTATCATAGTATTCCACATCACTTTCAGGGCTTAACCAGCGCATTTCACATGACAGCAAATAATACTATTGGTCAAATAATTCATTAGCACAACAATAAAGAGAATAATAATAGGCAAATCTGTGCATGTACTTGAAGCCGAACAGAGACAAGTGAAGGGAAGGGAGGGGTAGACAGAGGCTAATAGAGACAGCTTTGTCATGTGATTAGTGGTCTGCTCTGAAGGAATCTGGCCAATGACTAAACAGGAGGAGGTGTGGACAGATCAGCTAATGGCTTGGAATGTGGCGGCTAAAGATGAACCAGTTACTATTATATTTCCTCATATACTTCAGCTCATATAGTGCTTTACCTAATACAGCTTCTGACAGATAAACAAACAACAGTGAAAGCTGGTTTTTAGATTCATTATTAAACATTCTGAAAATTATTAATAGAATCTAACATTTCAAGAAGCTTTAAAATGAACATCACTGCATGTTAAACCAAGAAGCATTTTAAGAAAAGACAAACCCAAAAAAATTTAATAATTATGGATACACTACAGTATACTACACCATATCATAATGGTATCGAATGATATTAGATTTTCTTTTTAAATTACACTTGATATTTAATTGTACATGTTTGCTTATTTTACATTAATCACCTAAAGTTAATCTTTAAAAACACTCATATTTTTAAAAAATATAATCTTTAAAATATGCATTTTTTATACTGTACATTATAATTGTATGATTCCTATGCTTTCAGCATTTAAAATGGTATATAATTTTCAGTTATTATAAGGGTTTCTGTTTTGAAAAAATTTTGTTTAAAAAATTGTTTAAAAATTTTTATATCAACAGTTAATCAGTACTGATAAGATGAACATAATTATCGACTTAACAGTAACCTCATCCTTAAAAAATTGTTGGGTTTTTTTGAATAATGCAACAATAGCATTTAATAATGTTCAAAATGAAGAGTGGGCACCTGTGGTTCCTCTGCTAAGACACCTGTGTAAACTTGAAGTGATCTGACATCTGGCTAAAAGTAATTGCACAAATGTCTGAGAATGTCGGTTCTGAGAAAATCAGTTGTTTGCAGATGCTATTTAGCTGAATAAAATATGATTTGGTAATTTAAGTGTGGCTTAAGAGTCTAAATACTTTTTGGGGCCAGTGTAAGCTATTTCAACACCTAACATCTGCTGTGTAGGGTATTTTTTCCTGCTGCCCCCAAAACTGGCAACTGTTTCCTCCAATCTCACAGATGAATAGAGGCATAATGATCTGAGCCTTGAGTGAATATTACAGCATTATAATCTTATTCGTTTGATGCAGCAATTGGACAGATGTTCTCTTGATTTGACGCTTTTTTTGGTTACAAAACGTCCTCCGCGAGGCTTACAAATATTTACCCATGTAGCAGCGTGAAACTCGTTATGCTGGAGTAGTTAAGCTTTGTATGTTTGACTAAAGCATTGCTGTGCTGTTCCTTAATTGCTTCAAATATCCAAACCGCTCAAAGACGTAAATACGTTGTTTTGAAACAATGAGTTAGAGATAAGCTCGCAAATTTAGCTCACTGTTTCAACACGCAATTTATGAATAATCATTTCCTGAAGAAACTTTCTTGAGTGGGTATCGGTATCAGAAATAAAAATTGGACCAAAACTCGAAAGCCATACATGATGGATTTCTGGAGGTTTGTTTATTACAAACAAGCAGCTTTTGGCTTCACAAGACATTAAATGATGGAATAGAGTCGTGTTGTGGATTATTGTGATGTTTTAGCAGCTGTTTATACGGCACCCATTCACTGCAGAGGAACACTGGTGAACAAGTGATTTAATGCTAAATTTCTCCAAATTTGTTCAGATCAAGTAACAAAGTCATTTACATCTTTTATGGCATGAGGGTTAGTAAATATTTAGCTAAATTTTATGTTACACAGAAACAGTCCATTATATGTACAAAAGTAAAAAAGTAGGAATTATTAGTCCATTTGCACATTTCATTCAATTCCAGGCACACTAATAGGAGGTACATTTCAAATAAAAATCTTACATTTTCAGGAGACCGGAATATCATTACTTTTTTTCTTTAAATATGGATACACCTGAGCGTTCCCATAACATTTTGTTCATTCCAGCGTTTAACAAAAAAGCAGTTTCTGCTATCAGATGAATCCTTTCTCTCTCCTTCTCTCTCTCTCTCTCTTTCCTAAACAAGGGATGGGTTGTCTAGCAATGAGAACACCTGTAAGACACAGTTGAGCGTACCTGAGCCAACTGTCCCGACAGAGTCAATATGCAATTATTTCAACTGAAGATCCACCAGTGTCTACATCAAACGCTCCACATTCCTTGGGCAGATTATTATCTTTTATTATTTTGGCCTGCACGGACGAATTGAACTCTATCTGGTTCACATTGCGATGAAATTCGAGACAGCTTGAATGGCAGTGGTATGTTTGGAGTTTGGATAATACTTACCTTTTATGAAAGGGCCAACGGCAGAGGGAGATTAATAACTGAACACTGAGTGCCTTTCACTGATACTATCCCTCTGGTCGTCTTGTAAAAGCCTGTTGAGAGGTTAAATTAAATTGCTGTAATAAATGTTTGGTTTCAGCGACGCTGTATCATTGAAAATCAAACAAACACCGACAGGCTTCTGTGCGATGAGGATCAGAGAGGGAAAATGAATAGGCGGCGAGGGGCGTGGGGGGGGGGCATGTAGCGAAGTATTATGTACATTTGAAACTTACTTGTTTTCACTTAAACATTAATTAAATTGGAGCTGGAGGAACAATTATATTGATGAATGTTTTTGGAGCTACTGTAATTAAATTAATCCATTTAATTAACAAATTATATTGAACTCTTCCCCAGAGAGCAAAATTAGACTTGTGTTCTCTCTTACAAACAAGCAAAAATAATGGTGTGGAAATGATTGCAAAGATCAGAAGGAAATGAAACTGTGTCAAATAAAATGCACAGACAAAAGCAAACCGATGGAGTGTATATTGTCATCTGTTGTAACACAATCACGGATGATTGTAACGCACGGGGGAAAACATAATTGGATCAAAACTTTTTCATACCTTAATGGGCTACTCTAGAGAGACCCTCATTTGCAAATTAAATTTGATAGCATTCTGACAGCACATTGCAGCACTTAAATTACTAAATTATTACAACAACTTACATTATGCTCAAATAAGCGGTTCAAAGGGCTTAAAAGTCTCACACTTTAATGTATTGTATACTGGATCAATTAATTAAATAACATATAAAACTGCAGAATTAGTGGCCTATTGTAATGCTACTACACATTGGGTCATTCAGCAACTACTACTTCGACTACTACTGATTAATAATAATCATAATAAACCTTAAAGAAGAATAGAATATTGTTTTATTAATAACAAGTATTTTTATGCATGTGATAATCATATTCAGTTAGATCCCAGATGACTAGCGACGAAACAATGCCATCTAGAGGTAGTGAGCTGATACTACAATAAGATTGGCCTACTCTGACAAAAGAGGGCCTAGATCAAATTTTCTCTTTTTCATGTCATCAAGAAAAACTAAGGCAGACAAAGCCATGACTGAAGGTGTTATTTGAGCCTATGCTATATTAATTAAGACTTCTGTACCAAATTAATTACAATAACACGGAGAAAGCGTTTTAATAACATCGTTAGTTACCTCACGTTGTGTCTACTCAGAGGAAAGCTGAAGAGTCTCTTTTGGATGTTGATTCTTCTCATTGAGTCCGTCGGGCCTGTTTGAGAAAAAGGGAGGTAGAATCATTTTACTGTCTTAATCTTAGATGAGCGTTCAGGATTAATACTATTTTCGTAGAATCGAACGTAAAACAAAACTCAACGAAGTATACGCGCAAGGCGTTGAATAAACTAATTATGGAAACAGCTTGACTTTCATCTTTAACTTGTTTATATTGCATACTCATTTATTTTGGATTGCGCAAAAATCCAATCCAATCAAAAATAGCTGTTTATTACAAAAATAATTACTAGACAATTTTGAGACAAGTCATGTAATTTGCTTAAAAAGGCGCTCGTGATTTACGCTGCAACCATACGCTAAAGTTGCCGTCTCCTTGGTAACAATATTAATTTTATTTGGAAAAATAGGCATCAGAATTAAAAAAAAATGGTTCTGAGTTTTGAGGAAGGAGTTCTGAAAGTTGTTGACTTGAAAATATTGAACAATGTCATAAAAACTCACTGGCTTGTATTAATATTAACTAGTATATTTTCTTCAGAACACAAACAGTGGTTTAGGCCTAAGATATCTTTTTCGGTGTTTGGGGAAATTGGTGGTTCTGAATTTGTAATCTCTCAAATTCTCTCTCTTTCAAGTTTTGTTGTGTTGCAAACAATTTCAGTTCTTACAAGACTTATTTGGAACAATCGCTTTAATTTATATAATGACAAGTCTTTATTTTATGAAAATTGCTTTAACTTCTCTGTTAAATAGGATGGATATCCATGGTGACGTTTTCATTTTTTTCAATGAGTTTAGTGACTCATAATGTCTTATTAACCCTTTTGCAAAATATTTAATTGTATTATTAGCTACATTCAATTTCATTTTTTATAAAAATATATCTTGAATTTCTAATTCAAATGTAACTAATACTGCAATATAACTTATAGTTATGTCTGTTTTATATATTTGCAACTGTGAATTTTGATATTTCTTACTTTTGCTGGCGTATGTTTTAATTTTCAATAAAAAAATCTCTTCCTTTAGTAAGAGAATATGATCCTTGTGTATTACTTTCTATATTTTAAAACCTGCAGTGTTTTATATTCTAATATAAAATATTATATATTCTTCTCATGTAAATTATTTGCTGGTTGCCATGTTTGCTGATGGAAATTCAGTTCATGGATCACAGTTAGTTACGGCATCCACCAGTAGAGGCTGATTCAGCCAAACCGTGACCTCTTGACAAAATCCAGTTGCTGATAGAGTGCTACACTGATGACATATTTTTGTAGGACAATCCAAAAGCTAGCTTCACATTTGTTCCCTCAAAAAGTTTGAGAAAAAATAGTTTTCTAGAATTTGATATAAACACAATAAGGTTGTAAAAACAGAAAAAATGATGATGATGTTTAATACCCATGACAACCTATGTTGTTCCATTTAGCCACTTGTTAGCAGCAACCTTTTCCAAGTAAAATTCAGAATGTGATTATATTACTGATATTTTAATGCCAGCAAATAAAGCATGAAAATAATTTTAACTTGTGTTATTCACAGACCCCAAACATTTTAACAAAAACCCATTCAGTAATCCCACTGACTTCAGGGCGATGAAACTGGAAGTGCTAAAATGCAACAGATTATCCCCCAAGAAGTGATGTTATTTTAGTGGAAAACAACAACAGTAAGTCTCAACATTAGTCTGGTTTTAGTACTACTGTATAAAAAAGTTTTGGTTTTGAATAGTCTGACTGTGGGAAACTCCAACATCATTTTCACCTGATTGCTTTTCTTATTACTTTCAAATTATCGTAATTTTGCTTCAACAGCTTCTTAATTAATGTTTTTTCTACAGCTAGGCTTGGTGAATTTGAAAGATCAAAGATCCACAAAATGATAGCAGCCACACTTTTTTAAAGAAACTGGGTTGAACTAACATTAATTTTAATTTGGCTTATGGTTAATAACAGAAATGCCTACTCACTCCTAAATCCTAATCTGATAGAAGCAGTCCTAAATAGATGCTTTCTTTTCTTGTTTTTTCTTTCACCAAAGCAGAACAGTCCCTCAATATAATTGTGTTGACAGATGGTGGCTAAATGTAACTGTTATTGATGCATTTGGTGAGCCTACATTATATAACCAGGAAAAAGAAGATGACGCTAGCGAGCAAATGTGACAGTTTTTCAGTTTTGTTTCATGTTTTCCCAAATGTCACTCAGACAAATTGAAAAGTGAGTCTAACATGTGAGCCTGGGACCAGAGAAAGAGAGTAAGCTATGATTGATATTTCCTACCAGACAAGTTGTGTTGACAGTGTTTATACATAATCACACAAATCTCCTCATCAAAAGCCTAAGATTGACTCTCACTCCTTTTAGTCATTAACGTGCAAACTGTTTTGCCGTAAATTGCACTGAGAGAACATGCTGAACCTCATGACTGCAAAAGACTGATGACTTCTATACTTTGGAATAACCGTCTACTAAAAAAACTGTTTTTTTGGAGGGTTTTTTTTAGCTATTCCACAGTGTATAAACAAATGTTTTTCTCAGTTTTTCTCTCGTACAGTATATCTACATAACTGCTGTTAAATCCATGTCAAATATGATCTTATTTAAAGCGTAACACAAGAACAAAAACTAATTACATTGATGTTTACCTGTCTTGGTGGTGCTCAGCTCTTCACTTCCAACAGTTTGTATTTGTCTAATCTGAGATGATCTTCATGGGAGACCAGAACAACTAGATGAGCCCTGTGGACAGATCGCTGGAACCAGATGCACACAAACACACACAATATACGTTCTTTACACAATCTGACATGTGTTTAAAATTGAACTGGAAATTAGGTGCTGGGCGTCCGGCCAGAGGAGAACTGGTCCCAACTAAACCTGGTTCTCCCAAGGTTTTTTTCCCCCATTCTCTCACGAATGGGGTTTTGGTTCCTTGCCGCTGTCGCCTCTAGCTTGCTTAGTTGGGGACACCTGATTCGTCGTCTTGACTACAGAGACCGTCTCTGAATTTGATAAATAAATTGTTTAATTCTCTTCATTACACATTACCATCACTTTGTTCTACTATTTGATAATGTTTAGTGCTTTGCTACAATCTGTATTTTTAAAAGCGCTACATAAATAAAAGTGACCCATAACCCATATTCATCAATAAAACATCTCAACTCTCTTTCTAATTTTTTTTTTTTTGTCTGTGTTCTAGTTCACATGTCACAAAAACACAAATACTCACATGGATTAAGTAGTTCTTTTCAGTGCCATTGAGCATTAAATATTATCTTAAAAATCTCTTTCAGTAAGCCACCCATAATTCCACTGACAATGTGGGCTTCCTGGCACACCACACCCTTTAAAACTATATCTTTACACTTGACATCATAACCTGCTTTTCCTAAAATATCACTGAATATGAATGCAAACCTTTTGAGAAAACATGAAAAACTTAATATATTGAATTTTAATTTCAGGATCAAATATCTTTTCTTGTGCATGACCATGTTTGTTGTAGGGCGTGAGAGAATTTGACCACTTGGTGCAAGTACTTTGAAAACACCATAGAGCTCACACTGTATATTTGTCATGAAGGTTGTGTTAAAAATACAGTCCATTTGCAGTATACAGTACATGGCATGATTGTAACCTGCAATAAGAATTCACAATTCATCTGTGGTAAATAGTTTTTAGTCATGTGAGTTTATTAGTAGTATGTACAGTAGATGCTCGCTCACATGCTTTGCATTTTCTGAAGTCTGGCATCCAATTGTCGGCATATTCTGAGTTTTTAATGACATGCAACATGAATTACTTGCATTCATATGCTGATGTCCGTGTGCCAACATCAACAGATGCTCCCTGGCTGCTATGATCCTTAAATTCTCTAATGAGCAACACAAAATACTCGCCTTTGATGCACATACAATACATAACTAGATTTAGTGGATCTTGATTTAACATTTGTCAATGTGGCATGGCACAAATAATGTTTGTGCATGTATGTCACAAATAGACTTCATGACAAACACATCAATTAAATAAATGTAAAAATCTGTATTTTAGCAGTATTTTAAATGAACGTCTGCTGTCTACAATCCAGCGAACACATACTGCATTTGAAAGTCAATGGGGTCCAAAACAACACTGGACTCCCCCTAAAAAACATTATTTTAAAATATCTTAACTGTTTCACATATGAAAGTAAGTCATGTGGGTTTTTGAATGACCTGAGAGTGAATAAATAAAAACAGAATTTATTTTTTTTTTTTACACAAAACTATTATCTGATTAATGCTGCAAATCTGAATCAATTGCATTTTCGGAAAAACAGCTCTAACTTCACAAAGAGAAACATCAGAGGTCTGTCACATTGTTCCAGTTTTTCAGTGGTTTGTCTGCCCCCAGAACAAATGTCTAAACCTGTCCAACATGTGTCTTTGTTTTCCTGATATACCTATGTTTGGTTTTCAAATACTTCTGTAAAGCAGGACAATGCAGGTTCACATACGAATGATGGGAACGGCCTTTATTTCGACATCACAATTCATTTGTCATGCTAACACATACTGTATGTTTCATTTATTGTAATATTGATTTCCTTTTATAAGAAAATGAAACCTTCACGCGTATTTCTACTAATCAGCACCATTTTGATGGGGTTTTTTTTTACATATTTGAGCATTGAAACATCCTGCCACAATCATAGAGCCTTTTAGACTTCCTGTAACTATACATTTTGGATTTTTTTGTTGTTCTTGAGATTTTTACAGCATAACAGGTTTTATGACCGAAACTATCCTTAGGTGACATCAAATTTGTCCACAAATCAGCTTACCAAGGCATTTCAAGTGATCGTTTATGATCGTGTGCTATTTTAATCAAAACATTCCTGATATTTTATCCCTGGCAGCAACTTTGCCTACTTCAACACTTCTCCTAGCATGTTGGCATAGAACACGCAATCCACACAGGCAGCTGCAGTGCAGTCAAGCAGTTTTGCATACCAGCACATATGGCCCAAGGGAGAGAGAGAGAAAGAAAGAAAGGGAGAGGGGCATAAATGGGAATTAACCCATTCCATGGAATTCCATACTGTATTCACAAGAACTAAGTCAAATACAACAGAATCGGTTTAGTCTGTACTGTAGGATTACCTTTGAGCGTTGTTGGTTCAAACAGTGTTATAATTTATTATATTTAATTTAGCTTAAACATTTTGGTAAACAATTTCAGATATTTAGTCTCACTTTATTTTACATAGTAGTAATATTTCACTAATTTTAGTGGGTAAATAATATATATATATATATATATATATATATATATATATATATATAAAAAGCATAATTACTCAAGTCTTCAGTGTCACATGATACT
>JAUCMS010000153.1:11435912-11451921 GCA_032357445.1 Enteromius radiatus | reverse complement strand
GATGAGCAGAAGAAACATCTTTAAAAACCATTAAATATCTTACTGACCCCAAATTTTTGAACGGTAGTGTATATATATATATATATTTCATATAATTTAATGGCATATACACCAAACATCTTTTGACACCAAAAGATCTGATGTTAAAGTTCTGGCAACTACAACAGCCAGTTTTAAAAATATATAATAATAATAATACATTTATTTATTTATTACAGTGCATTGCCTTTTTTCTTTTCTTTTCTTTTCTTTGCAACACTATTGCAGATCCGGAAAACCTGTTTTGTGAATTATTAAATGTATGATGAGAAAGCCCCGCCCCATTTTGAGGCATTGAAACGAGGCAGTTGCGTAATTTGTCTTGTCAAACGCGTAAAGAGCTTGACATCTCGGGCTGGCTGTCGTGTCGTTCTCATTTGCGGCATATTGAATGACGTGATCTCCAGTTTATTTCAGCAGAGGACATGCGGTTATGGGCAACGCTTTGTTGAGCAGGATCCACGGCTAGAATAAAACACCTCTAAGAACTGAACGAGGCATTGAGAGAGGACGATTACAGTGGATTTAATGACACTCCATCAAAGCATCACATTCTGGTAGAGTCGATCTGTAATCGCATGTTACATTGATAAACAGTGCTGGCTGGCAAGCTTTCCTAAATGCTTGTGTTGTTTATGCTCTTGATCTAAAACATAACATAGCCGCTGACCAGCTTCTATTTTATAGTACGTTAATGTTTCTAATGGTGTTCTCCAGTACGTTATGCTGTATGTAGGAAGCAACGCTGGATGAATTGTGCCGAACTCTGCACTGACCTTAATCTGAAAACTCCATAACAGCAGAGCAGCTGTAGGCTCTAAATTCAGATGGAGTATTTCCTAGTTTATGGATGGCAGAGAGCGAGGGGGTTCCTCCTTCTGTGTAAGGTAGCAACAAGCCTGTGTATTTAGAGATGCACTCAAGCTGACTCGAAAATGGCTGAAATTCTAACTTTGAGTTTAAAAGTGTGAATAAACATGTGACAAAAAGGTCAGTCAGGTTAAAGATGCATTCCTCTAAACTTGTCTCGAAATTCTCAGGAATTTATGCATTGCTTACTATATAACTTAAAGGATTTATGACAGAGGGTTATATATAATAAGTGAAGAAAGCTATACTTTAACATTACCATGTCAATGATAGTTGATTGGCTGGATATATGCAATGTTTTGAGCCAATCAGCTGAGTGATAAATACCATGTGACTAATGACTGTAACTGTAGGCTAGAGTATCGTGCTGATGGCACCATAAAAACACACACACACAGTCCCAAAACCTTCAGTGAGCAACCATCCTGACTTGTGTTGTGTACTCAGCCCAACAAAGAATCAGACAATGTAAAAATATAACATAATGAAATATTTACATAGAATATAGACAATACAGCAAGATTACAGATTTGGCTATAAGGGACATGCTAGCCTGTATTTTTGCTAGGTTTTCAAACTCATTTCAGCTCATGTATTGTATGTTTGTGTGCTGAATGAAAACTCTATTCTCTGTTCCTCAGATCAAAAGAGACATGGATGGATACCTGCCGCCTCAGTTTCACACATTGTCAGACCATAAGAAGTTTTGTCAAGACAATTCCCTCACGATGGACCAAGGCATGCCATACAGCATAAACATGAATGTTTTTTTACCGGACGTCACCTACCTACGGACCGGCATGTGTAGACCCGTGAGGTCTGGGGCGCCACAGATAAAAACAGAACCTCTGCATTCATCTTTCAACTACTCTAGTTGTCACGGCTCGGTCGCGCCTGCCGTTACGCACCCAGAGTACACAAACCTCTACAGCCCATCTGCGGAAAATGGTAGCAATGTTTACATCAAGCACGAGCAGCCATCCCTCGAATTCCCAGACGTTCCACTTTTTCAGCTGTTGAATTCGGATCTTGAGCCCAATGGTGGCCATCCTTGCACAGATTCCCATAATGCCACATGTCCTCCGATGCCGACGTATAACAGCATTCACACACACCCCAGCCAGATTGCAGAACGACCGCATTGTAATATGGGCAACAGTGGATATACGCTACCTTCCCAGTTTGGTCAGCATCCTCAGAAGAGGGCATCCTATCTACCACCCTCCCCTCCAAACTCAGAACCGGGCAGCCCAGACAGGAGGAAGGAACTCATACAGAACTTATCGCCACCGCCATCATATGCTGCCAGCATGGCGTCTAAAATGGCAGGTCTTACCCCTGGACAGGCACTTTCTGTTCAAACACAAGCAGTACCTGCCCAGTACAACCGTAGAAACAATCCCGATCTAGACAAAAGGAGAATACATCACTGTGATGTACCAGGTGAGATTGAATTTAGCATCTTTACACTTAAGTTTGTGACCATAGCATACACGTTATATGAAAAAAAACATTCAAGGCCTTAAAAGGAAGCTGCATAACCCATATGACGCAGTGCAGGCTTAAATGGCTATTCAGATAATTTAATGTTGTTGAATAGACATTGTGGACTGACATGACTAAACTTCGGGCAATTACCGGTCTCTAGGTTGGACTTTGACTGACTAAGAGGCTTAGGACACAATGGTGAAACCTTTTTGACATTGTATATGTGGCTGCTGGACAAGTCAGAGCTGGCCAGAATGTTATTTCAAAGGGTAGTTCACCCCAAAATGGAAATTTCCTCACCCTTGTGTTGTTTTAAGCCTACGTGACATTATTCTTTCTGTAGAACAGAAAAGAACATATTTTGAAGAACTTCTTTGACTTTTATATGGATAAAACCGCTTTTTCCAAAGTCATGCAGATTTGGAATTAAATTAATTCACAGATTATATATTTTTTTTTGGGCGAACTGTCCCTATAATGTTTAAATAATGGATATGAGCTTAAAAGTTATGGTATGTATTAACATTTATTGTATTCTTACACATCAGGATGTAAGAAGGTCTACACTAAGTCCTCACATTTGAAGGCCCATTTACGTACTCACACAGGTAAGACATTAAATAAACATGATCACACAAAAAAGAGAGCTTTTCAGTGTATTACTGCTGTCACACAGTATTTATGTGAAAATAACATTTAATTTAATATATAAAAAAAATGTTAGTAATAAATCCAGAGATTACTATTCACAAAGTTCACATATTCTCTCTCAGCAAATGCTGACATTTTTACTTGAAACCATCTTAAAACAGACCCAAACTATACTGTTCTGTTATTTATTTAACAGATATACTAATCAACACAACCAAAGCATATCTTTACCAACTGAAGAGATTTCCTGATCATTGATCTGGTGAAGAATTGATCATTTTGAATGATTCATTAAAAGAACTGACTCATAAGAATCATTTGGTTGTGAAAGGTACTGCAGTGGTTGTGTTCCATGTATTTGATTCATTAAAAAGAACCAGATTTGACATTTGTTTGTGAACCAGGCTACACCGGTCAGCCTGTGAGTGTGACTCTATAGAAAAACCTTTTCTTGCCATTATCATGCAGTACACAGTTTCATCTCATCAAATTGTGATGGTGTTCTCCCCTCAACCTGTATTGGCCTGTGTTTTGTTGCAGGCGAAAAGCCATACAAGTGCTCATGGGAGGGGTGCGACTGGCGATTCGCCCGCTCTGACGAGCTAACGCGCCACTTCAGGAAGCACACGGGGGCCAAACCTTTCCAGTGCGCCGTATGTAGCCGTTGCTTCTCCCGATCGGACCACCTGGCCCTCCACATGAAAAGACACCAGAACTAGAGCCGCCTGCTCTCGTTGTACTGACGGTGCCGCGGGAGGGCTATCAGGACCTCTGTTGATGATTCTAATTAGGATTTGGGTGTGTTGGTTAATCTTGGGTTTTGGCAGTTCATCAGGTACAACAGGACCAAACCCTGCCGTCGGTACAGCTCCTGTGGTCACAAAACCAGCTAATTGATGAGAACTTGGCTCATTTGTCAGATGGGACATTCTTTTTGACATTTTTGTTTGTTTCTTTGTTTGTCTGCATACTTTAAGGTCATCGTTTATGACATAACTACTTTTAATGTGCCTTTTTTACCTTGTAGGTGCCATGTAAAAACAAGAACTTGTGGGCAATTTTAATCTTCTTTAAAGCAATATTCCAGATTTAATACAAGTTAAGACTAATTGACTTCATTTGTGACATAATTTTGATCACGTTAAACACATAAAAATAAGGACTTGTGGCTATGCTATTGAAACATTGAAAATGTTAACATTTACAAGATTGGCTGCATTTACTTGTTGTTGTAACGTAGATTTTGGAAGTTGAAATTAATTATGGTAATCAACATTATGCCACAGGTTCTATCGACTGAGTTGAACTTTTATTGAACCCAGAATATTCCTGTAAATGACTATTCATACTTGTATCACAAGGTAAATCATAAAATGCGCTGTAGTCTTGGTTGTAGAACCAAACCGCAGAACAGTCATGAGGATGTGAGCTACAAATGCTGAGTCACAATGAATTAATGTCTCTTAAAAGCAGCACTTGATAAGAAACAGAGCTTCAGAAATTTGTGCGGGAGCCACCGGGTAATTAGAAAATTAAATGTAGCTTCAGAACACCAAAGAGTTGGATGAAGTCCAAACTATGATATGTTTCGAGGGGAATTGCTTTATGTAGGCAAAATGTTTGAAAGAGCACAATCTGAAGATTGATTGAACTCCTTTATGTTAAGTCCTGTGTTTTACTGAAATGCAATAAGTGGTACAAATGCTGTATTTTTCCTGGCGAGAGGACAGGTCGGATATCGATTACTTCCATAGTTGTTTATTTTCCTTACTATGCATTTGTTTGGGATAAATGATAGCTTTAAATGTACATATAACGTGTATTTATTTTGCACAGATTATTTTTTTTAATTTCTATTTTATAAAATGTAACTCAACGCTTACATGAAATGTGCACCGGGTTACTGGGAAGTGGTTTTAGAAATCTTTATTCAAACTAAAAGTGCTCAAAATGGCCACATTATGTGGAACAATGTGGCAGCTGATTGTTTACGTTAGTTGGTTTGGCTTATGGTGTGTGTTACATCTGTATGTGTGGCCCCATAAAACCTCTTATTTTCCATTACAGTGATAAAAATGTTTTTCGCCTTATTTTTCAGAGATTGCAAATGCATAACAGAAGGGACTCGTTACACATGACAAGCCAATGTTGTTCCTGGGATGGAAGTAAAATAGATTGGGGACATATGGAGTTTGTTTTTATCTGAGGTAATGTAATACGAGGATCCACAATGTTTATATCTTTTGAGAGAGAGAGAGAGAGAGGAAGAACATATATTTGTAACTAAAATTGGTGACCAAAACCGAAAGAGAAAAAGTCTAATTGCTGTAATTAAAGGTTCAAACTGCTTAAGTGTAAAATGTTTAACACACCCATTAATCACTCTAATTTGCAGCACTTAGATGAGTACAGTTAATGTTAAATGCATACATCATTACTGTTATTACACATAATATGGAGGCAGGTCTTTAAAGTCTCAGTCTGTCAGGTTAAACTGGAGTGTCCAGTCATCCTGGCTCACATGTGATTCGGTGAATAAATGGAGGTGTGGTTACAGTTGCTAATACATGCTGTCAGATTTAAGTTAAAAGTTGATCGTATTGAGTGGTAACACCCAATTAAATTGATACTATAATTATCTCGCCTGTATACAAATCACTGAGTAAGAGTAGAATGAAAATAACCTGACATTTTCACAATGCATTCCTTTCATCGCTAGGGTGTATATTATTTTCTGAAACAGTTCTTACATAAGCGAGCAATTCTGAACATGAGCACTTCACTTTTTTTCCCTCCGCTTAATATGAGTGTAGTACTATTTACGGTAACATTTTATTTCGATAGTCCACTTTAAATATTCTACTAACAGTAAGTAACTTTGCAACTACATGTCAACTAACAGTAGACTGTCTGCCTAATATCTTCTAACACTTTATTTTGATGGATCCACAACATACTACATACTGACTATCAGAAACTTTGCAAGTATATGTCAACTTCAACTTGTCAAATTCTAGTAACCCTAAACCTACCCTAACAGTCTAATCTGAAAGCTAGTAGACATGTAGTTACAAAGTTACTTACAGTTACTATATCTCTCAAAATAAAGTGTAACCCTATATACTCCTGTTATTGTGCAGAAATCACAGTTAGGCCCACACAAGAACAAAAACACCAAGTGAATAGACTGTATGTTATTGTATTGTTAAATTTCTTTAAAAGACGCCTTCTCTCCGGGGTTATATATGGAGATATCACAGAACTTAGTAAGTAGCTATGTATGCTAACAAATACTATGGAATGGTGGAGGATTTTTTTAGTATTTATCAAATATAGGTACCATTTTTAAATAAAATACAAGACAGTTGCCACTTGTGACAACATATTATCCAGTGTATGGTGTGAATTTTATTCGTCTAGCCTCTTTTTAGCAGAGGTTAGCATGTTAGCTGCATGCTAAATCAGCACATATCACATAGCACCTTTAAGTAAAGACTCCCCGGACAAAGAGGGTTGCTATTTGATTATTAGTGATTGATGGCTAGTTACTTTAAGATTCTGTGTTATATAATACTTGTTAAGCATGCCCGGCTGCTTTGTCTCTGAGGAAGATTGTTATCGTGAAGTCGATGCCTTCATGTTTCTTTGAAAAGCCCTGTGTCAATAGGGAACTCATTTATTTTCTTTCATGGAAAGGAACAAGTTTAATTCACTATTTGACCTGACATTTGGATGATCTTTGCAGATGAGAGTATGGATCAAACAGTAGCTCAGCTGTGATCCTCTTTAGTGGATGCCATTTACTGAAAGAACTTATAGGACCATTGTGATGATGCCTTAAGGGAAAACTATTGAGTTATCACACTGAAAGCAATATCAGTGGGAACGTTTCATAAGACTCAAAAAATAGAGTAATCCTATGTTGTTCATCTGACTTAAAAGCATTATTTGCACATCCTATGTTTAAAGATATAAAAAGACCCTGCAGTGGATATAGATAAAAAAATCTCAAAAAAAATAATGCTCATAATTTGCACAAAACTACAGTAATATCGGAAAATATATACAATTTCAAATAACTGTCTTCTATTGTAATATATTTTATAAAGAATTGTATTCTTGTGATTGCAAAGCTGAATTTTTAGCAGTCATTTAGTCTTCGGTCTCGAGATCATTCTAAAATGATTTGGTGTTTTAGAATAATTTCTTTATATCAGGTTTGAAAATAGTTGGGCTGCTTAACATTTCTGTAAAAACCATAATACATTTTTTTGTTTCAGGGTTGTTTATTTAAAAAATAACTAATAAGAATAATAATTAACGTTTATAAATACCTTTACTGACATTTTTGTTTAATTTAATATGCCCTGGATGGATTCTGAAAGGGATTCACTTTTTATAAAAATGGACTTAAAATAATTTAAAAGCACAAAACAAATTGGAATTATAGTGTGTAAATGATTAATATTTAATGTTGTAGCTTTAGTACTTATTAGCTTGTTAGAAACTAGTGTTATGTTACTCAAATTCAAAATAGTATATAAATTATCATGGAAATCAATGTGGCAAAAATACTAATCAAGTAGTAAATACATGCGTTTATGCCAATATGTTCCATACAAAATGCAAGTTTATTAACTTCCATGCCTCCGATTAGATTATCAAACAAGTATAATGTGTAACCTCAATTTCAATTCACAGCTCAATCTTCTGGAAAAAAAAAAGAAAAGAAAATACAGAATAGCAAAAAGCACAGAATATTCAGACAACTTCTGGTGAAACAAAATAAAGCTGAAACACTTTTAACCTCTGAAACGATTCGGACGTGACAACTTCCAGCAGGATCCAATGGGAAGAGAATCCCTTTGAAGTGTAGCAGGGTAAAATATCACAACTTTACAGTAAAACCAAAAAGGAGGGGGGGAAAAAAGCTCTGAATATATTTACAATACACACTATACATAAATACAAGAAAGATAATTACAGAATATCAGCAAAACAAGAAACGAAGGCCATTGAGTAAATACTTGATTCCAAAGAAAGTAAAGTAAATACATAAACAAAGGCAATATTTTACAGAGACTCAAGAGGGGAAATGCTGTTCACGGAGGAATTATGCCGTACCACCAGTGTCTTAACATTCAGAATATTTCCTGCGACTGCTCGATTTCCATAACTGGGGACGCATGAGAAGTTCACACAATTTTATAAAGTTAGAGGTAAACCAGAGTCCTGTTAATTAAGCAAATGTGTCCTTTCATAGGTGAGTAATACCATATAAATCTTATGCAGCTTCCATAGGAGACACATAAAGAATGTTCAAGAAACACCAACCGGGATATTTACAGCTTCAAAATGGTTCATAAGGCTCAGTGCATTTAAAAGGAAAAGATCTTTGTGTCGTGTCTGGGTTATTAAACCAGGGATACCGTCAAAATCTTAATACTAGGCACTCATCAATATTGCATAACTTTGACCCTGTTTGCCTTTACAAAATTATGCCACAAGAAAACATAAGAATGCCAAAGGGGAGGGAAAGCAATGCAGAATTGAGTAAAACAACCCTTTCTTTTTTTAGTTTTTAAAGAAATTAAATCTATACTTGTATATTGGTTGCTCGTGATTCTTGAATACTGTGTTGGAAACGTTCGTGTTATTGGGTTGTTTCTGCTTTATTCACATTTTTAGAACCAGTATAAAAACATTGAAATTGCTAAAAATGAAGCAGCACCGCCCGAATACTGTAATGAGCTGAACATTTGATTTGATTGTTCATAAAAACTGCATGCAACTGCTAGCGGTTTCATTAAACCGGCTCTACATGTGCTTATACAGGGACACTTCAGCCGAAAATGGAAAATTCTGTCATCATTTACTCACCTTCATGCCATTCCAGACCTGACTTTCTTTCTTGTCACACAAAAGCACTTGTTTTTGTCCTAAAAATGTCAAAACAAAATTCTTCAAAATATCTTCTTTTGTGCTTCTCAGAAAAAAAAAGTCATACAGGTTTGCGATAACATGAAGGTGAGTACACGATGACAGATTTTTTTTTTTTGAAGCATCCCTTTAAGATGACAAGCCTTCATTATTTCTCAAACATTGAACAGTTGAATATTTTTTATTATATTAGCTGAATGAATGTCTCTGAAAAATCTGCATATTACGTATAAAGATAATCCCTTGTATTTTTAAAAAAGCCCTATTTTAATAGGTATTTACAGCCTGTAAAACTGAGCAATATCTTTTCACTTTCACATATATTACAACATCTTTAAAAGTATTTTTTTTTGTACAGAAAATAGTCATATGCAGATGAAGTGCCTCACATTACAGACACGCTTCAAAATACAGAATATGATGATAAGATACATTGGTGATTAATGTCACGTCTATCTTAAAATAATTACTTCCATACTTCATAAAAACAAGGTGCTCATGTTATGTTCAAGCCCATATACAACAGACACACACGTGTGTACACAAACACATAGTGAGGAACATAAAACATGGTGCATCGTAATACTTCAGAACAAACAAACAATGTTAGAAATGGATTGGTCATCTCTAACGGACAAACGGTTACCAAGTAATGAATGTTTCTATTGATACGTTTCCTTTCACAGCATTTGACTTTTGTTTTCTTTTGTTGGTGACGAAAAGTCCCTACATGCCTCAGCAACTGTGACGGATTGTAGATTTAGTCAGCATGTTTGATCAGCCCTGCGTGCACAGGCAGACCAAAGTCAATGTAAGATCTAGTATATCTAATCATTTGAAAGCGGTCACAAGGCTTTCTGTGGCCACTTGAAAGTGCATATGGATCACAGGGACAGAATGACAATTGACAATTTACTACAGCTCTCCTTTAAAAACAAAACAAAAAAACCCAGAACTTAGACATCTTAGTGAAAACCTCTACCTCAATGTGAACGGCACAGCGTGGAACATACAGTGAATTTATCTGGATACAGTATGTGAAAGAATTAGCTGTATTCACACAAGTGCGGCATATTGCTTTTCTGAGTATCTTAATGTAGTGTGTGTCTATATATATGTGTGTGTGTGTGTGTGTGTGTGTTTAATTTAAGAAATCTCTCGTAGAATTCTACAACAATAAAGCAACAGAATGAACAACAGACAGACAGATAGATAGACAGAAAGGAGAAAATTTCTTAAATAAACATTAGAACAGATTCTGATATGGCTCAGTAAATATCTGAATCACTTTCTAACATCTTCAACATTAGAATGCATAAAGAAAATATTAAAATGAAAAAAAAAAAAAAACAAGAAGAAGAAGAAGGTGATAAACAGCTAAGAGAGTCTATCAGGGATCACTTTGTAATCCGGCTCACTGGCTGCCCTCTACTGGTGACTCTGGAGATTGTTCAATTGCTGTGATGCTAGGATGATGCTAAAATATATGCAGGTGGGAAAATTAATCAAATTGGTACATTGGTAACACTTCACAATAAAGTTGTAGTAATAATTAATATTATTAATGCATTAGGTATCATGACCTAACCCATGAACAATACTTTAACAGCACTTATTTACTTGGGTTATTGTTCATTTCTATACGCTTCACACCAATAGCAAACGTTTCAGGTGTTGACTATTATTACTGTATGATGAACAAAGGTGAATAGTGTAATATATCATGAAAAAAACAATAGTATATTTAGAATTTCCTATTTACTTAGATTAAAAATGCTTGTACATGCTCAAGTTTGGGGTCATAAAAAAAAAAAACCCAACATACAACCCCAAACTTGAGCATTTAATATTTCTTAAAATAATATTTCCCGTCTTTTTTGTTTTTTTTTTTATTTACGACCTTAAAATAGTATTTACGGTCTTAATCAACACACTTTCTTTACAGAAAGGAGGCATTAAATTGAACCGATTTGACAGTAATTAATTTAAAAGGTTACAAAAGATTTCTATATCAAATAAATATATTTATATTCATTACATCAAAATCCTGAAACAAACTGTATCACGATTTCCACAAAAATATTTAAAGCACAGCTGTTAACAGAACATGTTTCTTGAGCACTAAAAGAAAATGTCAATGTACAGGCTATTGTAAATTCAGCTTTGCCATTATAAGAATAAATTATACTTTATATTAATATGTATTCATAAATATATGATTATTTAAATTAGACCGTTATTTAAATTAACAGTTGTAATATTGATTCATAATGAGTAGATCTAATATGAGTTTTTAAAAACATTACAATTCTTACTGACCCCCAAATTTCTAAATGGTAATGTACATTGTTAGCTCATTGTTACCTAATGCATTAACTAGTGAAGTGTTATCAAAATAACTAGCATGGATGGATACACTAATGTTTGTAAAGACACTTCATAAATACAAAGTTAAGAACAAAATCAATGAACAGTGACCATAACTGACATCAGGCTTCATAGTTCAAAAGCAATCTCACAAAAGGAGAAGAAAACAAATTGATTTCCTCAGAATATTCTAGAAAGTTGTGAAAGTCTAAATCCACTATAAATAGAAGAGGTATCTGAATTATAGAAAACAACGCTGTACTGGTAGAAATCCAAAGTTTTGACTGTATATATGTGTGAAGACCAGGCCAGCTCACTCCTGTGGTGCTCGGAATAAGTATATTGCTCAAGTTATCTGTCTGATTAGACCCTCATTATCCAGATTTACACAGATTTTCCTAACTGTGTGATGAAATTAAGACAAATGTGGAGAGTAGGCTGAAGAAACCCACCTATGCTTCGTCTGTTAATCGAATTCAATCAATTTCGGTTTAAAATCAACAGAAGATATGACCCCAAATGAACATTTAGTTGTGTAATCTCTTTCGCTGGTGTGTTAACCTGTAAATGGAAACCTCGTAAACCTCTGGAAATCACTGGCCCAAAGTCTTTGTCATTAGAAGATCCCCTTAATCCTTCTCAGATGCTTCTGGCTCTTGATGCTCCACAAAAAGGTCAATGTAAAAAATTGTGCAAGCACACCATTCACAGTCACGCTCCCCTTTTGCATTTGTCAGAACAACACATAAAGCCATTCCACTCTGCGTTTCTTTACATTGTAGATGTTGAGTGAGAAGCAGCCATGTCAAAATCATGGATGATTCAGAAAGACAAAAAAAAAATCAGAAAACAAACCGTTTGTCCGAGTGAAGTAATCCTTTGAACAGACACAAGACAATCAACATCCTGGACTCCAAATGTTTCAGGCCTGTAGATGAGGCTCCTCCCTCCCTGAATGGACCCTGTTTAGCTCTGCAAATGTGGGGAAATCATCATACTCCTCCTTCGCTTGCTCTTTTCTCCTCACTCTCAGGGGCAGGGATGGCCGTTTCTGTGTCCAGCCCAGCTGAACATTATTGGGGGGAGATCCAGCTCTCCCGTGTGTGCGAGTGAGTGAGTGGGTGGCTTCAAACCAGCATGTGTCTGCGACGGTGCAGGGCCAGATGGTCTGAGCGGGAAAAGCTTCGGTCACAGTCCCCGCACTTAAAGGGTTTGACCCCTGTGTGCTTACGGTAATGCCGTGTCAACTCGTCCGAGCGGGCGAACTTCCATGTGCAGCCGTCCCAGGTGCACTTGTATGGCTTCTCACCTGCCGGAGATAATAGACCATACTTAAGCAAAAACAAAGACCACTTGTAATTTTGGAAATATTGAGGAAATTGCAAAATATCAAAAAGCAAGACTGGTTTAAGGAATAGTTTGCCCTCCAAAAAAAATTAAAATGGCCAATCAAAATATTATGTAAATAAATTTGGAGACATTTTGCATTACATCACTTGATCACCGAATGATTCACTGTAGTGAATGGGTGCCATCAGAATGAACAGCTGACAAAATAATACAACAATTCAAAATACAACTGCAGTTCATTAAGTAACATCTTGTAAAGAGAACATTTTGGGATTGGGGAAAGCAATATTATGATAGTGATCTCAATGATGGATTTGTTTATTACAAAAATGTATCTTTTTTTCTTCACAAGACATGAATTCATGGATTTGAATTTCAACCCCTTCTTTACAAAATATCCATTTCTTTAAATCTGTGATAAAGAAACAAATGAATCTAAATGTTGGATGGCCTATATCAGCAAATGTTATTTTGGGGTGAACTGTTCCTTTAACCAGAAACAGTAGTGAAAGGAGGCATACAGATTGTATTTGGGGGCTGACAAACCTGTGTGTGTCCTCCGGTGTGCCTTTAAATGCGAGCTCTTGGTATAAACTTTATTACAGCCTGCAAAATCACACCTGTGGATGCGTCTTTTCTTGGAGTCTGGAGATTCGGGGGGCTGTGGCCGTCGAATGCTCTCAATACTGAATGGTGACATGGAACTGAGAGAAAGAAAGAGCATTACAATACAGCATTACAATGTTATCATCGGACTTCATTCAGCATCTTGAGAAAGAGAGAGCAGCATGTACATAAGCTAACTGCTGCCACCATGTGGTAACATGATATAAAACAACAACATTTTGAAGCAGTAGTTAAGACCTAGACGATGTGTTTTCCTCACAAAGTGTGTTAAAATCACCAAGTTAACAAAGACTGCATACTTTTTAAAATATAAAATATAGTACTATTTTGAACTATTTATACAATTTAAAATATTTTCTTCTATTTAAATATATAAATATAATATATTTAAATATATAAAAAATTTATTAAATGCAAGCTTAACTAGTCTTTAGTGTCCCCGCGTGATCCCGCAGAAATTCTAATATGCTGATTTTCTGCTCACAAAGAGAGAGAGAGAGAGTTCATTTGCAAAAACAGATAACTCTAGAAGTAAATAATAAATAATTCTTAGAAGTTATGTTTTTTCATTCCAATTAATCTCAATCAAATTGGAGTTGGGTTATTTTGATTAGGTTAAAAAGGTTACTCTTCATATATAGGTAGTTGATGTATCAATGAAGAGTGACAGCAAAAATGAAAAAATGTGTGACAGCAAAAAAATACAAAAAAAAAACACTGAAGATAAATCTATGCTCTTTTTAACTTTAAGTACTTTTTCTCACGCTATTATCTCATGTTATGGATACGTTTTTTTGGTCACACCATAGTGCAGAATCTACAGAGTCTTTTATTACATATATATATATTTGACTTTATTTATTGAATTTAAAAAGTCATGTGACTTCTTGCCCACATTGTCCCTAATGTTTTACTCATTATGTATCACTAGATGGCGCTGTAGACCTGATGCATGTTGATGGTATGATTGAAACTCTCTAAAGCCAAAAACATGTCATCATCTTTTTTCTTTTTCTTTTTTTTTAAAAACAAGCCATAATTTTTACAAAGATGTGACATTTGTTGCTTGTTAGTTTGCTGTTAGCAAAATCCAAGGGAGTGTCTTGACATGCTCATTCCAGTTAATATTACACAATATTGTACAATCAAATGAATAAAACTGTATAGTGCACACTGCCTGTTATGATTGCTGTGAGAAAATGAATTATTGCCATTCCAGACGGTGGGCTCGCTCTCAGACTGTAAAGCTGGCTCTCATTGACCAATGAGCTCACTGAACTGTTGGAGAAAAGTGGAGGGCCACGTTAGTGTGAAGACATGCTGTGTTTGAAAGCAAATGAGCGTATGAGTCATTTTATTCCATTTCTCCCATAGGTAGAGACAGAGGAGAGCCTAATTACATTACACTGTCCTCGCTCGCCTTCCCTTCTAAGGTAATAAGAGCTCTGTGTCCCCTGCTCTGCTGATTGGCATGGGCTGGGCCTGGCAATAAAGGCTGGGGGGGGGGCGAAGCCAGACAACGCCTTCCAGTGAACTGTCTCCACCACACGCAGCCCACTTCCTGTTTCTCCCCTGCTCCTGGGTCACCTGTTGGTGTTGGTGTGCTGCCAAGCGAAGGCCTAGCGGAAATGAGCCAATGTGTCAGAAATGAGGCTGAACTCTCTCTCTCTCTCTCTCTCTTTTGTTGCCTCGAGCAAACACACGCAGAGAGCGAAAGAGAGAGAGAGAGAAAGAGACCCAGGAGGGGAGAAGTGAAATTGAGAAGAGGAGACAAAGAGAAGCCGAGAAAGAGGCAATGAGCCAAACAGGTTGTTTTTCTCTCTCTCAGAGAAATTACAAGAGAGAAGCACACGGAGCGTTTCTGTGAGAATGAAAGTTGGTGGCAGATAAAAATGGAGGGGGTTGATGTTGGAAGGAGAGTTCAGAGGGAGTGAGGGAGCATGAGGGGAGTGACAGGATTTACAGTGGAAAGACTTTCACAGGATGTTTACAGTCTGATATATTTCAGAGGGGACGCCACTGACATAAATAGTGATACAGTAGTCTGACTCGTGGAAAATGACTTGAAAATACAGGTCCACCTGACAGGTACAGATGGTTATTCTCCTTAATGAAATAGAGGATTGGTTTCAAATGATCATGTCTAGATGCATCAACCAGTTTATCATTTGATTCAGTCAACTATAGAATCAATTTATCTATATGCAGTATTCAGCTTCTTGCTATTCATTCTTAACGCATTTATTGCAACTATATATGTTACTTTCTCATCAAACAACCAGTTCAGCGAATTCGGCAGCCTACGCAAGAAATACAAGTTATTATTTTCTCATAGCCTAGATAGTCATTTATTCACATCTGCACCCATAGAATATGTAGTTCTTTGATATATAGCTGTAGTAATTTAGCAAAAAATATATTAATACTAAATACTTATTATCAACTTTAAAAAGAGGTTTCTTTGAAGAACAGAAACATGGGAAATATTTATTTCCAAAAGAACCCAATCTTTTAAACATTTAAGGGATGTTTTAACATAGTGTCGGGAAGAGCGCGCTGAATGCCTATCCGCACCTGATTCCCGTTAATCTCTCATCATCATTACACTCGCCAGTTACCAATTATTATCCTAATTTCATTCATCCGCCTCAGCCTAAAACCCGGCGTCTCCCTTCAC
>JAUCMS010000153.1:11422303-11434433 GCA_032357445.1 Enteromius radiatus | reverse complement strand
AAAGGAAAGGAAAGGAAAGGAAAGGAAAGGAAAGGAAAGGAAAGGAAAGGAAAGGAAAGGAAAGGAAAGGAAAGGAGAAAGGAGAAAGGGGAAAGGGGAAAGGAGAAAGGAAAGGAAAGGACACAGGACAGGACTTGGGATCTGGCCAGGTATGGTTTCCCATACTGTTTAATCCATCCACACACACAGCAGTGAGAAGCAAACAACCACACACACACACATAGTGCCTTGCTCAAGGGTCTCACCTCAGCCGTGGTATTGACGGTGGAGAGAGCGCTGGATATTCACTCCCACCACCTACAATCCCTGCCAGACCTGGGACTCAACCCTCAAGTCTCTATCCAGTAGGACACGGCTGCCCCCCAGAGAGAGAAAGAGCTCTTCAAGAATAGTGCTATTAAGGGTTTGATGTACTATAGAGCTATTATTTTAAATCAGTGCTAGTTGATGGCAAAAGTAATTTAAAAGCTTACAATTTGTAGAAGTGAGTGTTCAATATATATATAAATAAATAAATAAGCAGAATTGACCACACCAGTAAACAAAATACTAATATTAGCCGATAACTGATATGGTCATGTATCCTTTAGTACTGAAGTTTGTTAATGGTGCAGTAATGCAATAACACGAGGACAGTGAAAGTGTGTAGTTGTATGTGCAAGTGGCCACATTCCCCACCTGTTTGACTGAACGGTCCTGAGGACTACAGGAACCCAAAACAACCTGTAAGAACTGTCTCATTTAATAATATTACAGCCCCTTTCTTATTGTGATTCAAGGATAACGTAACATAATATATCAGATACTGTAGATTCATTTGTCACTCAAAACACACGCAAAAGTTGGGCAATGACTTTTGATTTGTTCATCTGAAACTGATATCAGCACAAAACAGCATCTGGCCTCTCACTCAGAGTGGGGTGTTGTGTGATACAGGGCTTCTTTAGCGGCATGGATATTTAAATTAAGTGCAGAGCTGGCAGTTCACTCTCTCCTAAATTGGCTCGTCTGGTGGTGAGGACGGTCTTATAGTGGAGACTGAGTCATTTTGGGTCGGCTGTGACTGGCCTCTGACAGGTCCATGAGCCGAGGGGGTTATTTTAGTCCCGCGGGGCCTTGCAGTGCCAGCCAAAATCTGCAGCCACAAATTCGCCCCACAAGACAAGGTATCCTTCCTACTGTTAGATGCTCCGGTCTCATTGTAGACGGCGTTTTATTGCCTAGCCTTTAGAATTTTCTGGTTGGATTATTGTGCAAAAACACTGACCCAATTAAACGACAATATTCTTCATCAAACACTTCTTTGATGTGATAAATGCTTATTTGTTCTCGTCCATTGAGTCGGCCGTGCTATCGGTGTTATTCTTGTGGTGACGCTGCCCACAATGTTATCTTATTTCACATGCTAGAATGAACACAGCTGCACACATGCCCTCTTTCTCCTTTCCTCTCTCTCTGTAAACATCCAAAAGCAGCAACTCTCCCAATAACACCATTCCTGTAAACCTGGTTAAACTGTGCTACACTGGGGGGGGGGTTGGGGCAAAGTCCTAGTAGCGTTCGTCCACAGCACACTCGGAGCAAAGGGAAACATTTATACGGTGTCAGTGCAAAGCTTTGACATACGGAGGAATCCTGGAATACTTTCCAAACCATTTGCCTAAATAACAGGCGGACGGCAGGGTGCTGGTAGGGGGGCTGGCTCATGGAAAACTCTTTGGGAGAAGTCCTAGAATGTTTTTTACTGCCTGCAGGGTTGAGAGTCTTCTGGTTTTGATCATCTCACTGTCTTTAATGGGATGACTACCTCATCTGAGTAAAGACACATGGAGTTGTGCCGCCAAGAATGGGAGGTGACAGCTAACGCTACCAAAGAGCCGGTATTACAAAGAATGCCCTACAAACAAATTTTGCAGAAGTCTTGTTACAGGTGGTCATTTCCAACACTTCAATCCATTAAATGGATAGTTCACCCAAAAATTATAATCCTGTGATCATTTATTTACACTCTTACCGTTTCAAATCTGTATAACACAAAAGAAGTTACTTTGAAGAGTGCCTTTTTCCATGAAATTAAAGTCAAACAACCTTCACTTTACAGACAAAAAACAAGGATATATGTGTCAAAATATCCTCTTTTGTGTAACACAGAAGACAGTATGTCATAAAGGGGTGAGTTTTCCTAACAACAATGTAATTCATTACTTAACTACCCTAGTACAGTACAATGAATTGTTGGAGAAATTAACTAGTCACAACTGTTTCCTGAAAATGTAGGATATTTGTCACACATTCATCATTTGAACCATGATGGTTAATGAAGTTGAACTGGTGGTGGAGTGATAACTTCTGTAATTTATCAATTCGAGATCAAATTAATGTCAAATTATTGCTGAAAATGACAAAGGCACTGCTTTGTTATTTTTTTTCTCCATTAATTAGCTGTATTCGCAGGCTTCCTTCAGCTCAGCACACACTGTGCAATTTTGACCACTATTTGGTTGTCTGAGACAAATTTAGAAAATCCTAAAGATTCCTATAATCCTACACTAAAATTTGTAGTCTTTGTGTGCTGGTTTGACATTTAACGCAGACAGTAGGACAAAATTCTGGCAGTGTCAGAACTTTTGCTGCACAGTCTCATACGATCCAACTGTCTTTGTTTCTTTTTTTAAACATCTAAAAAAACAAAAACATCTATTTAAAGCATTGTTTCTTAACCAGAGGGCCAGCTTCACTAGGGCCCCAATAAGTCTTATAGCCTTCTGATAGCCTTCGAATACTGTATATGATAAAGAGGGTTTGGGTTTGGATGCAAGCTTTAAAGTCAAACTAAGCAGCAGAACCTTCAAACACACAATACAAATCTACATTATTAGCACTTTTTAGATAAAGGCAGTCAGTGTGCATATGCTGAAGTTTGATTTCCAGTGTATGCTGGTGTGTTTGTGAGAGTGTGTCTTTAGAGAATACTCACTCCTGGACTGCTCGTGCTATAGACAGCGCCGTGGATCCTGTTTCATTAACACTGTCCAAGGTCACGTTTGGCAGGTCGTCATCATCACTGTCACTTTTGATTTGTCTTGGCGACAGGCCATTGGGGTCTGTTTGTGCTGCCGCAGGGGGAGGACAACAGAGGAGGAGGTTAGTTACATGACTGTAATATGCGTACCGCCCAAGGCTATTCTCAGGCCTATTCAGCAGCTCACAATATGCCACATGACACTGAGCAGAAATTAGCACAACATTTCAGGGTGTTTCTTCAACTTTTGGCACTTTAATGTCCCAAGGGTTGATTTTTATTAAAATGAACAGATTTCTAATGTTTTTTCATGTTTATTATATTAAGGTCACATTAACTGTCTTAGAACCATTATCATGCCTTCATTACATATATCTGCTTTTTAAAAAATGAATAATGACCAATAAAACAAAAATTGCCCATAACAGAATGCGGTCAAACATAGTACAATATTTTAAGATGGCGACACTGCTGTTTATTAAATAAATATCCACCAGGCCAAAAGGAAGCAAATATAATATTCAACAAATGCAATACTAATATTAAAACATATTGGCATTAATCAAAATGATGCAAAATAATTTCCAGCTACAGTAATGAAATGAAATGTTTTCATTTAATACATATATATATATATATATATATATATATATATATATCAGCATATTTCAGATTTATTCAAATATTGAAAATGATTTTTGATAGTTTTAGTTTTAGGGAACACTGTTATAAAGTGACAGAATCTCAGCCGTTTGATGTACAGTGTTGGCGAGGGGCATTTTGGACTAAATATATTTCACCCAAAAAGCCAGATTAACATGCAAGAATTTAATTAAAATCCTTATATAACTACGAACTTATTAAAAGTCAACTCTAAATAGAAGCATCTGCCAAAATACATAAATGTAAAAATCTTGTTGCTTTATTATATTGCACCTGGTTACAATGTAACACTAAAACAACAGTTTTCTTTGTCATATTGAGGTGTGTTCTTGTTTGTGAGTTTGTCATCAAATACAGGCTTTTAATTCAGACACACCTGTATATGTCAGTGTTTTAGACTGGCAGTCACAGAACACCCGTCTCTGATTACTGGATCTCATTCCCCAGAGAAAGAGAGCAGCATTCCCCCTGACTGCAAGCTTTGTTAATATTATGTGGGTTAGCCCAGGCTGCAGGGCTACGCTTCTAATTCGCTGCTCTCTCAGCAGTCTGTCAGACCTGATCCCGGATCAGAGGTGTCCGTGCTGTTTCCCATTCGGCCTTGGGCAGTGTGTCCTGCGGGCATGTCACCAGCACAGGCTATCAGATGCCCGGAGAGGGTCTAAGACAACAGAGCTATGCTGCCACTCACCCTTTGTTTCCAGGATGTTGGACATAGTTATGCTGCCAATTTATGAATTTTTGTATGAATGAAGGGAAGACCAAGATCCCAACTACATGGTCTCATAAGTAAAACATTTTAAATAAAACTTACGATTAGGGCTGGTGATTGTCAGGGTTTTTTCTTGTATGTGTGACTAGTTATTGGAAAGATTACACATCAAAAAAATCATGATTCTGCCATCAGAGCAAGTTTTTGTGAGCTGCTACTGTACACAATCATCAACAAACCAGACTACATGCTACAAACTTCACAGGAATAAATTACATTTTCAAATATTTTAAAATAGAACACGTTCATTTAAATTGTAATAATATTTCACAAAATAACTGTTGTTACTACATTAAAAAAAACAGCAACGGTAGGCATAAAAAAAAACCTCTTTGAACAATCGCTTTCAAAATCTACATACATCCAGCAATTCTATGACAACATTCCATTTTTGACGTGCAACCCATCACTCAATAACATTACATTACACTAAACGTCACATACACTGCCCTAACTTTATACCTACTGCTTTTTACTGCTAGTCTTTACCAAATTCAGCAAAAAGCTGATTCTATACCTTTCCAAGGTTAGTTTAAACATCCACTTTAAAGAGCCACAAATGCTCAGCAAAACTGATGGAGGATTTCAAAGAAAGATTAACTGGACACATTACCAGAGCCTGGAGCTCTTCTCTCTCCTCCTCCATTCTGTCTATTCAGGCTAGACACAAATTAGTTATAGCAGATGCTTTGAAACCTTTGAAAATGAAGTTATGCAAAACCATTCAGAACACATATATTCTACATTTCCTACATGAATGTTTTACAAGACCAATGTTAAAAAAAACTTGCATATTATTGATTTCCCTGATTATGTTTAGTGCAAAAAGTGCTTTTTAAAAAGCTTATTAAAATTGTACAATCTGGCCTTTTATTTCATTTAGTTTTTTTTATATGTACTGAATTTGAATAAGTTGTTTTACTGAAGAGTGTATCACTTTTTACTGTGCTATATACTTTACATAAATTATTGTAGTCTAAATTAGTCTAAATTGAATATACTGTGAACAGCAACGGCGAATAATGCTCTCTGTGGACCGTTTCTACCATAATCCATTCACTCGACCTACAGTACATACTGTAGCTTGCCTGGATATTCCTTAAAAATGTCCATATAAAGGCAATGACAAAAGCGGAGTTCATAAGAGGTGGTGAAGCAAACCCCATGATTTCTTTCTCCTGTTGTTTCCAGCCATAGCCTGTTTCCATGGTAACTCAGCCGGAGACAGAGCTGTGGAGAAGGGCACACCCCCTCCCCACCTCCCCCTGGCAACCTGTACACGAGTATGCGCATGCAAGTGAAAGTGTGCACCGTCCATTGTGTTTCCAACCATGCGAAAACATTTATCTGTGAACATTTGGTGCAAACATTGCCAATCGGCGCACTTCAGAACATAAGCTTCATACTTGTGTCTCAAAAAAACGGTAATGTTACCGTCAGTCACTATCTTGTAACCATATCATCACTGACCCCGCCCAGGTCTGACCCCATTTCCTCTGTGCTGCTTCAGAGAACTCTGGGTGGAGTCCATGTTACTATGTGCCTGACTGCTCGCGGTGCCACCCATCTTCAATATCCGCCCCACCCCATTATGCAAAGCTTGTTTTTCCTCTCTTTCCTCCCCTGAAGCTGAGCGAGACACCCAGTATTTAAATCCTTCTTCTAGCAGGATGCCCAGCCCTGCCCAACCATTTGGGACAGACACCCTTCCCAGATAAACAAGAGGTTGAGCAACAAACAGCTCCCTTGTGCCCTTCGCTCGGGCCCCAACACCATTTGACAGCAACACCCAGAGCATCGTGGCTTAGTGCCAGAGTATTAAAACTAGCCCTACAGGAAACCAACCCTAAACAGTCCCAGAGTGCCATCGGTGAGGTCTCCAGAGTTTGGGAAGGCACCGTGCAAGATATGTGCTTCTGATTAGGGCATGTTGCGAGGGGCCGAGACCTGTCCGCATGACCTTGGACTCCAGACAACTACACAGATCCTATGTTTGCAGAAAGCATTTTCATCTCTGTAAACACTATCCTGTTTGTTAGAAAAGCAACAGCGCCTTAAAAAAATCCACATTTGTGGTCTTTAGGGTGGGAAGTTAAATGTCTTACCCACCGGACAAAAGGTTTTAATCAAACACAAGCAATTATTTTGTATAAATATATAAACTCACAACGCATGGGTGTTTCTTCAACTGTGGACACTTTGGTAAATAACAAACCTTTCACACTCTTACTAGTTCATTTAATTTGTCTACTAACAACGTCCAACAGTACACGCAAATGCATTCCAGAAGAATTCTTTCATTTTTGACATTTTATTCTGAAAGTCATGAATATTTCCACCATACTGCCAATTAAATATTGTGTTTAATAGAGTTATGTGGGGCACTGTATGTACATTTTTGGAATAACAAAAAATGACACATTACGTATTATACATACTGTACAAGTGAATTGAAATTACAGTATATGCCGTTATGTAACAATTTTCCTTAGATCACATGCTTTTTATTTCATCTTAAGCTGTTTATTAACATTACTGCATTTTTACTAACTTTATACAATATGATTTCACATCTAAGTTCTCTTGAAAAGACATTTCATGTCCAATAAACGAACAAACAACAAGGTGAAATATAACTCTTGCCTTCTTTTGCTGTTTTTATTATTGCTTTCATCTCATTTTGGTCCACTTGTGTAATGCTTTATATTGTGAGATGAAAAAAAAGCAAGTTTGACAACACTTTAAATGCTTGGGTGTGTTTGAAAAAAAAGCAGAGAAGTGCTACGAATATCTGAAGATATAAATATAGCAATCACATTCACCTTTCCAGATTTTCTAATGACTTCAAAATCTAAATGAAATGTTCAACAATCCTTCTCGTCAAATGGCAATCTGACATGTCTTACAGGTTGACGCCACATCAGGTGGTACATAAATCAAAATCACGCAGCCCTGCACAAACGCTGGTGGCAGGAGTTAATTTCCCCACTTTGCTTACTTGGCTTGAAATTAAACTTTTACTTTATATGTCCACCACTTCAAAAGCAGACAGTATGCCTGTCACACAGCACACACTCCCTAACAGCAGGAAGTACACAGGCAGCTGAGGACAATCAACCCCATATCTGCATATCATTATGAGCATGGTGCTTTTCTGTGAAGAAAGGGGAAATCTGTCTGAAGCTAGTCTTTTCCTAAAACAAATGTGAAGGAAACAGATGCTTTTAATCAGCTTTCATTTTCCCCCATTCCAGTAGATTTATTTTCCCCTGTGATCACAATTTCATAAGATTTCAACATTCCCCTTGGGCCAGGCTGATGTTAAGTGCTTCACCCAGGGGCACCCCGGTGATCAAGTAATTCACAAACTGTTAAGTTATTCCCACTTGCAAACCTCCAACCTTTTTTATTCTGACAAAAAGAATTATTTTCTTATTGAGTATTTTTGTCTTGTCTTTCAGTACAAATATCTAAACATTCTTAAATAAAGAGGCAGTTAGTTTAAAAGCAATTGTTTTCAGAAATTGTATTGTATGCATAAAACAAGCAAAAAAAATGGGGTAAAAAAAGAATATTGTTTTCCCTCTAAATCAATGTTAATCTCAGACTTCATGTATTTTGCTTCTCAAATAAATGCACCTTTTAAATACATTTTTTTTGTTTTCCAGAAGTAATTTTGTAACGGGAATTTTTTTTTTTTTTTTTAAATGCAGTGCATCAGGGGATCAACCTACCGTAAATACAGTAAAATTGAAATATGAATCAGTGACACTTATTTAACAATCTAGTAAGAGGTCCTTACCTTTGCCCTGGCATTTGACCTCGTCCAGGAGAGGTAACATGATGGTGGAGTTGAGGGTTGACGGAGAGCGAATGGCTGTGGTGTACATGAGGGGCAGCGACTGCACCACCACAGGGATACGGTGCACCTGGCTGGGAAGTTTACTGGGGCTGGAAGGGGGAACGGGGTGGATGATGTGCAAAAATTGCTGGCCTCTAACTCCATGAGAGGAGCCCACCAAGGGCCCAGGTGTCAAAACGGAGGGCATTCCCGAGGAGACTGAGGTGATGACGGAAGGTGAGGATGACGATGATGAAGATGGAGAGAAGGCTGAGGTAACAGGTGAGGTGTTGGAGGAAGGAGATGACGTCCTTGTCTTGTTGATGGACAGGTCTACAGGCTCCGTCTGGGTCTGGAACTGCTCGGATGATAGCAGGTCTTCTGGAGGTTCAGCCTTCACTTTGCTGAGCAGGAGTGGCACAGTCTCCATATCAGGATAGCCGTGCACTTTGGGTGACTGTAAAGAACAAAGAAAAAAATTAATGCGGCGTTACTTTATTTTTTTACAGTTAAATATATATTTATACACACACACACACACACATATACACACACATTAAATTGTAATTAAAGCTTTATTATTAACAGTTAAACAAAGATACAAAGAGAACTTTATGTAATTTATTAGTGAAAAAAACTGCTTTGTTGTGTATTTTTTATTACAAGCAACAGTTCTGTTTATTTAAAATCTGATTAAAAAATGATTCACAATTTAGTGAGTCAGATTCAACCTGGGTTACCTGGAGTTCTGTTTTGTGAATCATTTAAAAAAAAAAAAAATGTAAAAGTAAATGATTCAGTGACAGTGAATAAATTGTTTATGAATCCAAAAAAACATCAAACATCACAAATAGTCTAGACTATATGAAATGTTTGTTGCATATCCAAATAAACATCATCATGGAGACAGGACCTTTTAACCCCACAGTGTCATCTGCCCAAAGAAAACAGCGTAAATAAAGTGCTAGCGCACAGAGCATTCCTCTCTGCAGCAAACGCATGCAGTGAAATGATCGCTCCTGAGCAGGCGGCTAATCATGACAGAGAAGCTCATTAAACCGAGGGGAAAAGTTCTCGAATTACGACGGCAGATGTGATAAACGGTCTGCAGCAGAATCACGGCTCGACTTTGTTTATAGACTCACTTTTCTTTATGCAGACTGAGTGGGCCTGTAGCAAATTACAGTTTCCCCCCTTGAGCTCATACTATTTTTACTCTGTACACGTGGAGTCACTCTGAGCGCTGCTGACCATGAATCAGCAGTATGCAGTACAATAAAACAAAAAATGTTAGGCAACTAAATATGCTGACATGACCGGTAAAAACCCAGGTTGGGTCATTCAGGACTCAGGTCAAGCCGCATGACCTCAAGGTCAGGGTTACGATACTAATTTGATCGGGCAGGGAAAAACAGCAGTACTTTTAGAACAAAGAGAAGGCTTTCTGTAAAGTGTGACTGACTGTGCTGACAGCAATGGTTCAATGGTGATTTAGTCAGGAGTTTCAGGAATTTTGGGCTAAAGGAAAGCACAATGAAACTTTTTCACAGCACTACTTAATTGACTAGTGGGGCTGGCATGGGATTATAGATCTACAAGTCAGTTTGTGGCTCAGCTGAAAGATTTTGCATCTGAAAACTATGTTTTAACCATTTTAATTAAAAAAACTGATTTGTAAAAACAAATTAATTAATTAAAATATTGAAGCAAGGCATATAAATACATAAAACAAGTGTCTTTCTGGGTCCAATAAAAGCAAAAGTGCAACTTTCAGTCATATTTCTAGATTTTTTTCAAATCTAGATATCATTCAACTTAAAATGATGTGTATTTAAATGATACACATTGTTTAACATCCATGTGCCTGATCGCAAATCAAATACTAACTCTTAAAATACTCTTCATTTTATAGGAAATGCATTTAATTTGTACATGACCATTTTTCTCTGTAGCAAATGCAAAACGTGGTCGAATTTTTAGTGAGTTTTAGCATTTTAGTCTAGGAAAATACTGCACAGCTGCACAAGCAAGGTGGTAATCAAACCCAGTGAGCGAATTTCTATTAGCATAGCATGCAATCAGCAACCTACTAATGAGGGTTGTATGAAAGGGAAGGGAAGTGCCGCTAATGACCAATCAGCATCATACTTAACAGACTCCCTATCTAATTGAAAAACCTGCCTCGGTAATACCTAAGAGATCTTTTGTTGTTCTCAGCAAAAGGGACGAAACGTTTCTGGTCAGTTCCTTAGAGCAGTAAAGCAGCCTCCATATCTCCTGCTGAAAAAAGATCACTCAGTAGCGTGTTTGTCTGTAGTGACGTCTGTAGTTCTATTGAATTTTGTGATGTACCCTTTAGGGTATGCTTAAGAGGCTTTATACGGAGTACGTTTTTTGTTTGTGTGTGTGTGTGTGTGTATAGGACATTGTGCGGATCTGTGCCTGCGGCCGCTGTAGCCTCAGGTCTTTGCAGCCCTCTGAGATGAACCGCTTTCTCAAATAGATCTCATCTCCCCTCTTTACACTCTAGTCAATTTGGCCTTGTAGAGCTCTGAATTTAGTTTCACTGTGTTTTTATTTTGCCCAAAGGCAGGTTCGAAGCACTTGAAGATAAAAACGGCAAATAATCAAGAACTGCACTCATGAGGTGCTCATGATTATTCAGATGGTATCACTGGCTGATCCATTAGTCTGTACGCTGCTTCGAGATGAAATGTGAAAAGAAAACCAGATGAAACTGTAAACAACAGCAAACTGAAACTGCGAACTATGGTGCACACATGACCTCCTTTCATAGGGAATAAAACGTAAATCAAAGACTTTGAGGTGATCAAAAGCTGTTTTGCATGCAGATTCTTGTTCTTGTTTGAACGTCAGTTTCAGTAGAAATGTTTTAGAACCTCGACCGCTCTCTCCTCCGTACTTTCCACCTTGGCTCTTTGCTGATGACTTTCACTTTATTCGGGGATCCTGCGTGAGGTATCTGTCTAGATGGTGAGGGCATTAACTGGGGCAAACCACTCTCAGCAAGGTCTTGGCAAGTGGCCACCAGAACGACGACCATGTTTGAGTGATGAAATGCACTTCAAAGAGTCATTGTGTAGGTTGCACACTTCCTGGCGCTTGGCAGGATTTTGACACATATGGATAAATATGTCTTACCAGGCTTTCGCAGGAAGGAAGCAAGGTGCTGGCTTGTGAAGTAGCACACAACAAGGGTATGTCTGTTGTTAAGTTAAGGTAAGTTCTCTCTCCAAGAAAATAGTGCATCTATCCATATCCGCTTTTCTGCTTTTCATTAATTGAGCAAACAATGTGGAGAAGTTTCATGGTTTTGATCAATATTTTCATGTAACAGAATTAACTTTATATGCCAACCCATGCATTCCTGAGTCAAAAGTGTAATGATAATGCTAAAAGGTTAAACTTTTTGATGCCAAGGACCATGGAAGATGAGGATCCCATTTTCTAAAATGAAAATGCAGCTAAATATTTTGACTGAAAGAGATTAATTAGATGATTATGATTATTTTATTCTATTGAAAGTCTTAGCTTTTAACACTAACAAATCAAAACAAAATCTATAGTTTTTTTTTTCTTATTTTATTAAAGATGAACTACTGTTCAAAAGCTTGATATCAGTTCTTATGACAGATGTTCTTGAACAAAATCCTCTTATTCTCATCATGGCTACATTTAACAGTATTAACAGCAATATTTTAAAATGTCATAAAAATGCCCAGAAACGATTTTAGAGGTCCATTAACAACCCTAGAATTTGACCCTAGAATGAAACAGTCTGTTTTTGCCTTATTTGGAAGGTTCATGAATA
>JAUCMS010000153.1:11400162-11422240 GCA_032357445.1 Enteromius radiatus | reverse complement strand
CTCACAGTATGTTATGTCCATGTACTGAACTGTTATTATTCAACCATGCCAAGGTCAATTCAGTTTTCCATTCTATGACACCTTTAAAGGTGAATTTTAGTCCCCAAAGTGTACATATAACTATTTATTTCTGAAATATTTTGTACCTTTTTTTCTGTTTCAGAAATAATTTTTTAAAAGATATTTAAGATTAAGGTATTTTATGTAGTGTATATTTTAGAGCTGTTTCTGAAAGTGTAGCGCTGTCTTGCGGGCCCCTGGGTGTCCCTGGACCCTCTACTCTAACAGTGCCTGGAGGTGAGCCTAGATGATTATGTACAGTACATGTGCACTTAAGTAAGAAGCATATGAGGAAATAATGACAAGAAAGAGAGAACGACTCCCTACAGCAGTGTCTCTGCATCTGTGCTTGAGCCCTGCCAAAATGGCTGCCCTGGCTGCAGTGGCCCTGACTGTAAGCCCTGGGAGCATTCCTGCTCCAGCTGTGGCTCTCCACATCAGGGCTGCTTTGCACACGCACACACACAAGCGCCTGGGAGTAATTAGAGGTATCACAGTGAGGGGGTGGGTGTGTGAGGGGTGAAAGAAGTAGAGGGTGGTACAGGAGTATAGATGAGAGGTTAGGACAAAAATTGTATGAAAAACAACTGTTCTCTTACCCCTCTCTCAGATTCCAGAGGTTCTGCTTTGACTCGGACTGCAGGCATTCCGTCTAGCATTAACATCCTGTTATTGATGGCGTCTGCGAGTCGAGAGAGAGAGAAAAAGAGAAAGGCATGAGAAAGCTGCTGCGTGTGACTCCTCTCACCTTTTCCGTGATTGAGTCAAACCTAGCAAGCTCTGAACAATAGCGTAGGCTACAATGCAACAGGCAATGATGTCACCACGGTATGCAGTTAGTAAACAGTTCAGGTTTATGGCCGAGGGTAAACAAACGCATCTGGGTCGTATTTTGTCTGGTATTTTACACCTAAATGGCTGTAAAGAGTGAGTGACACAGAATGTAGCATAGTAAGAAAGCTGTAATGTTATGTCAGTAATGAGAGAATACAGAACAAATACAAAATCAAATATGATGTATAATTTTATGTGAATAAACACCAGTAATTCAATTCCAAAGTTACTCCATTAGCTGAGACAATATGTTATTGTTACTCTATTCTGTGCCTAGTTAAAAAATAAACAAAAAACTATCAAATTGATGATTTATAGTTATATTTTACAGATCATATTTTATATTTTGTGAGTAAAAAAGAACAAATTAAACATTTACCTTTTGCAGTTTTATTAGTTTGCAGTTAGCAAGCTAATTGCTTAGCTTCTACCACCAAGTTGATAGCAAAACTTTTGGACCCTGGACCTTTAGGATTATGGTTTTGTTTAAGGTTACTTCAATGTAACCATATGTTATGTTATGTAACCATAATTTATTGGTTTAACATAAAAACAAATTTGTTTCCCAATTATGCACTGATTGCAAATTAGCATTGACATGTTACATGAGAAGTTCATCATTAATCTAATTTTGAAAAAAAAAAAGTTTTGAATAAAATCAAATGATTTAAACAGTTTAATTTTCAATTTTGCTCAATTAAAATGTAATAGAAAGGACAAAAGGCTAATCCAGCCAAATGAGTAGCCAATTAATTGAATAATCCTAAAACAATTAGGCAGAAAAAAACGAATTAAAGCAAATCAAGGGATATATGAAACACATACAACCCGGTTAAAAGCACATACAATACACTACAATGATAATGAGGTTTTAAAAAACAACATCAGTGATGACTTATCAATTCCTAAAATACTTAAAACGATTTATAAGATGCATGTCTTAAATGTCATCAAAATCAATCCCAGACAACCTTTTAAAATGTTTTTAGTGATCCGTTTACTGGAAACACAATGTCAGGTGTAAAAGAGGCCTGTAGATAGGAAAGAACACTCAGCATCACCTATGTGACCTGCTGCACATCTGTAGGGCAGAGCTATGCTAGCAAACACATGCGCCCACTCGTAACACACACATGTATAGCATCTACATACACGCACACAATCAAGGCTGTCGCTGCTATAAGAGTCTCCTGACATTTCTCTTCTTGTATGTTCACACAAATGACAAGACTTTCTAACAGAATCTACGTCTTTGTGCAAACTCCCCTCAGGCGTCTGAGTCTCAGAACAAAGACTCCAGCCTTATTACGGCTCTGTGCTTTACAGTGGGCATTGGTTTACTAGACTCTCTCACATAAGAAAAAGTGGCCACCTCCCTCAACATCCAAAGGATGCACAAAGAGACAGCTTTAATGAACTGGTGGAATCTGATTACAAGTTAATATGGCTCTTGAAGCACTGCATGATGTGGAGATGAGACGCTCCAGCACTCCCACCGAGACAGTTTCTCTCCCCCGTCTACTCAATTTACCATGTTTAACACCATAAAGGCGCAGTAATAGACTCATGAGTATCTTGGGAAATGCAATATTCATGTTTCCTCATGTTTGTTTGGGTTTCGCCTGTCGAGAGGGACAAGTTCGCACACAAACAGACAGATAGGTGACTTGTCTTGCGGATAGAAAAGAGTGAACATAAATCTTTGCTGTCAAAATGGCTTTTGTTTAGATGGGACAGATGCTTCTACAATCCATGCACAAGTGTTGCAAACATGGTCAGTGTGGCTTTCAGAGTTAGAAAAGGGAACCTCACCAAAAAGCCAATCACAACAGTGCGATTGTAGCACAGAGGGAGGTGTCCCGAAGTAACCCATGCACTTATTATTTTAACAGCAGCACATGATGGAATGCAAGCAAAGCAGATATGCTTTAAACATCTCTATTACACTTCACTTCTGGCATGGGCGGCAGGAAATCGGGCCCAGATCTCGACTCAGCATTTGGGTTGAAACAATTCTAGTGAAAATGAGACAACAATACCATCCACCGAATGAATCAACAAAATTTTTATGCTTTTACTGGCAGTGTTCACTTTTACAGAGTTATTGTTTTGGTCATAGTTATTGTGCTTTGACAAAAAAAAAATAGTTTTAGTCTTTTAGTCATATTTTAGTAATATTAATGTTCAAGAAACATTTATTATCAAATCAGCATATTAGAATGCTTTCTGAAGGATCATGTGACACTGAAGACAATTCAACTTTGCCTTTATATAATAAATTACATTTGAAAATATATTGAAATACAAAACTATTATTTTAAATTTTTAAATGTAAAAGTATTACTGTTTTAACCACAGTTCATTTTTGTGAGCATAAGAGACTTCCTTTACTGAATGCAATTTATTGTCTTTTAAAAAATTAAGTCATTTAATAAAATAGATCTGTATATACAGTATCCATGTTAGCTAATAGCCTTTGCACTGTATTTATCAAGCTTCCTGGATTTTCTAAGAAAAAAACTCTTATTTATGCAGAGTTAAAAGCAAAACAAAATTTCTGTGTGAATTTTAACCCTACGCTCTTGACATTGATGAAGCGTTTCCAAGCTAATCTGTGTGCATTGGATTGATATTGTGATCAGGATGTCCAATGGCTGCAGGTAGTGGTGGGCTGAGATAATGTTGCCATGGCAACTCAAGTTGGAGCTCAGAGGGTTATTGTCCTTCTGGATTGACATGCGAGGTTTCACAGTTGACCAGGGCACTCGCTGTTCAACAGCCGGCTATTTTTCTGTGTCCAAGGAGCTGTCAACATGCTCGTGTGTATTGTGTAAGCATATCACTCTGAGACATTGATCATTAGATCAGATAAATGAGCCAACCTCTTGCCTAACTAACCTTGTCCCTTAAGAGAGCTCCAAATGGGAAATCAATACCAAGAGCAAGGTCTCAGTTGTTTCATTAACCATCAAATGAACAGATTATTAGCATAATTGAGTATAGCACCACGAGGTTAACATTTAGGCTCAATTTGTCTATCTTAGCTCCAATTGATTAACACTTAATCAAAGGTTTGAGATGGAGAATGGTGTATCGCCAACTGTAGTTAACAGTGCCAAGGTGATACAAGAGGCAAGAGTAATGATGACTAATTCTAGATCTGTTTTCCTCCAAACAACGCAAATGTTCCTCATCAAATTGGTGGGATTTATCTAATCAAGAATACCGTGAGTGTATTACCCTGAAAAGCAATTTTCACATTAAGACTTATGTTATGATACTGTTTGGACAAGTTTGGATGCCCCATTGAGACATTTTTAAGTCAGTCAACCAGGATTGAGAAGTCATCTGGTTTTATCCAACAATTTGGACCCCATTTACTATCACTGTATACATTTTTCAGTATATATCTACTTTTGTCTTTCACAGAAGAAGTCATACAGATTTGGAAAGAAATTCTTATATTTAAAAATCATTTGTTTTATCTGTTTTTATCCACACATTAAATAAAAACCAATATGGACCCCATTGACTTTCATTGTGTGGTCCCATTGAGACTATATTTTTCAAAATATCTTCTTTTTTGTTTCACAGAAATAAGAAAGCCATATAGGTTCGAAATGACATGAGGGTGTGTAATTGATGACAGAATTTTCATTTTTGGGCAACTACCCCTTTAAAGATCTGAAAAAATGGAAAGAGAGAAATCGAGCGAGAGAGAGAGAGAGAGATTAAGATCACCTTTCCATTTCACCGGGATGCTGAAATGAAATGGTGATCCCAGGTGTGAGTGTTATGAGCATGGGAGGTGCAGTAGCTGAGTGCTCAGGCATCTCATTGCCATGCACGGCTGGAGCCGTCCCCCGAGAGGCTCCCTGAGAAGAATGAGGGCAATTCAACTGGAAACGGGGCAACAAGGAGGGGGCCCGCCTGGGATTTGATTCCGGCTGAGGACGGGGGAGCCAGGGGAGGGGATTGGCTGGCACTCCCATGCCCAGCCATAGCTCCAGCATTCCCCGATGGACGTGGGTGCCGATAGAGACACGGCACGGGGGGCGGAATCGCCAAGCAGACCCCGAAGAATGACGAGCGGATCAATATGAGGTGACAGGCCTGGGTGGAAAAGCCTGACCTTCCTGGACCCCACGCTGACCTTGCTACACAATGATTTAAAGAGCATTCAACTTACCCCTGGAGCCAGTTGCATACCTCATTGTGTAACTTTCTGCCTTGCCAAGCCTAGTGTGGCATTGATATGAGGGGCATTACCGTGCACAGGAGGAACCTCTATTTAAGTGGTTTGGAGGTATTTCTAGATCTGTCCAGGCTCAAGCTGTATAAAAATTTAAAATTCTGGCCAATACCGATCAATCATTGCTTTTGTGTTAGGGTTTGGATATTAAAACTTAATTATACTATTTTATCTAACTAAAGTAAAAAGAAAATACAAACAATGTATTTGTTTGAATTGAATTTGCACATCACAACATTGCATGTGCAGCATGACCAAATGTGTATTTTATCTTACGTTCATATTTAATAATGTTATTAAATTAAGTTATGTAAAAGCAAAAATAGGAGAAATACAAATGCATTTTGCAATTTTCTAAAAAAGAAAGGTTCTTCAGATTAAAGGTTCTTTCTTTGGGATCATGAACCACCTTTATTCTTAAGAGTGTAAAGCAAAAAAGTATAAAATATTCAAAAAAACACCAAGAAATTTCTGAATAACTAGACAAAATTCATTTGGAACATGAGCAGAAAAGAAAGAGGAGCAGGATGATCATCCTACTGCTTGGAGGCGTTTCATATCTGAAATTTTAGATTTTTGCACTGGAGGAGTAGCACACTAACAGACGGGTTCCCTTGGTCCTGCCAATGCTTTGTTCCCATGTCGAGAGCCCTGAGCAACTGTGGGCATCTGTGGCACAGAGGCTGGTCCTGCTGCCACGGGCCGAAGGGGGAAATGCGAATGGGGATGAGAGGAGGAGGAGGAGGAGGTGGTTGGGGAGGGAGGTAGGGATTTAAGCTCTGGAGCCCAGCCAAGAGCCAGACAAGAACACTGAACTCAAACATGCCAAGAGAGCCTCTCAGGCTCAACCAGAGCAAAAGAACAGCATTTTACGTAACATCAGACTCCACGCTGAGGAGAAGAGCTATTGAGAGCCGCTCCCCACTGAGCTCTGGTAAATAGATTACCTGGTCGTTTAAGTTGCAAAAAACGAACAAATTGAAAATATTAAAGACGACAGTTTGTGAAAACAAAGAGGCTTAGACAACGGTCTTCTATTGGTCGAACCAAACAAGCCGCTCCATTCTGCTGATCTTCCTAATACAAATTCTGTAACCACTGAAGTCAAACATTGTATTTACATACAGAATGTTCACATGTTGAAATGAAAATAAGTTTTTCTCTGGCCACTGCCAGACAATGTCTGCAAACCAGAACTCAGCTCAAGTTCACTTCCCTCTTTAGAGGCCCCATAACCAGCGAATATGACGAGTCAGCACTCTGTCGTCCCCAGCAGAGAGCATGCAGGCTAAGTAACACCTTTCCTTTTACTGTCATGCCAGACATAGGGACGTCTTAACCAATCATGAGAGAGGAGGAATTTTGTGACAAGTTTATTTCATTATCAAGATTTTTTTGTTTGTACATGGTCATATGATCATTTTTGATCATCTACTGTCAGCCATTAGTCAGCATGAACTGATAAAATTAAGCTTTGGAACTATTTGAATTATGAAAGCATATATATTAATTGAAAATTATTAAAATTAAATGACTATATGATGTAATTACTACGACACTGCCATCCGACTCTGACTTTTCTGTTGCTCACTTAAAAAATTTTCACAAGTGCAGCATCAGCAAGTTCATCTTACACATCAAAGGTCATGTACTGTCTGAGTATGCACTGCTTTTAAAGAGGAACTTAATTTTTTTTCTAATAAAGAAAACTATAACATTAACTTCTTCCCATACACAAACTTAACAACTAATACATTTCAGAAAACATCATAACACATACAATCACGCCCACATTCCCATTTCTTCCTGGTGGGTATCATGGATTGTAACCCCAATGTTTCTAATACTTCGGTGCGGACTGTATTTCTTGGTTAATCTTTTCTGGCATACTGTGAATGACTTCAGACTTTCCATTTCATAAGGAGCATTTTCCTTGGCAGGCAAGTCTGCCCTAAGACTTTGGCCGCTTTTGGGACCTTTGTTGATTCAAGCTCTAGAGAGATGTGCTGCTTCAGTACCAGCAGAGTTTGTGGATAAGTAATGCAAGCGTGTGTTCTCCTCCCTGCGCATCCAGACGGTAGCGCTTCACCTCAGGGAGCCCACTTTGCCATTTTCCTCTGGCTAAAAACAGCCATATGACAATGCCTGTCATTCACTCGGGCCCCCAACCAAGCAGGTTTGCTGTCTTGTAGCTCTCTTTATTTTTCTGAGTGTGACAAATGTACTCTGACTCAGAGACGAACAGAAGAAGTGCTGAAAGACATGACCAGATAAACTCTTTTGAACAAAAAAAATGAGGTCACAAGGGAACGTACTACTCTTGAATGCTCGTTTTACAGCCATGTCCATGCAGTGGATAATCCAGTTCACCCAGAAGAAGCCCTAAAGCCCAGCAGCAGTCAAATCCTGGGGCCAGCTGTCAAAAGACTCTGTACTGTACATCAATTTTACCCCATTACCCCTGTCGCTAGGCCTCACACACCTGATAGGAAGTAAGAGACCTTTAATAGAACGCTGAGGCTCTTGTAAACACTAGGCCAACTTTCCAAAACACAGGCTGACGGAAGCACCCGTAGTCCAGCATATTGCCCTTGGGCTCTTGCTATTTCTGCACGTGGGAGATCCTGTGTCAGTGATCCAGTGAGGATAAGACAGCTCAGCCCATGAGATACTACCCTCGTCCACACCATTCGCATATAAATGCTGGACATTTATGAAGTTACAAGAGAAATCATGATTATTTCTGTCAGTGAAGAAATCTGGTATTAAAAACCCCAAATATTTGCATAAAACACAATTATTATTTTAACTCACTTTCCATATCGGCCAGATTTGTTTACTGATTGGTCGGTGCTATTGGGTGAGAGGTCATGAATTGTGAAAAAGGGAATCAAGGAAAAGCAGGGACAAAGTCCAATCTTGACACAGGCTTTTTTTTAAATGACACAAATACAACAATGTTCAGTGGAACCCATGCTAAGAAAAGCTAATACTAATGTTTAAAGAAAACATACCTCACATACACAGCTGAACAATATTTGTATCCTGATCAGCTGTTCTTGATCAGCATTTTTCAACCAAAAAAAAATGTGTGTCAAAGTTTATGAAAACAGAATTAAAGGGATTAGTGTCAGTAAACACATCCATACCACATTTAGTCAGAACTAAGCTATTTTGTTTGAAGTTTCAGGATGTAGAGTGACAGGCTTTTAACTCAGAGAAAGGGGCGTCTTAACAGCTAAAGCAAAGGCATTGTGGGTTTTTCTTTTTTTCATTCACATGTTTTTTTTTTTGCAGCTTCTCGTAAACCTGTCTGGTTTCCTGAGCTTTGGTTCCTCTGCCAAATCTGTCTGACCTCTGACAAATTTCTCATGATTTTCCAACATATGACCCCTGTATACACATATACGTACACTATATATTCGTCTCACCAAAGTGTTAAAGTGTATAAATATAGAATATTTGTAGCGATTGTTTCTAGCGACATAAAATTTTACAACTGAATAATAAATGCTGTAATTTTTCAATATAATTTATTAGATAGTTAAGTTTCAATCAAATTAAATAAAATGTGTAATGTGTGATTTTTTTTATTTTTACCTTTTAGTATTTTTGCTTTTAGTTTTTCCATACAAATTTTAATCTACTTAATTCAGAGATTAGAACACAGAGGAACAAAATCTTTTCTTCAGCCCTAAAGTTAAACACATAGAAATCTGCTGTTACCTACACACTTCTAATCTGCAACGGTTGGCTACACAAGAGAGGGGCGACCCCGCAGCCACTGCAAGCACACCTCTTCCCTTCCCCCTTTAGTTAAACTGCAGTGATCTCAGTGGCCTGCGCTTTAAAATAGACCTGACACAAAAACCTCAATTGCTCCGAGAGGCATGGAATGGGTGGAGTGGTCACCACAGAGGGATTTAGCTGGAGAGAGGTGGGCTTAAATGCTGATGATCTGTGCGGGATCAATAAGGAATGTGCAAGTGTGAATGTGCTGCTCCTACTTCATATTTTCTCCCTCCAAGCCTTCAGTTTGCACAGGAACTGGAAATCCAACCTCATCTCCAATTCAGAAAAGAAAGCTAATGAACTGCCTCTGACCAGCAATGCCTCACAGCTCTCTCTCTCTCTCTCTCTTCCTCTCCCTCTCAGAGTGTGTCACGTCTGAAGTCTGCAGTTGGTGTACTGTAAGGTGACCAGATTTCCCAAATGAAAACTGGGGACATAGTTTAGAAGTGGTATTGTTAACACAAGCTATTAAGAGCTATTTTTGGTAATTAAAGCTAAATTAGACAAAATATAAAAATGTAAAAAAAATAATAATAATAAAATAAATAATAATAATAATTAAAATAAAGCAATATTCCCCAAAAAGTCATAGTTTCATGTTATACTATTAGGTGGTTGCTATCATCTTTTTTTTTCAAATAAACACACAGCAACAAAAATATAATCATTTATTGATAACCCATTAATAATCTTTCCACCACGCAATGTAGTTTCTCAGCCATATTTAATAGAATGGCCAGTAATACTGATGTAATGAGTTCACAGGTATGTGTTTATAGAGTATTATACAATGGCTTCCAATGCAGCTCAGCCAATCATAATCAAGGACGGGAACTATCCATTTTATAAATGAATTCGGAGATGTTGCTTTGGCAACTAACTAAACTATGTATAATTTGAAGTACTAAAATGACTAAAGCTAAAACAAATTAAAAAATTAAAACACATTAAAAAACTAAAATGAATAAATGACAAAAAAGAATACTAAAACTAAAATTCATGACAAAACTGAAAATATTAAAATAAAAATAAATACTAAAATAGGATAAAATGTATACTAAACCGTATTTAAATCTAGAAATTTTTTCAATCTAAAGACTGTTTTGCATCCAAAACAATGCATTACAGGGAGTAATGCTAAATGACACGATCTATAATAATGCAATCTAAAGCTACAAACCCAAACTGCTATTTCATATCTATTGGCGCTTCCTGTTTATGAGATCTATAGATCCACCACAGTTTTAATAAAATATATTATAATATTTCTGAGGACAGCTACACAGGACACCAAAAAAAAAATAAACAAGGATGTCTGGTCAAGAGTATAACTGCAGAAGAGAAAAATCAAGCCTCTGTGTTTTCCTTGCGACAGGTCATTGTGACTAACGAGTCATAGTGGTAATGTCACATTGATTCACATGTCATTAATCCACTTTTAATGAACCCAACCCATTTTAATCAGTCTTGTCACTGACATGTGACCAATGACAGTCTTGACAGTCAGTAATGTCACTGAAAGTCTAAAAGGATACAAAGCATGACTCTTTAACAATTCCACTTAAAAGCTCTGTTGTACATCAGCCTTATGTGGAAAAGCCAGTTAATTCCCTGGCTATTATTTAAATGTATAAATTAACAAACAAACAGAAACAACATAGCTCTTCTAATTAGTAACGCACGTCCTGTTTGTCATCCAACCACAATTGCTTGCGATGTGATTGACAGTCAAGAATAATGCCCCACCTCTCAAATCTTACGCCTGCTAAGAAGACGCTCACAGCTGTCCCCAGCATTCAAGTAAATCCATTTAAAGGTGTCCAAAGCTAACTTTTAAGGGCCATCTGCGTTCACACCAGCTGTGGACCGCAGGGTAGCTCTGTTTGCTGGAAAGGTAGAAGTTCCATCCAAAGAAAACATCACACACAGATGAGCAAACAACAATACTGTTTCACACTCGAGCTGTGCACTGTCAGATGCTTAGGGCAAATATTCACCTTTATGCTTACAACAGTGAAGTGTGACTCACTCATGTAAACACTTATAAAAGCACATACATACATAATAAACACTACTGTTGTTTGAGATTTTCTGAAAAAAAGAGACTGCATTTATGTGACCAAATTTTGGTGATAATTATAATTTAAAATTACTATTTTAAACTAAATAAGCTACTATTTTCTATTTTTTTATATATATTTTATTTGTAAAAGTAATTTATTCATGGGATGGGAAAGCTAAATATTCAGCAACCATTCTTTATGTCACATGGTCCTCAAAAATAATTTCAGTATTTTCTGGATAATGTTAGATATTTTTTAAGATTATAAATGTCTTTAATATCAATAACGGTGCTTCACAATGTCATAGAAGAACCTTTTTTCTAAGTGGTTCCATAAAAAACCTTTGACATCTTTTCTGTTTTACAAAAGGTTCTTTGTGGCAAAAGAAGCTTCTTTAGATTACAAAACGGTAAGAAAGAGATGGTTCTTTTGTAGATGGAACCTTTTGCAGAACCAAAAACTGCTATTCTTTGGTATCGCTGTGAAAAAAATTTATTTTTTAAGAGTGCATTAATTAAAAATCTTACTGGCCCCAAGCTATTAACTGGTAATGTATTTTTAACTAAAATGATAAAAATAAATCATATGTGTTTAGTTGAATGGTGTGTTTGACCAGCCAATATGAATTATGCAACTAAATTTGACAATCAGTTGTACGTACATGCTAAAACACTGCTATTATGTTTGTTTCTATGCTTGTGCTCAACCCAAGCATCCACCCAAAACATCTTAAGAAAAGAATAACACTAAAAACCACCCAGAACACCTTTGCAACTGCATAGCAACACTTCAGCATAACAGTCTACATCCTCTTCAGAAAATTAAGTCTTGTTAAACCACCTGGTTTCGTATAGGGACTAGTGATAAATAATAGCAATTCAACGGAGCACTTAAATGCCACTTGCACTTACACAACTGCCATCATCGCCATAATCGGCTATGGACCTTTCATTCATAGTCATTCTACTGGCCGTCGAACATCACATGGAAATAAGAGCAGTCGTACTATGTATAGCAGCGTGGGTTATACAACGTAGTGAGTCTGTTAAGAGTGTTTGCGGAGGTGGATGGGAGGAGGGCTGGAGGTCTGTGGGTGGAGGTGGTGGAGCGTATTATGATCAGTACAATAACCCACTCCTCATGTCTCGGGGGGGGGGGCGGCCGCATCCTCCAGCCTTAATGGTGAAGAGGTTCTTTAAGACGCCTCTCTGCAGCCTTTCAATGCCTTGTGCTCCGGCCCCCTCCCCCTACACACATCATAAACACACACGTTCAGATCACCAAACCAGGTATGAACACACAAACTTACTTGCTACTTGCAACTAAACACCTACAGAATTTGAGCAAGTTCGATGTGAAAAGCATGAAGCTCCAAAGAAATCTCCCTTGCGTAAACCCAGATTCACAATTTCTGAACGTGCATATTTACATAGCTCACATCCTCTTGTAGAACCTCCTACACACAATCTCTGATTGAGCAACGGCATTTATGCCAAACAAGAACACACACACTCATCTCGCACGTTCTGTTTTTCTCTGCAAATCTATAACCGCCTCTCTTGCCACATTGAGTAAAACAACAACTTCAGAGCAAAAATTCAGAGTTCAACTTACTTACACATTAAGTAATACAGGAAGTCCTTGTGAGGGTATTTTTAACCTGAAATTTGATCCATTCCGGCACCCATAGCCTCACATAATAGAACAAGCAGCTGGGTTTAGGTTCATGCTTCATATGCATCTGCTTTTCAGTTTGTTTTTCAACATTTTTTGCTAATATCCGGATTTTGGTGCCAGTATCAAGAGTGTAAGCATAAAAAGATAAAATTACATAATATAATATAATATACTAATGTCAGAAAGTCACCCTTTTTTAGAGAAATATAATATTAAGTATAAAAGATAGATTGCAGTAGATTGGTAGATATATATATATATATATATATATGTATATATGTATGTATGTATGTATGTATATATATATATATATATATATATATATATCTTTCTTTTAGTGTATATCAAATGAAAAATGTCCAAAAATAGTTCTTTAAATTAATAAATTTCTTACATATAAGTGGAACATAAGTGGAATAAAATAAAATAAATGTGCCATTCTGGCACCCATAGCCTCACTTAATAGAATAAGCAGCTGGGTTTATATTCACGCTTCACATGCAGCATCTGTTTTTCAGTTTACTTTTCCAAGTTTTCTGCTAATATCCAGCATTAAGCGCCAGGTACGTGTTTGAGAAAGTCGCCAGAGGGAAGTTATACTATATGACATGAACTTACGTTTGAGTCTCTCAAAGCAGAGCCACGCATGCTGTGCTTTGCCTTTGGATTGTAATTGACTCCATATGTTGTTTGCATAATTTCTCAACCTCGCGATCGCCGGACTTACAACTGCTAACAAAGTTCGTGCATATCCCAGAACATCCTACCGATGGTTTTCGAGTCTGACTTACTGACCAATTTAAAAAAAAATAAGTCAGAGCAAATCCTCAATGTGCTGTTATGCTTTGAGGGATTATACTGAATTTTTTTTTTCCCATCAAGTTCCCAAAAGTCATCTCAGGTTAAGGGACGGCAGCTAGGTGCGCTAACGGTGTTGTCATGACGACAGGCAGAGAACAGCACATAGATAGTGTACGGCACAGGTCTGGTTGTCTTTGATTTCTCTTATTGTCAGGCAGAGCAATACCATCTCTAATTACTAAAAAAAAAATATGTAAATTCTTCTCTACAGATATTCATATAAAAACTGTTCTGAATACTGTACATGAGAGAAATAAATCCAGTGTTACTGACACTGAATAGTGAAAGTCGCGAATGATTTGTGTACTTGAAGTAGATGCAGAATTCCACGTCTTGCTTTCTGTGTCAGAGTGTTCAACAATCATCCCTCCCCCCCTTACCACACACAGCTTCAGTAAACAAACCAGGGCTGGACACCAGGGTCAAGGGTTGAACACACCAGAGGACAAGCACTAGAACATTTTGTCAGCTTAGCAAAATGTTGAAATGAGGAGGAAGAGAGTGATCATCAGACCCACGTATTGTTGCTACCCACAACTCCTGTTAGAGAATGATTGCGATCTCAGACTATCCATTTTCTTAAAAACATACAGCAAATATAAATTGTTAAATAAAAAATCTTTTCCTAGACACATATATTAAAAAATGGCCTGAAATTGTTCATTGTAATTTACCGAAATTATGTAGATAAAAAAAATATACATTTTATGTATTTACATTTTTATTCATTAATAATTAACGTATTTGTTTCTTAATTATTTATAATAATAAAAATGTGTTTTATTTGTAATGTTCTTTTCTTCAATCCATAAACCATTTGATATATACATATATATTTTTTTTTTTTCATCTTTTTTTTTCTTAGAATATTACATATTCTAATATGTAATTAAGAATATTTTATAGTAGAAAGAGAAATGTCCTGAAATTGTTCAATAAATAAATTTTAATGATAATCTCAGAACTCAGAAAATAGTACCTGTTTTAGAGCGTACATTAAATGGAACATGACCTAAAATTATTAATGAAAAAATAAATAAATAAATAAAAATGAAACTGTAAATAATAAATACTAATGATAACTCCCTTTGAGTGTAAAATAAATTAAAATTAATTAAAATACTTATGATAGTCTCAGATTGTCACTTTTATACAGAATACATTAGATAAAAAGTATATGTGAACATACTAAGCAGTGGAATCGATATCCCTTCTGTATTACCCGACAATCATAACATTCCTTTTCTCGTTTGCAAACATTGGCGAGTCATTATTCAATTGAAGGACACACTCTGTCTCTGTCACATGCTTCAGCTTACTCACTGACATGCATGAAGCCAGCCCCAGCGCAAGCACATATTGTATGTCATGATACAATAAGGAATGACAAATTATTTTTCATACTATGCACCACAGACATCATTCAGTTTATTCTGGCTATGCAGAATACACACCTGGATTCATCAGTGCAGTGAAGGGTATCATTAAAATGACACGCCCTCTGTGTCGCCAGACAGGACCGGTGACAGACCCAACATTAACTCAACATGTCCGCGCTCCCAATGTGCTGCGCTCTTTAGCTGTTTGTCACTAAAGCGGGATTGAAGGCAAAGCTGAGCATTTGATCAGCTGGGGCCCACAGCTATGTAGACCACAGGGGCATTCCTGAGTCCCCTGGGTTGAGCCTGGGACAGATGAGGCCGGTTCGGGACAGAATCCAGCCCACTTCTTGGTCTGAAGCTATGGGGGTATCTTTCGAGGGTTTCCCAGATAATCCCATTCGGCAAGGTGTCCAGTCTCAGGCGAGGCCCATCAATAATTCACTATCCCCAGCCCACCTGTGTGAAGCTCCTCCGAGCAGAAGGGCACTAACCTTTAATTCCCCATCCACATGACCAGCAGGACCCGGTGTTCTGGCTAGAGAGACCGCTTTAATGGAATCCTTCAGCCCCACGTAAAGCAGAGGTGATAAGCAGACACGCTGTCCTGTGATTATTGGGTCCCATTATTGAGCACTCTATCTGTCTGATAGAGCCACAGATAAAATCCTCCAATACTCTTCTGATACGGGCTATAGAGTCAAACAAATATACTTCACAAAGTCAATGAATCAAATTAAAAGTTGGATTTTATCAGTGTGTATCTAACATGCTTCTAAATGTATCTCTAAAAATATAATTCAAAAGTTTAGGGTTGGTAAGACAATGTTTTGAATTCAGATTTTTATGCTGACCAATCTGCTTTTATATGATGAAAAATTTAGTGAAATCAGTAATATTGTAAAATGTTATTAGAATTTAAAATCACAGTTTTATATTTCAATATATTTTCAAATGTAAGCCTTTCCTGTAATGGCAAAGCTGACTTTTCAGCAGCCATTGCTCCAGTCTTTAGCGTCACATGATCCTTCAGGAATCACTGTAATATGCTGGTTTGGTGCTCAAAAACATTAATTTTTATTATCAATGTTGAAAACAGTTGTGCTGCTTTATATTTTTCTAAAAATATGATTTTTTACTTTTTTTGAAGAATACCCTAGTAAAAAGTAAAAAATTCGAAACATTTATTTCATACTATAGTATAGTATGAAAAAACATTCAAATCAATTGAAATATTTAATGACATATTTCTCTTACTGATGTAAAAAATTATCAACTTTATGTACTTATGCTCAATACACATTTCTTAATAAGCATAAAATGTGTTTTAATGTCACTATTGACGAATATTGTATGATCCTTGAATAATCGGTCTTTAAAACACACAATATGTTAAGTATAATTGTAATAGATCAATCATGTATACTTCAGTGTATCTTTAAATTGGACTTTAGCATTGCTTTCACACATTTAAAGTGCATTAAGCACAAAAATGAGTTCCAGCAGAGTTAAGGCTATATTTATCCAAAAGTACAATTGCAGGGTATTTTTATTATGCACATAAATATGTAAATGAGTCCGTAGTACATTATATTCAACATGAAATAAATGTATTTCAAATACATTATAGCCTATTTATTTTTTACTGGGGTACAAAGTTTTAAAAAAACATTTATGCAAACATTTTGTGATATTACAAATGCTTACCTGTCTTTGATCAATTCAGTGCATCCTTAGTTAAAAGAAGTATTAATTTCTTTAAAACAACAACAACATGGATTTAGATTTTTTTTTTATCCCAATTAAATACATTTGAAAGCGATATCAAATCAATTCAATCTGAACATGTTAAAACTGATCCATCTGATTATCTTATGACAATGTAAACGCTGCTCATCTATGCGAAACTCTCCAATACAACACTAGGGTGTTCTGGGTGGTTGCCAGGGCTTCGGTTACGGTTGCTAAGGATGTTAAGAGTGGCTTGTAGCATGTTGCTATGCAGTTGCTAAGGTGTTCTGAGTGGTTGCTAGGTGGTTACTTACTGACCCAACACATGAGAGACCACCTCAAAGACACGCTCCTTCAAAGATCCTCTATTCAGTGTAAATCCACACTATTCTGTGTAAATCTAAGGGCTTTTTTTCCCCACCCTTTTTATAGTCCACCAGGTGAAAATCGTAAATCTGATCACTTTGCAAACTCTGCTGAACAAGCCACACAATATGAGGCATCACTCAAATGTCTAACCATAAAAATGAGGAATAATAACAGGAACTGTTGCTTACAGAGCACCACTAAATGTCAATTGTGGTCACCATGAACTACAGTATCAGCAGCAGCAATAGTATCATTTACTAGTTCTTTGGACAACACATATACTCACTTTAGCAAGGGTCTTAACCGCAGCAAGAGCATTAAATAACCTCATCTCTGGCAGAATAGCCCTAAGCAGCAGTGGCTGCCTCACAGTTTAAGGCTGAGTGACCAACATTTGCACTGTGTAGAGTCACACACATGAGGACACAGTTACCGTATCAAAGTACACACACACGCACACACACATAGGGGATCCTACCCCCACACACACAAATGCACATCGACCTCCGCACCACACTCTCTCCGCGAAACAAATGCCTTCGCTGTCAGTTGCGGCCAGGTCTGCCGTAATTGAAAAGAACAGCCACGGGCCAGCCCACAGACACGGCGCACCAAGCCAGGAGCCCGTCACTGACAGCCAGCCATCAATACCAATGACTGTTCCTTGAGGAGCAGATGACATCCACAACACCACCCATGCAACACCCCGGCGCACACATACAAACGCTTGCCTCCCGCCCCCTCGCTGTCCTTCCTCCGCCACTTGAGTCTCTGATTCCTACCCCAGTTTGTCACCGCAGTAACTCCACTCACCGGGAAGCCTGTCATCGCTTCGGAGATGCACGTGCCATCGGCAAACGCACTCGCGCTCGCGCTCACTTACGCTCATGCATGCATGCCAAACGAAGGGGATCAAACTTTTTTGAGAGTGGAACAGTGGCAGCTTAGAGACCTCTGCCTTCCTTCCCTCGCACACACTTTTCTCGGAGCGTGTCAATATTTAACCCAGAAAAAATACTTTGCCTGTTTAAAAAAAAAACAATCTTACTAAACAACCTATATAAAATCCTATAACTACTTTGTGAACTCTGTTGAGACACTTCAAATCACTTTATGCCACATTTCAGTGGCGTATAGCACTCAATATAGATTTCAAACTGAAAAAATAACAATGACATCAAGCTTATATTTCACATCTTTAGCCACCTGCATTGTGCAATTGTTACAGAAGGCTGGACAGCATCAGACTTGTCATTTGGCGTAAGACAACAGTGACAGCTGAACAAGATGCACAGAGCAGAGACGAGCAAGCAAGACAGAGGCATTCAAAGAAGAAAAGAAAAAACGAACAGTGAGAAAAAATATACACAGACCTGACCAGGAGCTGCAGAGCGACAGAAACTGTCTTCCTTATACAGTCCTCTCTGTCTGTCTGTCTCTCTCTCTCTCACACACACACTCTCTCTCTCTCTCTCTCTCTCTCTCTGTGTGTATGTGTGTGTGTGACTCCCTCCCCTCAGCTGCTCAGGGCAGTTCTCAGGAAATGAATGGGAGCTCACAGAGAACTGTTGTACTTGCAAATGACTTACCACGGTCACATGATCCGCTAAATGTAGGGTGGGCCGGTGGGTGGAGGCTTCATAAGCAAGAGAAGACAATATACTCTAAGCTTTAACAGCATGCATCGAATTACACGGGGCCCCTCGTGGGAGGTTTCCGACATGTCTCTGAGCCCAAGCAGCGGAGAAACGCTAGAGTACCTCCCCGTTTAAAGGGGAAGAGAGAGATGGAGAGAGAGAAAGAGTAGGTATATTTCCTTACAAAAAGTGCCCTACTTTATGTAAGTTTACAATCTTTGACTATTAAAAAAGTTTAAAGGAGGAAAGGATGCCATGCAGTATTACAGTCTTCACATATGGTTTTCTTTTTGGCAATTATGAGCAAAAAATAATGCTGATAATTCTGTAATATATATTTATATTTGATAAAACATATCAAAATTTTGGTTTATTATTCTACCCTAATTATCTATAGACATTTAACATACAAATAAATACCATGAAACATTTTGTGTCTGCGTTTTCAGTAAGAAACCGTCTGCTCAGAACGTAAATATAATCATATAAAATGCCAGCCACACACAGCTCTTAATTGGCTCAATTTCTATTAGTCATCACACAGTGCTCTCCTTTAGATTACAAATGCATCTCTACTAAAATTCAACAGAAGCCATTTATTTCTGTGCATGTAAGCATGCATAAGGGAATGTTTTGAAAGCTCAATGGTTTGTTGAAGAAGGAGCTAAGATGTAGATTCGCTCTTCTGGGAATCCTAATTAATGTATAGGAAACCGAGCTAATTTGCATCTCTGATAGACTTTGTGTTCTGCACAAACACATGCTAATGGGATTGATAGAGATTTGAAGAATACTGTCCTATCTTAGACTTACTTAACACTGTCCTGACATGTGTATGTTGTAATTGGATGGTTGGAAAGATGTATCTATTTAAAATCAAGAATTTCATATTTGAAATTAAATGAGAATTTTGGACCCAATCTTTTACAATTCAAGGCTATACAGTGGCATGCTTAATAGTCCATTCCCTATATTGATTTTAAATACTGAGGTGTAACACATTAAACATTTTGGCATGCGAGACATACAGATGAGATCTTAAAGGAATTATGTAATACTGATTCCAGCAAAGGAGAACACACATCCTCTGTAACTGTGTGATAATTATACGACATATCAATACCAGATCATCATTGTGAATTACACGGGAGAAAACAAAGACTTGTATTCTTCTATCTGACAAAATGGCTTTTGAAATACCACTCTGCTGTTGCTTTTAATGCTGATTAGCCCTGACGCTTCTTTATGAAATGCTATACCACCCAGCTGCAGCTTCTGACAAGAGTGGCAATTTCCCCAGCAATAATGACATCTCGAGGAAGCAGTCCCGCTCTGCCCGCACACCCAGCCCAGCCTGGCACACAAAGGGTCCTGGCATGTCTTGTAAAGGGCTGAACTGGAATCAGGCGTTCCAGTGGGAGGGTGAGCCGTGTATGGAACTCTGCCAGGGAACATGGCCCCATCTTAGCTCCCCTGCAAAGAGGAGAGAGAGAAAGGAAGACAGAAAAAGAGTGAACACCCTTGATTACAGCTGTGGCACGGAAAGGACCCAAGGCGATTAGGTGGCCTCCAATGTCCGTGTTTACCACGGTTAACTACACAGCAGGCAAACAGTTGGTGTAAGGTGATAAGATTAACCAAACCCATGTAGGCCAATATATACACATTTACACTTCAGCCATAAATTACATGCTAACAAAGAATTTTCTCCCATCTGCCTGCTCCAAAGTATAGACGTGACTGTCATCTCTCCAGTAATCCTAATCTATTTCAGCAATAGAAAGGACATGTCTACGGGTCCTTTTTAAAGGGATAGTTTGTTAGTATATTCATTCTCACCATGCTCAAACCTCTACTTTGTCTCTTGTGTGAAACACAAAAGGAGATGTTTAGCAGACTATCCAAGCTGCTCTTTTCTGTACAATGCATGTGAATGTAACCACGACTGCCCCTGTCCACATGGCTGGTCCACATAAAATTCACATTTACACATTAAATTATAAAAACAAACAGCATGGGAGATTTCGCATTGTGATTCCGTAAACCTCTTAACATCTTAACGGACAGCAAAGAAAAGAAAAACTGAGCAAAACAATAACTCTTAATGTCCTAATGTGAAGAACTAGAGTTTGATGAAAGCAATGGTGGGCCATCAATAAACAAAGTACTTAGCAATCTACAGCAGAGCATCGAAGCTGGGAAATGTGTTGATGGCGCATTAGCCATACAGCTTTACCGGCTGCATGAGAGAACCAGTCGCTGCGCAATAAATGCGTCTCCCGCTGGGTAACTCACCGCTGTGTGCCCTGCACGTTTTGCACAGAACAAGAAAAGGGATTACTTCACAGCATTTCACTGTCAAATTTGAGTGGAATATAAATATCACAACATTATGTGCACGTCCTTTATAGCTGTAATTGAGAATTGTAACTGCGATAATAGATTTGTGTTTTTGCATACTAACTAAGAGTCTAGGCCTATTTATTGTTCAATTTCAAATTAAATCAATCACAAAGAGATTCAAAGTGAAATTAGATTATACGTCTGAATTAGAAATCAGATTACACAGAGGTGAGTTCAGCCCTTTCAGTAAATTTAGACGCTAATAGAAAATTATATTCTTGAAAGCTTATTATATTATTTGAATTTTAACACGACTAACACTCCAGTGATGTATGGACAAGGCTCTTTCCCAGTTTTAGACTCTGAATTCACTTTCAAACAAGTAGCACGACAGACATGAAATATATGAGAAAAATGCTAATTGAAAAGTACCATCATACCTATTATTTTTTTTAAGTCATATAACTTCTTCCAAAAATTCTAAAATGATGTTTTTATTGTATGATCCGTCATCTGTGCAACATAAGATGTAGTTAATTGAGAATAAGAGTTTCAGTTTAATACAAATCAAAGAATCTGGTTTGCTTCAGTTATTAAAACAATATGTGAATTAAGGGTGATGTTGTGCTCAGAGGTCCACAGCTCAAATCAGCTAGAAGATCTGAGAAAGACAAGTTTGTAGTGACAGGGTGTTCCTCCATGTCGCCTGGTCACTTCATTTGTATAGACTCTGATCTCTGAATCTGAAGTGTGATAAACGGTTTGCTACAATTCTGGGAGGAACCTTGTGTTACCTCAGTCGCATGTTAATTTAACTCAAGTTTAGTCTCAAATGTCTGAAAATTCATGTTTTTAGGCTCTATCACATATAACAAATACATATAGATACATTTTGAAATAGTTGAGGCCAGCATTATTATTCCTCTCTTCATCTTTTGAGCTAAAGTGAATAATGCAATTTAAATGATGCTTCAAATTAAGCAGTGTTTAAAACAGAGGTGTATAGCTTTTTATTTTTTTATGATTGGATCCATGATTTTAGCCTGTCAGAAGATAATCCAAGCGAAAAATCTTGCACAC
>JAUCMS010000153.1:11388831-11400062 GCA_032357445.1 Enteromius radiatus | reverse complement strand
CCCCCCCCCCCCCCCCCCCCCCCCCCCCCCCCCCCCCCCCCCCCCCCCCCCCCCCCCCCCCCCCCCCCCCCCCCGAGCCATATCTAGGGACCAGAAAATCATTGAGACTTGTGCCTTTTTCGACTTAGTCCACTTAGCAACCTCCCAGAACAGCCTAGCAACCACACATGACACCTTACCAACCGCATAGCAATGGCCTGGCAATCACCCTAGCACTAGAAAATCCAGACATTCAGTTCTTTCAGATGTTATGGAAGGTTTACTGTGAAATTTCCACCCATTTTCAAAAGCCAAAAAAGGATCACAGAGCACAGAAGGGCTGTAAAAACAAGGAGACTTTATTTTATTTCTTTAACTAGTATAAAGATGCATTAAATAATATGTGCTGAACTAGTGAGTCTTTTTCTGGCTAACAAGTGTATTATTCAAGTAAACGTTCTTCAGTGCAGAGTTCAGAAGCACATGACATGTGCATGCTCGGGGGCCAGGGCTCTTCAGGAGGCAGTGTGTGTGTTTGTGTGTGTGCGTCCACCTGCACAGACCCTGGCTGTAAAGACGGGCTCTGGCTGGTGTGGCTGCAGGGTCTGAATCGGGTCTGCATCTATGTGCAGTGGCCAAGGTCAGCACATCACCGCGGGGCAGAAGCAGAGGCAGGGGCAGGAGTGGGGGCGGCTGCTTAAACACCACCACTACCTCTTCTGTGTCCAATAGCAACTGCATCTGCAGAAGGAAGGAGTGTGCACTCTGTGGGCAACTGCCAACACCGGCACACATAAACTCAAACAAAAACATATAGATCACTGCTGATGTCTGTGGACATGCACAAACAGACAGAACTACTGGAGAAATGTAGCTTTGTAAAGGACAGCTGTGAAAGTATCAAGCGAGAGCGATGTGTTCTCAGACTGCAGGCTGGGTATTATGTGATCTCTACTCAGATCCATTACCTGGATCATTTTCCCTCACTGGGTCTGACTTTGCAAAGGCGGGGCTGACATTTAACCCCCAGCAAACTGCTACCAAAGTCACCTGAGCATGAGCGATGGGCGTAGATACGACTGCCTGACTTCATTAATAAATAATTATACAGTCATTCACACATTTTCCTCTACATTTTGTGAATTTCACAGGTAAGTTAACTTAAATAAAAAAGGGTTGAGGTAAATACTTTGTTCCAAAACCTATTGGATTGTCCATGAAGCAGCATTTTAAGGCATCACAGTAATGCTCACTACCTTTATTGTTCTAAAAGGTCTCCCAAGATACCTTGTTTTAGTCATATTCTAAGACAGGATCACTTACATTCTCCATAGAGATGGATGCACTGCGACAGACTTAAAAATCCAAGATGGCAACTGAAATGAGAGAAACATATTGAATTTAATACCAAATGTACGGTCATGACGAATTTTCACAGGCAAAAAAAAAAAAGGTCTTTCATCTTGTGTCCATAGTGTAACGATGTATGAAACACAGCTCTCTCAGAAGTAACCTTAATAACAAGCAGCTTTCTGTTGGAAACATGGAGAGCCCATGTGACCAGCTAGCAGAGGTGGGTGGTAACGAGTTACATTTACTTCGTTACATTTACTTGAGTAAATTTTTGGGTAACCTTTTTAGATTTAAAGATGGGTACTTTTACTCTTACTCAAGTAACTTCGTTACTGTGGGTGACGCTCGTCTCGTTACTTCATCTTAATGCATTCGCTCATGAATGATTCACTTTTTTGAGTCATTTGTGTTCAAAGGCTTGATCAAACCAGTCGGCAAACCAGTGAATTGAATCGCGAATCAGTTTGAACGATTCGTTCAGTTCCCTGCCGCGCCCGCTGATTTTTGTTGAGAAAGTTAACATCAAGAGAGCTGCAGATGTGGCCTTGGATCTACAGTCAAATCTGCAAAGGCTACTGTTTGATAGCTATGAAGATGTTAGATGAACAGCTTGTGTGCTATCTTCAGTTCCACAGGTATAGATATGCTACATTCGATTACAGTACAAGATACCTCTACCTTATACATTAAATACAACGTTTAATTTACATATTGAGTAAGCTGTCACAAAGTATGAAATGAACACCCGCCACACCTGCATTAGCTCTGCGCGCGACCTGTTCCGAAAGGCCTTTGCCTAACGTTAGACACAATTAATATTTTTATGCGTACAGAACATTTGTTTACATTTTGCAGAACAGACGGAGGAAGATCCATAAATGTGCATTTGTTTCATTATGTTCAGATGTTCAGTAGCGGTCATGTGAAAAATTTTAACTCTTTTTAAATCTATATATCTAAATAAAACTAGACTGTATTCAGTATATGATCCAAAGTAACTAGTAACTACCTACTTGAGTAGATTTTTTATCCGATACTTTTTAACTCTTACTCAAGTAACTATTCAGGCTATTACTTTTACCTGAGTAAATATTTTACTATTTTACTTTTACTTGAGTAAGTTACAGTTTTTGGGTACTCTACCCACATCTGCCAACTAGAACCCATTACGAAATCTTTTGCCCTTAGGTTAAATTCCAGATGATATAGATTCCTGTTGGATTTGGCACATAAAGATTCTGAAAACAACAATTGTGACTAAAAAAAGTGAAGTGCCAAAATAAGTGCCAATTTTCAACTAGCATTGCATTGTTACCATGTCAGTAGTATGTAAATAAACAATTTGTACTTTTTCTGTGTTAATATGATATGACAGCTCCAGTACATGTAAGACTAGATCATACTTTCTCATTTTTGTATACTCTGCACACAGACTCAAGATTAGGTCAACAAAGGGCAGAACCAAAATCAAAGTGCATTATGGGTAATGAAGTCAAAAGAAAATGTCACATATTGCCAGCTATAAATTTGTATTGATTTTTTACCCTATATATTTGTTACATATTTTTAGAATATCACACCATTAGCTTAGCAACATGCTAACATAAAACTCTACTGAAGTCAAATGTGAGGTGTTTTTCCTGTGCTATTGGTAGATTTGCGGCATATGGACAGCATTTCAAATTAGTCACATGAGAGTTAGGATGCTACCTTAGAAGTAAGTTTTAGAAAAGTCATGTCAAAATTGTCATATAAACCATACTATTCCCTTATTTACCATAATTTTACTGTAGTAACATTTTGGTAACACTAGCTGCAGAAACATTTTAATCCAAATTTTTAATTTTATTCTAAGCTTTACACTTTACCTGCTGTTTTATACCATAACATACTATACCATAGTTCAACTATATTTGCTATATGGGCAATTTTAATAAGGATTCTTTTATTTTCAGTGGAGTTGAATGTGAATGTAATGCTAATCAATCCGTCATAAGGAACGATAACAGCCCCTGGCCTCATCTGAAGGGCCAAATACTGTACACAGAGCGCACCCATCACCCAGCCACATGGACACAAGGAGAGCATTGGGTTTGTGTTGAACCTTTTGTTGCTCTTTCCCCAGCCAGCAGCCTTGGTTTAGTTGAAGAGAGACCTCCTCTTGTTTCTAAGCAGCTCCACCCCTCCCACCCAGGCTCAGGGTTGGGAACAGCCAGTGCTGTTCATTGTGGGGGCTTTCGGTACATGGAGGAGGCTGCCAGCAGGTAGCCATGGCAACAACATTGCTTTCACTCTCTACTTTTTTGTGCTTTAAAAGGGGACTGTGGAGAATTGGAGGGGCCCTCATCACAGGCCAAATTAAAGAGGTCACAGTCATTTGCTGGCACCAGTTGAAATAATCATAGAGACGGATGTGTTGCAAAGCAACGGTGAAATGGAGGGAAAAAAATGAGCATATTAAGCAGACAGCTCGTTCAATTGTAATATGATTAATTTATGTTGCAAGTGGGAAATTGGAAGTGAAATTACAAGAAATGCATTTGTCAGAAGAGTTAGGGGTAATTATGAGCACAAGCATTCTACGTTAACATTAGGGAACAACATTATTTTCATACTGGAGTCGGGTGCAAACATCTAACTTTAACAAGAAGTGCAGACAAGCTTTATCTTTCAGCAAACACCTCAAATCAATAGCCGTGAGTGAGTGATGTTTACTCGATCAGGAGGGACTTGACTGCTCCACATGCACGCTTGCAGCATTCTGCGCACATTATGATTTTTACAAAATTTCTTGCATAGTGTATGAGCCAAACCTTATAATCTAGATCATGTTTATTTACATTTTGGCAAGGATTAGAATTCCACAAACCACAAAACCCTTGACTCTGACTGGGTCTATTTCCTGTATTTTCATCAGCTTTTTGGGTCTTTAACTCGGCACGGGTGTAAAACAGGAAAACCGATATCACTGTAAAACCCTGGAATGTCTCATATTGGTGAAGGCTGTTTTGACTTTATGATACTGACCAGAGCAAGTCACTCACAGCTGCTTATTTTTAGTTGGATTTTACTGAACTTAATCAGGAGTGGGATTTGATTTATTGCCAATGTAAATCAAACCCTTAAAGAGGTGCATGCGGGCCAAGCCTGGGGTGAATTGCTGTAAAGAATATTACAATTAGATTACATCACAACAAAACCATTTCTATTTTTACATTTTGATTAAACGCAATTTGTCTTATCAGGAATTTCCATGAGAGCGGTCCAAAACTGGACGTAAGGCTTCCCACTCACGCAAGAACAGTGAGTTTATGAGGATATTGTTATGGTAAGCCTTAAAAACCTTTTTCTTTCTTGGCAAAAGCATTTATTTAAGATCTCATACAAAGTCATTTTGGGTCAGTGAAACAATACTCACTTTTTTGATCTGTGAAATACTTTACAAATGTACTTCACACATAGAATGACGTACATAAAGTGCCTATTTTTACATACACAAAAAACCCCTGAACTGAATACAGTTATTCTAACACTAAACTGTAAATTAAATATAATTCTTAAAACTAGAAAGGTTTTTGGTTTTCTTTTTTTATTCATTAACCAACATCACAGTAAATGGGTTATTAGATTATATTGGCTGCTATTACTTTAAGAGCTGCTGCTGTTAAACGTGGCGTGGATCTGACAAGCATTGTATTCACTCACAACTCTTTACCTTTCCTGGCATGCTTCAGGTTTTAAAGTCTCTATTTTTGAGCTGACAAGTTGAATCGAGTGAGTTAGATGAGGGACACTGTATTGGGGTGCTTCGAGACGAGTTCTTAAATGCGACACAAATACATGACCTTGGACCACAAAACCAGTTAAAAAGGGTACATTTTGGAAACTGATATTTATACATCATCTAAAAGCCAATATTTAGGATAGGTCAATATTTGGCCAAGATACTCTTTGAAAATATGGAATCTGAAGGTGCAAAACAAACAAAAAAAAAATCGAAATATTGAGAATATCGCCTTTAAATTGGTCCAAATTAAGTTCTTAGCAATGGAATTAGCAATGTTTTATTATATTTACTGTAGGAAATGTAAAAAAGGTCTTCATGGAACATCATCTTTACCTAAAATTCCAGTAATTTTGGGCATAAAAGAAAAATCGATCATTTTGACCCATACAATGTATATTTGGTTATTGTAAATAAATATATCATTATATCATTATATCATTACATATTATTTAATACATACATGTCAGAATGGTACCCCTGTCCTGATATCACAATGACAAGAAAAATAAATAAATAATAATGTAATAATTTTACATTTTTTATTCTTTTATTAATTTATATTTTAGTTATATAATAATTACATATTTTAGTTACTTTCATATGAGCTCATTTTTACTTTCTGAATAGCTTCAATTTCTGGTTCCTAATATACTGTAACTGGAATAGCCATGGCAACACCCAAAAACAAATCATCATGCTGCTACATGAAGTATGACATCTCAAAGGAAAAACACATTTTTGCATTGCCCGCTGTTCTTAAGCCAGCATCACTTAGCATCAGACCTCATTTTAGACTATGCGCAATCACATTTCCTTCAAAATTGGTAATTCATGGATCATCTAAAAATGCAAAAATATCATATTAAGACAATAGCAGAGAAAGCACAAGCAACGTTTCATCAAGTTACATATGACTTAGCTTCACAAGCCTAAAAACACTGGATCACTTGCAAGCCATGACATCATTCTACCCATTTCGCCCACCTCTAGGTTTAATTATCTTTCATTGTGGTTGTGCGTGTATACCTCAATTATTCACACTATTCTGAAAAACCCATGAACATTTTCTCTAAATTGTCTATTATTTAGCTTGCTTTTCTGTGAGATCTCTGAACGATGGAGAATCTTTGCGAACGTCACAGCGCTCTAACTGTTTGAGTGACATGTGTGCACCTTGCTCACAAACTCCCTTACTCGTCTTTCTCACTACCACCCACCCAGCCTCCTCCCTTTCCTGTGTGATAGGCTAACAGGAGACATCGCCCAACCTTGTGCTTGACTTCCCCCACATTTGCAGCAGATGGCCCTCACCATCAAGTCTGATGGAGGAATTCATCTGGCAGGGCTTCCTGACCAGGGCTGCCCCTCCTCTACAACACTGACTGACCTATTTGTATTCTCTGCACAGCAGATGAGGCACCCTGCCCTCTTCGCTCTGGGCATCTGGGGACTGGCTGTGGGAACCAGAGCCAGCCTTTCCTGGCAGGAGCTCACCATAACCCTCTGAAGCTTCTCGACACGCTTATATGCACAGAGGGAGAGAGAGCGTCCAGCCTCATGTCCTCGCTGTCACCTGGGTATGTGGCGGTCTGAGTGTGTCCTGAACAGAAATGACCAGTGCTCTGATTGGCTCTGATGTTCTATTAAACCATTAACAACAGAAATGTCACACTTAACTTCAAACTTTACACTACAGAAGTGTCATGTTTTGCAATAAATTGAACTATGTCCTTTTAAAGTTATTACAAGTTGCCAACTTGCCATTATTACTTATAAGTCGGGATGTCCTGTAAAGAGCATATTCAGGGCTTTTCAGCTACATATAAAATTATGGGATGTTTTATCAAAATCACTCCCTCTCCTTGGTCTTCAAAAATGTCTCAAATTAATTTAGTGACACTCTTATGGAAATAGGATTATAATTACAATATATTTTTATATAACTATTATTTATTTTATTATTCTAATTTTTTAATTGTGTGTCATAAATAAACATCTCAGTTGTTGTGGGGTTTCAGATCAAAATATGACTTTCTGTTTCGAAACAGGATGTTGATTTCCTCATTTGAGGACACTGGGACTAAAAGCATGTTTTTTATGCAATTTGGGAGACATAAATGAATAGGAAGAGAAATTAAATTTCAATATTCTATTAAATATGATACATACCCTCATGGAGTGTGGCCTGCTGGAGGTCATTTCGCAGGGCTCTGGCAGTGCTCCTCCTGTTCCTCCTTGCACAAAGGCGGAGGTAGCAGTCCTGCTGCTAGGTTTTTGCCCTCCTACAGCCTCCTTCATGTCTCCTGATGTACTGGCCTGTCTCCTGGTAGCGCCTCCATGCTCTGGACACTACGCTGACAGACACAGCAAACCTTCTTGCCACAGCTCGCATTGATGTGCCATCCTGGATGAGCTGCACTACCTGAGTCACTTGTGTGGGTTGTAGACTCCGTCTCATGCTGTCACTAGAGTGAATACACCGCGAGCATTGAAAAGTCACCAAAACATCAGCCAGAAATCATAGGAACTGAGAAGTGGTTCGTGGTAACCATCTGCAGAACCACTCTTTTATTGGGGGTGTCTTGCTAATAGCCTATAATTTCCACCTGTTGTCTCTTCCATTTGCACAACAGCACGTGAAACTGATTGTCAATCAGTGTTGCTTCCTAAGTGGGCGGTTTGATTTCACAGAAGTGTGACTGACTTGGAGTTGCATTGTGTTTAAGTGTTCCCTTTATTTCTTTGAGCAGTGTATATTAATATGAAAATCTGGTCAATTATTACTCAAATTATTACACTTCTTTTTTCACTACATGTTGCTTCAAAAACACATTAATATGCAAATTAAATGTAGTTTATAGATACATTGTGCATAATGAGAAAACCCATTCATGACTATTTTGAAATGTGAATCAAATATAATTATTAATTTATTTATATATATATTTTAATACTCTAAACAATGTAAAGACATGAAAAAATATCAATATTACCTGAACTATGATATTATATAGGCTATCATTTTATAGCTCTATAATATGTTTACATGCATGCAAACATTTGTCTATTTTAGCGCATACTAAGGAATTTTGAGAGAAACATTTTCATTTATATTAATTCAAATTGACATAACTGAGCCTTGACAGAGCAACCTCTGAGCTATTAAAGCAAAGCTTTAGAATAACATTAGTTCCATTTTAACATGAATATGATCTAGCCTGACACTTCAAGTGCAAAAGACAGAAAACTCATGAATAAGACCTGCTTAATTTTTCATTTTTTTGTTTCTCCTAGTCATTAAATGGAGAGCAAATGGCTAAAATCTTCAATCAAGTCTACAATCAAAAGCTTGAGATTCCAAAATTAACATTTGTTATTAAACCCAAAAGACAAAGTTATCTAAGCTTTGATATTTTTTCATCTTTATACCCATTCTACAGTATATGTAAACAATTGTCTCATTTATAGCTGTTTTAGACTGTATAAATATAAATGAGATCTCCTGAGCCCTGAGAGAGCAACCTCTGAACAGTAAAACCAGTGGTTAAGAGCTCTTGTTGCTCCTAATGTTCTCCTGAGCCATTCTTAAAACAAATGTGACACTATTGATTTCCAGCCCGATACCGCAAACCTGTAAGGGGAAATAAAATTACAAATAGGATCTATAACTGTTTCTCCTAACAATAAATGAAATTTAATTAATTAATTAATTGCAAATTGAGTCTTTTGCTTATATCCTCTAAAAAAGACCCTAGTAATCTTCACACATCTTGGAAAAAAAAAATCAACAATGATTTTCAAACACCGATAATTCAATGATAAACAGAACTATGTCACAAACACTGCTTTATGTCACATTTGAGTCTATTTTAGTTTCACAGAGACAAACGTGACTCTTACAAGAAACCTAACCAAGAGCTCGATTAAGTCTCCTGGGCCCTTAAAGAGGAACCCCTCTGAGCAATAAAAATTTCTCCCGGGTTACTCAGATGTGACATTGCTGATCCAAAATGACAGTGCAAAGGAACCATGTCATAGCAGAAAAGAAAAAAATAAAATGTTTCGGAGGTGACATATCGCATATAACTGTCAAGAAATCTTCAGCAACAATGATCCAAAATACTCCTCAAACCTGAATGTGTTTTGGATAGGGAAAGGCAGGATATTACAGTCTGATAAAGTGGTAGCAAACGGCTGCCGGCCCCCACCGTCAATCAGAGCGGCTGAATGTGGCCAGGGACCGAGGTGGTTAGGAGGTTCATTTGAAACCAGTCAGGCATTTCTGATAGACCTCCATTTCACTCTATCCATGTCTCCCTCCCTCCCCCATCTCATCCTTTCTCTCTCTTCCATGTCCTCCCTCCTTTCTCTCAAGCAGGATGTACTATACTGTGGTGGGGCAGAGGAATGCAGACCAGGGTAATCACAACATCATCAACTCAGAGCACTGATGTGGTCGACCCAATAATGCACCTCTAATTGAATAACTTATCCACCACACATGTCCCTGGGGACACCCCGGGTGAAGCACGAACTGAGAGGCAGATGGCAGAAGCAGATCGAGCGCTCATTCATACACTCTCACAACTCTTCCGCCAATCGTTTTTTTTACTCTTTTGCCGTTTTTGTTTTATTTTTTAGGCAAAGCATACACTGCACTTGCAAAACGCAATAGAGACTGAGGAACTTACGCAAGCTCGATGATAGACCCTATAAGGCCCCTTCTGGGCACCACTGGGTGGTCCTAACACATTTGGCACACTAGAAAAGACACACACCCACAGAAATAAGAATGTATGGCAAACAGTTTCAGAGAAACTCATCCAGCACTAACAAACAAACGATCAAATCCACATTAACAAAAATGCTGGGTAAATAAGCAAAAAAGTATGTCATCAGATTCATGCAATACATATAACATCTAAATGAATGTTATGTTTTTGAAGTAAGTCTCTTAAGGTTGCATTTATTTGATCAAAAAATATACTAAAAACAGTAGTATTGCAAAATATTATTGTATTTTAAAAGAACTGGCTTCTATTAATTTTATATTTTTTAATCCAATTTATTTATATAATTTAAAAGCTACATTTTCTGCTTATTTCAGTGTTTTCAATCATTCCTATGCTGATTCGCTGCTCAAATATTATTGATGCTAAATTATTTATTGATGCCAATTATTATTGAAGCAAAAACAAACTTCCGGACTGATGTCTGTGGCCATTACAGGCATGAATTAAATTCTAAAATACAGAAAAATACAACAAAAAAAAAACATTTAATTTGTACAAACTCTTCACAATAACATATTAAGGGTACTGTTTGCGGCTTATGCAGATATGTAGAGGGTGGGGGACTTTGAATAACACAAGGTGACAATACTTTGTTATTACTTATTATATTTTATAACTTCATTCTTTAATGGTAATATGTTCGTGGTAGCCTGCGCGAAGGTATTAGTAAAGTGCATTCACAATAGCGCTAGTGATATTCTGTGCTGAAAACCTTCAGCATGGAAGCTGCACGCTAACAAAAGTCAGGATGTAGCTGTTTCAGATGATTGTAGGTAAATATCTACTTTATCTAGTGTTTCTTATTTGTGACATTATATTTGCTGTTATTCTTTTATGTTCGTCTGAGAAACCGCGCCAACAACTGCGTGGTGACTGACTCATTCGAATGATTCGTGAACTGATTCCGACAGTTTGACCTATGATTAAAAAGAACAGACTCACTGTTGAATAAAGCATAAGTTCCTTTTGTAAACAGGCTACAGAAAATACAAGTACGCAGTTTGTTTGCTTAAATATTGTAAGGGACGACATTTCTCCCACCTTCCCCATCCAATGGGCAGAGTTACCAACAACATTATTGTAGCAAATGTATTTATTTATGTTGTTATTTTATTTATATATTTTGAGGAGGATGTAGTTATTGCATGTAAGTGTAAGATGGGATTGTGTCGAAAGAAGACCATTGATCAACTTTTTTGGTGGTGAAGATTTTTTTTTTTATTTACATATAAATTTGGTAGCCACTTAAAGGTGCCATAGAATGCATTGAGAGAATATTTTAAATTGTTGTCTGATATGTACATAGAAGGTATGTAGCT
>JAUCMS010000153.1:11370993-11386082 GCA_032357445.1 Enteromius radiatus | reverse complement strand
TATACAGCATTCAAATTAGTATTCAGTTTACATATTAAGATTACTGTTGTAAATGGGAAATGTAAATAATATTATTTAATTTTCATTTTCTTTTTGCACCAAATTTTGCACATGTGGGTTAATGGAAAATGTAAATTTAAATAAGGAATACATTGCCATTTTGAACATTGCATTGCCGTTTTGAATATTGCATTGCAAATTGAATATTGCTACACATATGCTTCCATAAATATCAAGTCATTCAAAGTCTCTTCTAAATATCTATTTGTACCACAGCAATATTTTTTCCCCCCCTGTTTGCTTGCCCTTTACACTCTGATTGTTACCTTTGAGCCCCCTCAAATGTTATCATTGTGTTTTAAACTTATTTATTTACTTATTCCAATGTATTTCAACACTGCTTTGAAATCTCCTGAACTGACTAAAATGCCAGTCCATTTCCTTTGAGAGGAATTGGTCCAAGTTACCCCTTTTTTTCTCTCGGATTCTAACCCTCAGTCAAGCGAACACCTTTCCTTTCTCTCCCTGTGTAACGGCTAGCAGAGAGGAAGAGTGTACCCGGATGAGAAAGAAGGTTGAAGTAAAACTCGAGGCAACAGCCGTTCGGTCTACAAGCCTTTATAGTTGTTTGCACAGCATACTCTTCTCATACACGTCAAAGAGCGAGTACAAAACACTCTGGTAACGTAACAAACCAAAAAAAGAAAACACGCGGTCCTACACATCACTCTCCTACTACACATCACTATAACATAAGTGAAGGCACATTGGCATTTGTGTCATAAACATTATTAAACAATAGGTGGCCGTTACACCTGGCAACCTAAACCATCCCAGCAAACAAAAGCTGCCCTGTCCACTTCATCCCCAGATGTTTTGTATTGATCTCCCTGTGGTTTTGGCAGGGTGGAGTGGCTGGGATTGTTGCTCCCCTTTTCTCTTTTTTCATTGCAGACAGAATTAGAAAACAAAGGAGAAGGAAAAGTCTGCGGGTGTTTTTGGCTCCACGGTGCGTGTCTGCTGGGCGTAGTGTCACATTTCAGGCAGAAGTGCGGCTGGCCTTGCTCACTTTGTTATCTCACTCTCGCTTCCCCTTACTCTATCCCTCCCTACACTCCCTGATTAATAATGCAGAGTGTCTCTTTATCTAATGTTCGGCTGTAGGTGAGTGCTGCAGATGGGCAGGTGAGGAGTGTACCTGTCTGCCTTCGAGGCTCAGAGACCTGGCTGATGGCCTAATGCTGGGAGGCATGAGGAGAAAATGGACAGCAGAGAGATATAGCAATTTATAGACAGTGCATAGACACTATGTGGATAATCCAAGGCTGCCCAGAAGAAAGGTTGCTCTTTTATAACTTGGACACTTGGACACAGTTTTCAGATAAAGGAACGTTTGGATTCAATGTTGGCGTAACGTTGATTAGCAAAAGAAAGATATTCTTGAAAAAAGAAAAGGAAAAAAGGGGGAAAGCAATGTTATGGTGAGCCATTTCTAATGTTGAATGAGGATAATTTTGTCAGGATTTAAAAGCAGACATTTGAAGATTATAATTTGTTTTGAAAGCTTACCAAAAGTATTTTCTGTTGAAACTTGTTCTGTATTATTTGAGCTCCATTCAAAATGCCAAAAATGCTGCTGAATGAACACGTTATTAATCCCAGAATATCCTTTCAAAAGCTATAAAATTTATGTTAATGTAGCCACATAGATTGTTTGGTTATAGCAAGAATTCATCATTTGTTCGTATTAAAATCTCTGGCTTTGTTGAAATTGAAACAATTACAATGAGTAAGATTATCCAGTTAAATATACAGGCACAACTCTAAATAATTGATATGTTGATCTCCCTGAAAATATAGCACAACTATATCAATCCTGACCAATGGAATGGCACTTTGGCTCTGAATTGTTTTAGATGGACTTTAAAATTTAACCATGGAATGTTAATGGCATTTGTCTTGCACAGGGCGTTGGTGAAGCACACACCCATTGTCTCATTCCATATAAGTTAATAAGTCCCTTTCCGTTCTCTGAAATGGCAGTGAAACACTGAAAGAAACAGCTCAAGTGGAAAAGCATGGAGCCGAGGTAAGTGCACCAGATTTACAGCTGTATATGCAAGACCGTAGACTCACACCCTCACCCACGTCATGTTTCAATACCCCTCCATGGCAGCGTTCTATAAATGGCTGTCAGCTTAACGTACAATCCACTGCGACACAGAATATCTATGAAAACGTACACATACTACACAAAAAAAACACCAAATCTGTGATAGATATGACCGGAACCATCACAACTGTTCATCCCATGCTTGATGAATAGGGTTTTCAGACTCATTTAACCCAGCGCTAATATTCAGAGCTAAGTCACTTGGAGAAGCTCGTCATTTTTCCCTCTCTGCGTCAATGTGATTTTCTTTATCTGTCAGAGTGCAGCTTGCACATGGAATCTGCCCCGAGTACACGGCTGCTCCAGTGTGGGTGGAGAGTGGGCGAAGGTGCGTGGCATCTGCCACAGTCCACCGCCTGAGGAGAAATAGCAACACTTCACATTCAAACTCACTTCCACTGCAGCCTTCACATTGTTAGGCACTGGATAGATTGAAAGTGAATACCGTGTTTCAGTGAATCATTTTCTTTGGCCAGGCTTTACTCTCCACCTTCGACATTTCCTTACAGCACACATTCAGAACGGTGAAGAGGAGGCGGAGAATGGATCATAAAAGCTTCGAGCACACTATTTACACACAGAAAACAGTAGTTCGTTCGGATGAAATATTATCTTCAGGCATTCATTGATAAACATTCATTTTCAGGTTTGTTTTTGAGCTTTTTTTAGTGAAATAGTTTTTACGTTCTGTTTTTCTTTATAGATTCTTTGATAACAATAAAAACAATTATGAAAATGTAGCTTTTTTTCTGTTAAGGTTACAGGAGATTATTTTGTATTTTAAGGCCTTAAGTGTCATGTCTTAAAACTTTTCGGGGGAAAAAAACCAAACACATAAAATGGACACCACTATCCATTACTTAGCTGCCAAAAAAGTTGCATGGAATTAATTAAACGCAGTATTTAGATTTACAAACACGAACCCCCAATCTGAAATCCAGTGACTCCACAGTGAATTTTTTGACTTGGGATACTCCCAGAAGTAACATAAATTGGTGTTTTATTCTCATTCTGGCCCAGGCTTTGGCTTCCTCCTGCCAAAACTTTCTCATAAACACACTTCCATGTTGACATCCAGCCAGTGTCCTATTTCATAATGTCCCCTTCTTCCCAATATTCATATAAATATCTGCTTACTTTCTGTCCAAATGTGTTTCATTAACACTCAACCACTGTCACAAACCTACACAAAGCACAAGATTTATTGTCCAAAGTTGATGTCATCACTTCAGTTTAAAGTGTTGGGGTATGACACGGGAGACATTTTGTTATTGCCATTCTACATTCCAATATTTATAATATGAGACACTGAATTATAACTAACTCGTTTTAATATGGTCTTAACACATTTTATACAGTGAACCACTTTTGCTTTCTTTAAAACAATAGCTTTTAGCTTTGCTAATTCTTTTCTGCTGGTGTAGCTGGTAGTTTAGCTTGCAACATTTTTGGAGTAATAGCTGGCTCAACGCTGGTCTTGTGTTACTTTTTCATAACACTGAATCTGTTTGCAGTAAGACAGACTGCACAAATCCTTTATTCTCAGGGGCATTTCTGTTATTGTTAATTAGCGCGCTATCCAAGTAGAAATCCATGAGGTTGTTCTGATTGTGCTGTCCTGTTCACTGCTTTGTGTGTATCATACTGATGCCTCAGAGGTCTCATGTTTATGTCTAGCAAATCATCAAGAAAAATAAAAAACAGATTTAGAAGTCTCATTTTGTGGATAGATTCATTATGTAGCTGATGCTAATTTTCATACAGTCACCTAAACTATAGGAGGCGTGTCGTTACATTTCACTGAAATGTTATGCTCATTTGTTGTGGACACTGTAATAGTTTATATCCGAATACTAGAAAGTTTTTCATGTTAATTGGACTGCCTATTACTCTGAAGCTGCTTTCAACAGAGAAAACTATGGTTTTCTGACAAACCTTTGTGCTGTCTGGTTTGGATGCTGCTGCATTACAGAAATTTCTTTAAAAGAATTAAATAAATAAAATTAGGAGAACACTTATTTCCCCCCTGCTGCTGCTGATCATGCACACAATTTCACTCAAAGTGTGCCACTGGATAAATTGACTCCACACTTGTCAAGGCATCAATTATTCAGCGGCTGAGCCTTTCAGCACCGCCATCATGTCCCTCTCATTTGATTTGGAGGACAGGAGAGGCGAACGGTGCCGAGGCGAGACTGGCGGAGCGCGGCGGAAAAGTGGCACAGACTCCTGTCTGATTGGAGCGCGAGGACCGCCCGAGTGTTCATTAAACCCCAAAAAGTACACGCAGGCAAAGAGGACGATAACAAGACCCTTGAGCCGCTCGTACCCGGCTCTCTCACACTTCTGGAAGCCAATAAATATTCTCCTGCTCTCCCTCTTGCACAAACAGGCATGTCAAATGCAACTAACGAGTCAGCAAAATAGGCGATCCTTGTCCCTGCGGTGAGAGGCGGCTACTTTCATTTGTTCTATAATTTGGAGCTCCTGCAAAGGATTAATAGACCCAGAGTCATTGTAAAGGGTTGAGACATGGCCTCTGTGTCCAAGAGTGACATCACAGACACAAGTTATTGTTCCCATGCAGGCTGCAAAATGAACCTTTTTGCCACACCTAATAAGAAGTATATTGAGATTTCGGCATATTTCTTTGTGACCATGAAACTGTTTTTTGAATCATTTGGGTTCAATGACAATGGAATAATTATATGCTAAGTTTTTAGTAACAAGCCTCTATGTCTGCCACAAAAATAGAACTTTGTGAAAAAAACCAAAAAGTTTTGTCACTACTCGGAATGCATTAGAAGTACGTGTTTCGTACTTTTGAAAGGTCCATAACACCACCACAGAATCTATAGTGCAAAACAGAGTTGTCCAGTAAAGAATGAACGACTTTCATAATATGGATCTTTTTAGTGAATCTACACACACACAAAGCAAGAACAGTGTAGTCCAACTCCTGAATAAATGACTCATATAACCTATTCATTTCAGTGATGGTCCATTTAAGTACTCACTAAGATGATCAGAATATGATTTGTACTGGATTCAAACCATATAGTTTGCAGATTGTATGTTTTTGTGTATTGATGTAGTGTTATTTATATATAGCATTATGCTTTATTTTTATATTTTTGTTTTAATTTACAAGTTTTAGTATTTTTGCTCTTTTTACTTTTGTAATTTTTAGTACTTTGGGGAAGGGTAAATATTTCTATTTTGCATTAATTTATTTTTATTTCAGTTTAGCATTTCATCTTAAACTTGTTTGACATATTTCAGTTCAATTTCCAATATAACAATGTAAATTTTCGTATTTTGTTTTATTTCAGCTTTATTTCAGTTCACAACATATATGTATTTATTTATTTCTGTTTAAGTTAACAATAACAACACTGAATTGTGAATGAATTATGTCTTATTATATATTTTGGATCCTTCATTGTCCTTTATGTTGCTGTGCTGTAATAGAGCTTGAATCCCACTCTTCCCTGGATTAAAGTAAAGTGAGGTCAGCATGTTGCCTTAACTCAGGCAAGAAAACTCTACGAAGTGTAATACGAATAATGAAGTTGTCCCCTGAGCCACTAATATGACCTCAGGGCTGTGGTCCAAACAGTTTGCCTCAGTGTTTGGGTGTAGTCGACCCGGGGTATCCTTCAGACCCCGCAGCCACTGAAATGAAAGCTGTCTCATTGCGGTTAGTAAAATAGTTGGACAATGAGAGCATGTGGTGGCCATGACTCAAGGCAGTCTGGGTGAGCGATGGAACTGCTGAGCTCTGGAGGACAAAGGAGAGAGAATCAGCAAGAAAACACACACTGACCTGGTTTAAATTTACATGCAAGGATTTCAGGAGAAGAATTAGATGGTTTCCACTGTCAAACTTACATACAGTATGTAAATAGGTAGCAGTTTTGCTTGTTGTGTAACATTATTGGTTAGGAAAAAAAAGCATGCCAACAGTAGGGTGTAATCTCTGACCAAATACTCTATCACCGCATGTATCTCATTCATGTTGTTGTATATAATAAGGTTTGGTTTTCATGCAACTGATATATAACACATCTTTCATACTGTCATCTCTTCAAGTTTAAGAAGTTACGAGAACAGCTGGCAGTCTCAGTTATTTGACTGCCATAATACAGTCTGAAGTCTTTATTGGATTACATAACATTTCTGGCAACATTTGGGAGCACAAGACGTGGAATAATATTATAAGCTTCCTGATTGGTGAGTAGATCTTAATCCCCGCCCACATTCCACAGTGACTGCTGGCTCTGAGAGCTTTGTGTTTTTCCTGGCTAATTACACCACTAGCGCATTCCAATATGAATATCACCATACGCTCCACATCAATAAAACATACAATTTCTGTCTTACCTTAATCTGAATCTCCTTTTGCTCCCAACTCTTTCAGTTTTCACAAGTCCCTTTGCTTCATTTTAGGAGAAGGAATTTCATAGCGGTAGTCGGCAGAACAAAGTCTGAAAGTAATCTTTTGTTTCTGGGTGTCTTAAATTATCAGGAGCTAGAAGTTCGTCAGAGATTGGAAAACAAAAGTCTCTCATATTTTCTAAGCTCTGCCGACTCCATGCGGGGAATGGGATGGGTTTCATAAATCTCTGAGCCAAGTTCCTTTGAGTCCATTGGGGGGCCAAGCATCAGCCATGACTCAGTCTTTCAAGTGTAACTCGAGCCAGGACATCTGCATCGCTCGAGAGGAGGGTACTGAGGCGCCGATTTGGAACACTCAGCGTCGGGAATTTTGGGAAGCAGTGATGCCTATCAATGACCCACTTTGATTCAGAGATGCTAATTTGTTCTTTGTTGCCACAATATGTTGTTTTTGTGTTACTGATTGTAAGTGGAGCCACTGGTTTTAAGAGCAGACGAGAAAGGCAAGCTTTCTGTCATTGTTGTCCTCAGGTGCTTCCACACCCCGTGCTAATGTTCACAGCCAGAGGGAAGCTGTGTCTACTGTCTGAGATAGCAACAGATATCATTATTGCAACACCTTGGTAAAAGTGGAGAATCATTACACCACTGTTTGCTTACATTCTTAAAAATAAAGATTTGTCATTGGTATCTTTTGTTCCACCTATAACATCCAGGGAAACTCTCCATTGTACCAAAGATTTCTTGAGGTGTTGAGGAGATGTTCAACAACATCTTCACGCTAAGAAAAAAATAGTTATTTTAGGAACTATTTAAAGGAATAGTATTTTTTTTAGTCAGTGGTGACCAAAACAGCCTGGTTTGAATTTTTTCCAAAATATCTTCCTTTGTGTTCGGCAGAACAAGGAAATTCATACAGGCTTTGAGCTACTTGAGGGTGACAGAATTTTCATTTTTGGGTGAACTTTTCCTTTAATTAAAGACTATTTTGGTAACACTATTTGGAAAAACATAATCTCTCTTCGTTTAACTTCACGTTTAGTACCAAAAAATAAAATCTAGGGTGCTTCCAGGGTGTTGTTGCTAGGTAGTTGTTTCCCAGGAAAAGGATAATTTCCAATCTGGCAGCAGTGCACCACACATTCAATTGATGTGCATTGCATTCCTATGAACTGTATGTTGATTTAGCCACTTTATTTTTCCCATTTTTGACGTAAAGGAAAAAGCTGAATAAAGCATTTCTTAAGACTTCTGGTAAAAGCACATATTATTCAAATAACGATAATAACTTATTTCATTTTTTAAGACTTTAACAACACAGTCTCACAACCAATTTATATGTATTTTACAAGGTGGCTAATTCATATGAATTTGTACGACCTCACTTGTACAATTTTGTACAATTTGTCTAAACCCCAGTGACGGGTAGGTTTAGGAGCGAGTTAGGTGTTGGTGTTTTGTACAAATTCATACGAATTGGCAACTCGTAATATGTGTGACTTATCAAAAATCGTAGGTCATACGAAAAATTTACATAGTCAGACTGATAGTTTAAGAATGTGATTACCTACAGTTGGATGATATCAAAAATGTTTGAAATTTGAAATAATATTAGAATGCTATTTTTGGCACACTAGTTTGTTGTGGTTGTAATGACTTGAAACACACAACATTATGATCCTCAGTGATTTAGTGTGCACTTCTGAAACCATTTTAAAGTGTATGACAGAAGTTGTGTAGCATATTTCAGCCTTAAACGATTTTTCTTGCAACTGTTGCCACACCCTGATATTATAGTCAAAAATGTAATTTCACGCTATTTCACAAAATAAATTTTACAGCAGTAGAAATTATAATATATGCACATTTATTGTCAAATGTAGCAGGATATATTTGTAATCGATGGTTCTCTCAAACTAGACCTTCCAGTGGAGGCACATGTAGACAGGAAGTTGCAAGCATAATTGCTCACATTTTATTGTGTCTCTCCGTTTTCTGCTAACAGTGCCCGTGTGTGTCTTTGTGCAATCCTGTCAGTGTGTGACCTCCCATGTCCTAGAGTCCTGCCACCACACCCCCCAGCTCTCAGCATGTCTATTCCACCCTAGACAGGAGCCAGGTTGCCAGAGCTACGCTACTCCCACCCATTAGCTGCAGGAATCCAACATAACCATGGTAACAAGTCTCTCACCCCAGGGGAGATGAGCAACAGAACTGAAAGACTCCATTCAATTTCCACATCCCCAGTCCACTAGGGCTGACAGCCTCTCATCGTTTGTGTTGCAGTGGGCAGGGGTATGTGCTCATTAAAAAAGCCAACACACACTCGCTCTCTCTCTATACACAAATCCGAGGACACACACTTCCGTACATGCGCTTCACATTATCTTCACATTAGACCGCATCCTGCCTTACCATTTGAATGCTTGAATTGCGTCTGCCCATTTAGCCTGACAGAAGATAAGCTGTTTTAGGGCTGTTTTTCCACCCCCAGTATTAATGGAGTGTCCGTCTGTACACCTAAAGATGCTAGATCAATACTCTTATTCACCATTGCCACCCCTTCATAATAATTCAGATGAGTGTCCATACAAATATATCTGTTATGTGGTTTCTGACTCATGTTTGTTGTGTTATTCCAACGATCAAACAGTATTACAAACTGTTTCAGAGAAATGAAAAATGGTCCAGTACCCACACCTGAGGCACACCGGCCTCCTTTGGAAGCATATGCCTGTCTAATCTGCGGTTATTAATATGTAGTTTATCTATTTGCAGTGAGTCACCACAATATCTAGAGACACGTCTACTCCCTCATGCGATGATGGCATTGGAGCGCGTGCTTCAAATGTACCTCGATGAATCCGTGCTGATGAGATCCAGGAAAGGTTAATGAAGCACAATGGGAAATCAGCCCTCCTCCACTAGTGCTGTGAAGAGGCTAAAGGAGTTCTCTCTAGGTGGAGTGGGAGAGAGCAGTTTCAGGTTCTCTCCAGTGAGCGATGAAGCAGCAGTGCCCACACTGCCTGAATCAAAGCCCAGCCCAGCCCCAGTGCGCAGGAAAACCATGCAGGCTTTCAATTATTAGTCAGGCTGGGGACTGGAGACTGAAAGCAAGAGGTAAGAAACTCTGCTGGCGAAACTCCATATATCAGTTACTCTACTTTTTTTTTTTTTTAAGGCAAAATAGATGTTAGGAATAAAACATTATAAGACTGGAGAAAGGTGGACTAGTTTTTTTTTTTTTGAGAAACTGTAATGGTCAATGTGTAGATTCTCTGGGCCCTGTTGTTAATATTTTACATGATTATTTCCATAATGCGCCAATCTATAGAAGGTTCCCTGGATAAATTACAGCACCAGCTAAAAGTGGATGTCTTTTTTAATAGAAGTAAAATGCAGACTGCAACTCAAATCACATCAAGAATTCAAATCAAGAGCTTGTGAATTGAAATTCAACCAAGATACGTATAACAACACTCTGTCCTACTTTGAGGGCATTTACACTTGCTCTTTTAATGATCAGATAACTATCTGCCTAAGAGTAGCACCACTTAATGCCCTACAAATCACCTCTCTCATCCCTCTTATAAATAGTGCTTGATGGCACTGGTTCCTCCTTCAGAAACAGGAAGCAACTAGTCTGGGGCGGAGGCTGTGAGAGAACGAAATAAAGATAAACAGAGAGAGGGAAAGATAGAGCAAGCACATGGGCTCTTAGCCAGATATGTGAAACCTAAGTGAGCCTGACCATTACACCTCAGTGCTTTCTCTAGAAAACTCATCTGGAAAGTTGAGCATCTGTACGCAGCAACTTCAAAGATCCAAAACGACCCAAAAAATTGTGAGATATGAGGTGTTTGTGTGAGCATGACGAGAGCTGCTGAGTTGTGGTGTAAGGGTGGAGGTGATTTGTTATTAGTTAGAAGGGTGTAGTGTCAGCGATATGAGATGTAGGTGGGTTGTGAAATTAATTGAGGGTGCGTCCATGGTTGCACTCCTTTACAATGTTGTCTGCTCAGCAGAGCTTGCGCGAGTTTGTCCACATGATAGTTGCACAAACAGATGGGGCACTCAAAGGACTTCAAAACAGGCTTTTAAAACTGCTCCTCCCAAGGCAAAGTTCAATCCAGACATGCGACGTGGGAGACAAGCAACAGTCTATCAGCACGGGCTGGACCCGTGTAGAAAGGAACAGGGCAGAACAACAAATATTTGGCAGCAGTTCACCCATCCAAAGGCACACAAGAGCAACCCCCAGTCGAATGTTTACTTTGCTGGTGGAGAGTGTGTCCACTCATCACACTGTTTTCACTGAGGTCATCACGGACGTCAGAATGTGGTTTTAGCCAGTTCTTTCTCTCTTTCCCTCTCTGCCCACCAGCACACTGTTGAGGATGTATCTGCTGTATGATGTCAGTGTTGCTTCACACCCATAACGCCCCTCACTGATAGTCCCCAGAGTTAACCTCCACCCTCAAAGGTTGTCAAAGGTTTTTTTGGGTTTTTTTTTTTTTTTGCAAAGAAAGCTTTTTTTTTCTCTTTTGTTGTAGGCCCATGTAAACATGAGTCTTGCTCTGGTTTGGTGAAAGGATAATTTGATTAAAAAGGGAGTAGATAGAATATTCCATGTCTGTCTTTTGGGATCAGGTCCCATTTGTCATGAAATCTTACCTCAGCTTGAAAACTGATTTTCATTAGGATGAAGTCATTAGGGTTATTGTTGATGTCAGTGTAAAAACATACATGTTGCCAAGCCAACATGTATCATGTATTTCTGTCACCAATAAACAGTGAGATTTATGACTGAAGGAATACTTATACTTTTCCATACTTATAATCAGATCCAGACGAACTTTGTCGAATCAAACATTTTCTGTGATGATTTCGGAGGAAAATCTGAGAAATAGATTTAAATATGCTAAAATATATTCAAGAGCTAAGAGCAGTTTTGCAAAAAGAAATGTAACTGTAACTGTAATCCGTTTAAGTTACCGAAAAAACTGTAATTACAGTTACTTATAAAAATGTAATGGTTACAAAGAGGGTTACATGTGAAGCTAGGATGTGTTGAATAATAGTAATTTGTTGCTTTGCCGGTTTTTCATGTTTCATGAAAGCCTCTTAAAGTTAACATTTGCAGTGTCAATTAAATCAGTCCACATTGCTGCTGAAAGCTTCAGGCTACAACCTTCCCGAGAGTTGATTAGCTGATTAATGGTTGAAAACATTCATTAATTTAGAAAGTAATCAGATGTAATCAGTTACATTTTATTACACTACTTATTCCAATTTAAATTAGGTAACTTGCAATCTATAACCTATCACATTGCTAACATTCCCAAAGGTTAGTAGTAACCATTAATCTAGATTTAGTTTCACATGATCCTTTAGTAATCATTTAATATGCTGAATTGGTGCTAGAGAAATATCTATTATTATTAGAAAGTTGTTTCTGAAAAACAAATAAAATGCTAAATGTTTGCAAAATGTCTTTGCTGTCTATGTCAAAAATCTAATTTTCCTTTTCTTAATATTTTTTGGCTGGCTTTTTTTAGCACATAAATGACTGCTATTCATATTATCCCACTCATCATGTCTCTGCACAGGACTACTGTCAATAAAATAACTTCTGATATAAATATCGCTAAAGGCCTCATTGTATTGGCAGCTTTGTACTGTGAAGGTGATCTGATCCCATGGTGGTAACATTGTGAGAGGAAAAGCAACAAAGGATTCAGATAATTATTATATTAAGGTAGTTCTCATCAATTTATCACATTGACATAACAATTTATGCTATTTTTCCACAGTAAACTAAAAATCATGTGGCCCTTAAAGAGCGAGCTTCCTCCACAAAAAAAAAGAATAAGAATAATAATAAAGAGATGAACAAAATAGCTAAAAGCAGCAATTTTTTGGAGATGTGATACATGGTGGCACAAGCAGCACCAGCTGGGAGGGGGTGTAAGCGTTGTGCAATGCAGAGGACGTGCATGGAACCTCCCTCCTCGCTCTCACTGTCCCTCTTGGACCAAACTGTGCTTTGTTCCTCTCCCAAAGGGGAAGGAGATTAATTCAGTGTTGGATCAGGTAAGCCCAGTGATTTTCCCGGGGACGTTGCAGCCGGTCTTTTGGGATTAGCTGCACGCTTTCTCGGCAGCTGGGGGATGAAAGTGGAAGTGTGGCTTGCAAATGGCCTCCAGGCAGGAAGGGAGCCTTGACAGGTACACTAGGATAAACACTGATTGCATTCAAAAAACACATTGTCTGCTGTGATACATATCAAGGAGGAATTCTCTGTGTTTGAGCATCTGTCTTCCGCTTCTAAAATGTGCTGTGAGTGTGAAATACTCATATTGATAATCTAATGAGTTGCTGCAGGTTCTTGACGTATATATTTAAAATATATACCAAAATTAATTGACTGATTCGTATCTGTGACTATCTGTGTAATTGTTTCAGTAGTATTTGGCGATATTAGAGTCAGAGGATATTGAATGAGGAAGTAGCGACGAGCCCCTCTGGGATACGGGCAAATTTTACCTCGCTCTCAAGGCCAGACACGGTACACCTGCGCCTCGGTAACGCCGGCCCCCTACAGCTGTCTGCACACCTCTGTCACCTGGCCTGTGTGCAATTTCCAAGCACAGCACATCCCCCAAATCCTGAGCCACCACTTGGTGCGGTGTAGATACACAAAGAAGATACGTAATAAATAGCTGCTTTTTTGTACTAAAGTAACAGATCTTTTTCCCACGGTGACCTACATCCGAGTGTAACACATTATTGAAAAAATATCAAACAGGCAACTTGGTACTGTATTTGAGATGTAGGCGTTGCAGTCAAAAAATAATGCGAGCTTGCAGCTGATTTTGGGGGGTTTCGAATATTAACGCAAGAATATTGCTGTATGGCATTTTCATTACATTATATTACAAAAGAATGAAACATACATGTTGATAGATTGTTCACAATAAGCCTATTATTTTACAAAATAGGGTTATTTTTTTATTTTGCATGAAATTTGCACATCATTTTGATCAGTTGGTTGATGTTTATATGAAACTTTAAATACACAGTTTGTATAAACAGCTGTTTTAGTGTTTTAGGAGACAAGGTGCTGGAAAACCCATCAGCTGGAGTAAAAAAGGCTTAAAGGGTTAAACCATGGTAACCATAGTTTTGCTATAGTTTAACCATTGTATTTATAGTAAAACTGGTTACAAATGATAATCAATATGCTAAACATGGTTACTGCACTTTTATTATACTAAAACTATGGTTAATTTTCATAACGGATTTTAAGTGTGAAAAACCCTAAAAAGATTAGATAGAATTGCTATGTTCATATAATCATTAAACAATTATGAGACAATGTTGAAGTCTTCAAACTGTTATTGCATCTTATATTAAATGTAGCTCATATTTGAAAAATTACTGTGAATGCTGGAATCATTATTCCTGCACAGTGTACAGCTATTAATGTAATAAGACAAGCTAATAAATAACCACAATAAAGCAATATACAGACTCAGGAAAATCAGGAAATCTGATTTAAAAGAATGCATGTTATTGCCAAAAAAGAGTTCAAACAACATAAAAATAGAAAAATATTAGATATTATTATATTTTTCAAAGTGCTTACCTGTTCAGAATTCACAAAAGGTTTGTGGATGTTTGTCATTGTTACATGGCTGCTCAGTGGTACTTGCTATGAAACTCTGGTAGGCTTATGCGGTTGCTAGAGTGGTCTGGGTTGTGTTTAGTATGTTGCTGTGCAGGAGGTTCATTAAAGGTTTTTAATATTTTGTTATGCAGTTGCTGTGGCATTCTGGGTAATGTTTATCTAAATGATAAAGTATTAAGTAAGGTATAATGTAGATCCAGCAGGTTGTTATCACAGAATAAAGCCTGACAGGCTTATCGGCAACCCGGCGCGAAGCAGAGGGATGTTGTATAAGACTGAAGGGCTTTACGCTTGTTACACGGCTTCTTACCACAAAAGTAAATAATTAGACACATAACTTTGTGTCTTGTTGTTGTTTGTTCAGTATTAAAGGGTTCATTTTTAATTTTTATTTTTTACTTCACTCAAAAATGAAAATTCTGTCATTAATTACTCACCCTCATGTCGTTCCAAACCCATAAGACCTCCGTTCATCTTCGGAACACAAATTAAGATATGTTTGATGATATCGGAGAGCCGTCTGTACAACTGGCAATGTTCCAGTTCCAGGTCCAGAAGCGTTGCAAAAACTTCGATAAAACAGTTCATGTGACATCAGTGGCTCAACTTCACTTTTGTAATGCTAAAATTCACTTTTTGAGTACTTTTTTGTGCGAAGAAAACAAAAATAACAATTTACTATCCACTCTTCTTTTGTGACTTACGTCTTCCACCATTTTAGAGAGTATGTGTACGCTTTCCGCTAGGCATAAAGAACGTCTCGGTTACGTATTGTAACCCTCGTTCCCTGAGAAGGGAACGGAGACGTCACGTCGGGAGCCGACGAAT
>JAUCMS010000153.1:11357841-11370893 GCA_032357445.1 Enteromius radiatus | reverse complement strand
GATTTGCCATCTCGAAGCGAGATTCCTATTCGTCGGCTCCCGACGTGACGTCGGAGAGACCGTACGAAAGGGAACCACAGATTTCGTACATGCAAGTGCTTTCCCCAGATGTAAACAAGGCTGATTAGTTAAATTCGTTAAAGCTTGTGTATACAGTGCATTGTCTACTCTCTAAAATGGCAGAAGATTGATTTTATTGGGGGTTTTTTTATGTAATTTATTTCACTGATGCATATCAGAATTTTTATCAGCCTTTACCTCAGTCTTCAGTTTCACATAATCCTTCAGAAATCCTTCCAATATGTTGATTTACTATCAATGCTGTTATTTTTAGCTTTCTATTTATAAAAGCATGCAAAATGTAAACACTGTCTGTAAGAGTAAATATTAATTTTGTCTAACGTTAGGCAAAGGCATTCTGGAACAGGTCGCGTGCCACTGCGCAGAGTATTTAATGTATAAGGTACATGCACAACAAACTGGTAATGTCATAGTGGTATCGTGGACTATAATTGAACAATACCTTTGGAAGTATAGACAGCGCGCTGTGTTAATCAAAGATCTTCATAGTTAGCAAGTAATAGCCTTTACAGATTTGACTATAGATACAAAGCCACGTCTTCAACGCTCCTGATGTTCTTAAACTTTCTGTTACAAAAGTGAGAACCGAGTCAGACGACTCAGCGCGTGCAGTATGGAACTAAATGAATCAGTCAAAATGATTCGCGAACCAGTTCACTGGTTTGCCAACTGGTTGAACAGAACTGAGTAAAAAGAATGAATCATTTGCGAATGGGCATCGTTCATTGAGAAAAGTAGAAGGCTAGTTTGGAATAAACGGAAGCATTTTAACTTGTATAGCATGAAGATGAAGTAACGAGAGGAGCGTCACCCACAGTACCGTTTTTTTTTTTCACTTAGAAATGACTTGAGTTAGAGTAAAAGTACCCATAGATATACTCTAAAAGTATTAGTTTCCCGAAAAATTTACTCAAGTAAATGTAACAAAGTAAATGTAACTTGTTATTACCCACCTCTGCGGATGAGTCTGTGTTATTAGTTTCACTGCTTGTTATCGGGAAATAACAAACTTTGGAATGTGGGGACTGACCAATCAGAGTCGAGTATAATAACAATTATTGGACCTTAAAAAAAGTGTGACCCAAACCACGTAATGAGCAATAATGATAGCTTGCCTTTGTTATCTTAACTTAAGTTGCCTTCTAAACCAAAAAAAAAAATAAATAAATAATACTCATTAGGGTTGTAATTAAGTTATGCTGATAGCAATAGTAGCTATTGTATACAAAGTGTATGAAAGCTTACAAACATGAATGAAATCTGATGAAAAGACCTCTGAAAATAATAATAATGACCCAAAGAAATTAGTTTGACGCCTTGTATTTTGTCGCACTCCATTACGACATACGTCCCTTTATTGTGCATCTCTATGAGAGGGAGGATGGACGTGGTATTAAACAAAAAGCACTGATAAGGTTGTGCAGAGGAAGTGCTCTGTGCGGCAATCCCCTACTGACTTCCACGATCCGTCCAGGCATTTCCCCTCCACAGGAAACGCCCTCACCAGGGAACACATACGGAATGCTGCCTTTTGTTCATAGAGAGAGATAAGCCCTGTGACAATGCTCCAAGTGTGGTATTTTTGCATCCTCTCACCGTCAAAAGGAGGTTTATCGAAACGAAGGGTGGGTAATGCACTGTCTCCATCTCTCAGCTGGTCCTACATCTGGTCCAATGAGTCATTGTCTACTCCCTGCAGGAAAATTGGGCTTAACTTCCCATCTATCTTGTAAGACTACATATCACCACTTTCTGTTCCAAAAATTGCAATTCTTCTGAGTAATGTGGTTGTGAAAGGACTGATGCTCTTTTGCATAAGCATAGACATTTATCAGGCCCAACACAATCAAGCCAGACTTTCATTACACTTTCACAGGTCAGCCTAACACTTATTTATTCAGTTTATTTAGTCAAAACCATTTAATTTTTCTCTCAAATCTATAGCTTTGACATATTAGAAGTACTTAGTTTAAACATGTATTGTATACTGTATGTCAAAAAAAGTAATTATGTGTAACTTATGTAATATTTTATCTATTTAAAATATTTACCTATGTTTTTCTTCATGTAATATATATGACTAATCAATTTTTTTTTCCGCTGTACTCATTTTTTTAATTTCATTTTTTAAAATCCATGTATAATGTAAATAAAACTGATGATTATTTCAGTATGCCTAATATAGCAATTGAGAATATATAAATTATTGTGCATTACAATTATTCCTGCTCTCCCTTACCCCACTAAACCAGCAGAACTTCTTTATTTCTCCTCTGAATATGTATTAATAACATCAGGGCACATATCGGCAACCTTTTAATTCACCACTGACTTTCAAACATCACCTCAGAGAGCAATCAATGAAATATGCAGTCCTGTTGACTTCACGAAACCAAAAACATCTTCAGGCTGTCTTGTAGTAATACATGTCTGCAATAGCAACATTATAAAAGCATGAAATTTACATCACAAAATAGTGGTGGTATTATAAACCAATACTGGCCTTGAGATAAAGGAGAAGAACAGCCAACTCTCCACGACTGGAGCCTCAGACCTGCTGTTTAACAGCCTCCGGTCAAGGGAACAACCATAGGGCCCAATTTCAAATTCAAGCATTGTTTGTAGGAGGCTTTGTTTACTGGACAGTGAAAAAGAATTATGCAAACTGGCTCAAGTATGTCATCATTTTTAGCTCTTTAAGGGATTCTGCTCTTGCCATTGTACACATTAGTTGTGCCTCAAACTGCAATGCATAGAATTACATATTCATACAAGTGTGAGGATAAAAATCTAATACAGGTGTGGAAATAAAAGCATAAATCAGCAAAAAAAAAAAAAAATACCACTTTATCGTTTTTTTTCTCAGTTGTTAGATGGTGTAAACGTATACATTGCATGTTCTCAGCCCTGAATTTTCTGACTGACATTTCACAATGTTATCAGCAGAGGTACAGATATTGTAACTAAACTAAATAAATAAAATAAAAGTAAATAAAACCACTAAAAATAACTATGGCACGTTTTGATCATGCATCATCATTATTCAAGTCTATATTGAGTTTAGTTACTTAGTTACTATAAAACTATGAAAATGTGCATTTTGATTGCCATTGCATTGCTATGATGTTCTAAATGCTTTGAGCACTGGTTGCTAGGAAATTGCTTGTGTCCTTCCTATAGTGTAGGTTTACAGAATGCTTACGTTGACAAGAACAACTAATAATAACAATAAATGGAAACTGAGGTATAAAAAGTTGATTTTAATGGTGTATAGAGGACCAATAACTCAGCCAAAATCAAAAGAAACAATCAAGACACTGTCAGCACACTGCACACACACTTTCAATGGTGACAAAATATTCATTGCGCAAAAAAAAAAAAAAAAAAAGTGCATCCGAAATAAATGAAGACCAACAAGACTAATGGTGGCATGTGATGCACTGATCAACAAGTTTTGGCACATTGAATATAAAGTATAAAAAAGAATGGCCAAAGCATCAAATTTATCATCAGACCATTTGCTTTAGTTTTTTTTTGTAACTGTATGAAGGCATTCTATTTTATTATAGCATTGAGAAATATTGGACAATGTGACCTTGTTCTTGCACAATGAATCATTTCTTTCCTATCCTTCACATTGATAAAATTGTATTGCTAGGATGTACCTCTTCTGAACAAGCAATGTATTTGCAGCCCTTGATTAAAGGTGCACATGTTTGCACTCCTTCAAAGATATGCAAGTCTTTTAAGTTTGCAATGTCAAAGATGTATTTCTGAAAAGAAAATTATAAAAACAATCAATATCTAAAAGAAAGTTGATCAGTTCAACGATTCACGCCACTGGTAACCCAGCAATAACACTTCTTAACGTCACTTTTCACCATATTATGTTCACTCGAACATAGAATAATAGCAGAGAGACCCTCTTGCTTACATTTATAACACTTACATTAGAGTTTATCATCTTACTACAGTTGTGATTCATTCATTAAACTTTCAAAATCAGTCAGGTTCTGACTGACGTAGTCATGATCATCTGAAAACAGACAAACAAGAATGAGTGTTCAAGTAGATATTCCTGTTTAGCTTCACATTCATGTGGTTAGATGAGTGACCAATACAGTGTCATTTTTCTTACGGTATATGTACAATCATATTTGGCCACCATCAAGCTGAACAGGTGGTTTAAAACAATATCTCATCTGTCGTTTTTTATTTTGTTTTGTCCTATTAGGCTTACATGCCAAGGCCAAAATTAACTAGCATCAAAACCTGTAATACAAATGTCTGAATGAAAAAAAAAATAATGAAATACAATGCTTTAGCATTTGATATCCATCTAGTCCTGACAGATTTTCATCATAACAGACATCTTTTGTGAGCCGCTCTCCACAACAGGAATATTTCGACACAACTCAAGACCCCTGCACTCTTATACACTACAAAAATATTTGCGCAGATGTCAAGGACAGTTAGTGCGACACAAAAACAAGTGATCATTTGAAAAGAAACCCAATTGTGGGATTTATTTTTCTATGCCCAGGAAACCAGTGCACCCTGCATGTCAAAGATTGCACACGCACATTTTTATGGCATAGCATCGAACACAACATTCTTCAGACACACTTCTTATGCACACACAAAATACTGTGCAATTTCGAAGATGATGGGTTGTAGACAAATTACTCTTCATGTTTACAGACAGTGATTCGCTTGAAGCCCATGAGCTCAAACTGGGAAGTCTGGAAAGCAGAGGAAACCCAGAAGCACATGGTTTCACTTCCTGCCTGCACTTTAGGTGAAGCACTTTAAGCAAAAAGTTGGACCTGGTAAATATTTGGTTTCCACCAAACACCTGGTTTGGAGCATCAGGTCAAAAAAAACCTTCACAGTTAGTGTAAAGTCGCATGAGGACATCAATGCACTAGTTGTGCTGCTCTTTGGAAGGAATATACTTTCGTTTGTTTTGAAGTTTTCTCTGTGAGGTTGCAAGGCGTCAAACGTGTCTCTCAATTACAGGCCTTCAAAGGTGAGGCATGATGGGAACACAAACAAGGAAGAAGCAGGCTAACTCCCTACTGATGTACCTACTGTATATGATGCATCAGTCAGTAGGATGGTGATTCAAGGCTTTTTGCAGTCAGTTTCTTTGGCTTTCCCATTGGTGCTGGACTTGAGTTGGGTCATCTCCACGTCAGCCATGGCATCCGATGGCAAACTGCTACGCATCCGCTCAATGGTCTTTTGGTAGGAAGCTTTCTCTTGTTCCAGAGAACGGATCAGGTGCTTCATCTTGCTCTCGCGTGAAAGGAAGCTCTCCATGCTGCTCTCCAACGTCTGGATCTTCAAACGAGCCCCCTGTTAATAAGAAAGATCATGACAATCAACCAGGGAATCTTGTGAAGAAACTATGCAACATTTTTGGTCATGTAACACGATACAATACTGCTGTGGTAGTTTGGCACTGGTAAAATGTTTTAATATGTTGGTATTGTTGGTATCTTTAGTAGTAAACTGAGAGCTGAATCTGTAAAGATCTTAGGTTTCAGGTTGTTTGTGTTTTGTACTGTGCTGCCACACACTGGCAATAAAGGAACAAGACACTTGCCAGCTTTTAAAACCACTACTTGTGATATTGTTATATATCTACCTGCAGTTTCTCTAGTAAGTCCATGTTCTGTTTCTTGAGCTGGGCATTAGCTTTCTCCAGTTTATCTAGCCTATCGGAGTCCTCCAGGGGTGGAGGAGCATCTGACAGCTCATCCTGCAGGACGTGGTACTCCACTTCATACGCATGCAGCTGTTTGGAGATGTCCATCTCGATTGCCTGCAAACCAACATTTTTCAGTATTTCATAACAGGTTCATTCAAATTAAATGCTGTCTGAGACTCACACACATCCAAATATAAACAAACAAAAGATTTACTGGACCAAAAACCTCTTAAGTAGCATGGATTATATCTGTAGCAATACACTGTATCGAACAAAATTATCGATTTTTCTTTTAGGCCAAATTTTGTAAATTTTAAAACTTAATTTTGATTAGTAAAATGCATTGCTAAGGTTTTTATTGAGACAGCTCTAAAGGCTTCAATATTTTGCATCTTCAAATTTCATATTTAATAGTTGTATCTCTGCTAAATATTATCCTATCAATAAAAAAAAAAAAAACACACATACATCAATGGAAAGCTTATTTATGCAGCATTTAGGTAATGTGTAAATATCAATTTTAAAAAAATGGACCCTTATGACTGGTTTTGTGGTCCCGGGTTACAGTTTTCTTTCTGGCATCTTGCTCAAGCTTGATTTTTGAAGCACGTTGCACCACCTAGTGGTTTAATAGAGTGCATCTAGTGTATCGCATATGAAACACTACATATTGCCTACTATAAAAAAAATCTTAATAAAAAAAAAACTATTAATTTTTTTTTTTTTTTACTGAAATTAGGTTGAAGAAAATAAAATATAAATACTAGTTAAAACGTAACTAAAACCTAAAAAAGCTAATTGAAACATTTAAATGTTTATATGCAAATGTAAACAAGTTTAAGTTAGTTAATAAAATTGAACTAAGAAAATTCTTACAACATTCACTACAAAATTGTACTGAATACTGAAAATACTGAATATATACATTACATTATATATAATACATTAAAAAATATGTTAACATAACACTATGGCTGATATGATTTATATACTTGCACTCATTGTATGAATATATATATATTTTTTAAATGTTACACTGTAGACCTTATTAAATGCATTACATTTCATATAAGATTCTTTATATTAAAAAAACATACACATTTAAGTGCCAACTCCCAAAGTAACATGGGTGTGTTTAAAGTGTAAAAACTTTTTTTTTTTTGGATGTAATAAATAATTTATCACAAAACCCCCAGACATGCAGCAGGAAATTTTAAATGTACCTTAGTAATTGTCTCTTCCATTTGGCTGTGAGTGAGGGTGGGGATGGTGGATTTAAGGTAGTCCACAATACTTTCAAATCCGTCACACTCCAGTATCTCTCCCTCGTGGCTGCTCAGCAAACACAGGGCCACCTTAAAAATCACCTCCGTGCCTTGAACAAACAGGAGGTCTGCCACATAGCACACATACATGCACAAGAGTCAAAGGGTACGCACTTGACTACAACACTTGACTTATGTGTGAAATACAAACATTTTAAACACACAAGATCATTTCACCACCATCCAAACCCCATCACAAACATTCCTCTAGGTCTGAATAAGTTAGATAGGTAGAAAGTGAAATTTACCAAATATACGGGCCACAAAGCCGAGAGGGAACTGAGAGGCGAAGAGAGTGAGAAACCAGGGTGCGGCGTACAGGCTGGGACAGATCTCGTGCTCCTCCAGGTGAGTGTACAGGTTACGGTGATAGTCATGCAGCAGGCGGGACAGCTGGTACATCTGAATCTACAGAGAGAGAGAGAGAGAAAGAAAGAAAAGAAAAAGTCCTCACACTTAGAGGAGTGAACTTTAAACACGCTCAAATGAGACTGGCTGAGACAGGCGCTCTCTCTCGGGATTAAACATTGGCACATCTGATGATGAATAACCACTGACAGCTGAGGAGGAAACAGTGTACAAGAGGTGGAGACGGCTGTTTGCATACCGCTTGAGCAAATGTGTGTTTAAGTCAAGCATATTAAAAGTACTCCTTGTTCTGGTCTCTGTAAAAAATTAGCATTGTGAAATTTACAATCACTAAAAGTACATTTCTTACTTCTTTAGTTTTTCTATATTTCTCATTTATGCTTCGCCAGCCAATAAAGCAGTTGCTTTGAATGTTTGACTGACTCCTAGTGGTGTGGATGTAGCATTAAGCAAAAACACTTAGCAACAATACCCTACCTTCAACAATAGACTATTTACCACCATGATTATTATTAATTTACTTATTAAAGTGTCAAAGAAAAGAGGCGCCACCAAGAAAGTGAGTAGTTTTGAGCTGATCATGTGATCTAAACATGGCGATTCAAGCTTTTTCTCATTTATTAAAAATGTAATATTTAGTATTTTAATTTTTAGTAGTGTTTAGCTGGCCAAACACAATCAAAGCTTTTTAAGTTACTATGTTTACGAAAATGTTAAAAGCACTTTTCATTTCATTTATTTAATCTTTTCAATAATCTAGTTTTTAATACAACAGGAAGACAATTCAAATAATACTGAGTTCAACCAATTAACATACCTCCTCATTCTGTCAAAAACAGTCCTGCTACATTTAACAATAGGCATAATCAGATAAGAAAAAATACCAGTTCTGAAAGAAAAACATGAACTACAGTGAAAACTGATACACTTAGCACACACAGCGCACCTGCAGAGAGATCATGTCGGGACAGTATTGTCGGCGAATGCCCAGGTCGTACATGAGGAACTTCAGAGTGTCAAAAGCCTGTTCCTCACTCATGTGCAATAGCAGCAATCCGGCCACAAAACTGATCCCCTGGCAGTACCCCACCTCCGTGTCCAGCAGGGAGTAGGCCTTCAAGAGATTGTACAGAGATAGCTGTCCAGCTCCTAGCTGAGTGCTGAAATACTGGTGTGTTGGGAATGTCCGGCCTGGAAAGAATGGGAACATCACTTCAGTAATGTGCTGGGTCAAAAATATAACATGCACATGTGAATTAGCTGCATAAACTATAAGCACTTTGGTTAAATACAGACCGAGGTCGACCAGGATGGCGTGTTGCTGTGCTGTGAGTTGTTTGAGGAGATCCAGATAAGGGGTTTCAGGGGGCTGCTGCCGCTGCGGTAGACGGTGACGCAAACGATACTGCTGAGAGAGCAGCAGCCACACTTCACCTCGCCGACTTTTGGGGACACCTACAGAGATCACGCATACATACAAACACGATATTAGTCAAAAGTTAATGTATTAGCAATGATACATTCATCTGACTAAGATATATTAATAAATGACACATTTGAAAAAATATTTTTTACATTATGGAAAATGAAATTACTATTTCAAATGTAATAAAAAAATATTTTAAATGCTCTTTTAAATTATCTGTATACATTAAATTATCCTGGAAAAAGAGTGCAACACATGAATTTATGGCAATTATTACAACATATTAATAATAAACTGTAACAGTATTTCAAAACAAAAACATAAAAATCTTACTGACCTCAAATTTTTAAATGTTACTGTACATTATTAGCCTGGGCCCGCCCATACTTCCTGTGACACTACATTCAATTTCGTGAGCAAAGTCATTCTGGCCAAGCTGGCGTTTTAGAGCATTTCTGTTCCCAAAAAAATGAGAACCAATGAGAAACGAGCACCCCCTCCCCCGGGCACGACAGAGGCGGGTGTAACGCAATGACGCAGTGGTTTTCTGTGACCAGAAACCATACTGGCTTTCAAAGATGGCGTGTACCGAGCAGCAACAATCGTTCGACTCTGCTGTTGCAGCTGTTTTGAGAAATTTTCATGACAGGTTTTCTTTGAAAATGGAGCAGCAGTAGTATAAAGACATTTTCCTACTGCTTTAATGAAGCTAGCTACAATTGGTTACGGTGTCTTCAGATTCCATCGCTACGCATACGTCATCGGAATGAGAGGTCTGATTGGTTGTAGATTCGTCCAGTAGTATACAGAGGCATTTGATGGACGCAGGTTAAGTCTGCCTCCCAGAAGCCGGGTACTAAGGCAGCTTGGCCAGACTAAGCTCCTATGAGCTTTATAGTCGCGGAAGCCAGGTTAGTACATTATAGTAAGAAACAAAAATGTATGTAGACCAAAATGTTTTTGACCGTTTTATTGTTGGAATTATGGAGATTAAACAGTTCACACCTTGGCAGACAGCACTGTGGATCTCTTCTTTGTCCCACTGTACTTTAGTGCGACAGGGACTGCTCAATTTCTTGTCCCAAAGGGCCTGCACATCTTTTGAGCACTGACACACTTCCTGGTAATCAAGCTTCATTTTACGAATGTGCAATTCATCACGGCTGGCTGCAGGGAGGAAAAATGCTAGTGAGATTTAACATTTATTTACTCAGGCTAACAGACAAAACTGACACATTAATGAATTGTTATGATCTAAAAGCATTATAGGTGTCAAAATGAAATGGCATCATGTCCATCACCTGCTTGTATCATAGACACAGAGGTCGATTCTTTGTTAGTGATTCTCAATTGTTGAGGTGTGACCCAAAATGTGAACAGAGTGGGAAAACAATGATAAATGATATTTAAATATTTTGTATTAATAATGATCCATAATAAAATTCCATGTATCCGATTGTTTTAAGAACATATCAAAACATATCTTTTTAAACATAATCCATATTAAAATATCACATTCATCATATTATTAAAATAAAAAAAGACTTCTGTATTGTGTCTATTCACTTATTTATATCCAATGCAAAATATGGGTTCACAAGTAAAAACAAAAGAACCACTAACCATTATTACTGTCATGCATACAATACTTTGATCAATTTCCATTTCTAAAAACACATACACAATGTTTACAAGAAATACATGTACAATAGAAGCTTATTCACAAACATGCTTCACTGCGAATTAACTGTAGCATGCTGCTAATATTTTGGGTTATGTGCAACACAAGTTTCCATAGCAACTTTAGACAAGGTTCAGAATGGCACAGCCTTTTAGAGCAACCTCAACAAAGCATCACAGCATATCTGTACTATGCAAGATACAAGCATATATGAACATCTTCACAAATGAACAAGAAGACTATTGTACTTGGTAGGAGAGAAATTATATCCCAAAAACCAACTGTTACTGTTTATCTGCACTTGAGAACTATCTGCCTCATGCTGGTTTGTATACTACATTGCAGCCAATCAATGATATCATGCCAACAACTGCTTGAAGTGCAGCCTGCTCGGGTGAGACATCTATGCTACGGACATATTCTTACCTTCTACTCAAACATGTTTTTTTTTTTTTTTCAGTTTGGCCCATCCAACAGCACACACACAAAAGACAGAAAACAGCAAAAAGAAAAAAAGATAGATAAAGTGACTTGAGTCTTATGTGGCATGCAGTTTGGCCAACAGAGGGCAATATTTCACAAAGCTTTGCAATTCCAAAGCAGAGTTTAACTAATAAACAATATTAACATTTCACAATGTATTAAAGAGACCCTCCAAAATAAATAAATAACTATTTCTGTAAGACTAAGACTGAATATGTAGCCTAGAGGTCACAGAACTGCAAGTGCACTCTTAAGGAAACTGAACATCATGCAGACATTCCCATCTATAATTAACTTTGCCCCAGAATGTAAAACAGAGGCAGTGGCACTTGCCCCTCTAAAAATAAGGTCAGGGCAAAAACAACAGTCTAATCAGAGTGATGGGAGGAAACACTCCCTCTTCTGTGGCTCCATAATGTCCCATAAAAGCATAAGATAAAATTTATTATCTTTTTATAATCTGTTTATATAAAGTTTATTTTAACAGTTTATGCATTCCCTTGGAATCAAACCCTTGACACTGAGCAATGCATGTTTGTTATTTAAAGGGATAGTTCAACAAAAAATAAAAAATAAAAAAAACATGTTGCTCCAAACATTACTGACTACTTCTGTGCAACACAATAATACATAATTTAAAAAAAATCTCCTCTTTACTATTTACATCCTCAAAATTGTCGTGTTGAGACTTATTTTAGTAGGTTTAATGTCCAAGACACCAAATGTCATTGCATTTCATGTCTTTCATAACCAAAACACATTTATTTATATAATATAAAATCTAGATCAACAATATATTTCCTTTTAGTGTTTAATAAAAACTCGTAGGGAAAATCACAACAGATATTTCTTTTTTGGTTGACCTCACCCAGTGAAGAAGGACGGCCCAGTTTTGAGCAAATCCAAATGAGAGGAAGATAAGATTATACAATAGGGGAAACACTAACCCTCCAGGCGCTGGTTCTCTTTCTCCATTCGGATGAGCAAAATCTGTTGGTGGATGGCTTTCTTCCACAGGGCCCTGTAGTCAGCTGGACTGCGCCGGCCCTTCTCTCCACCGAAGCCCTGCTCAGAGGACAGGGGCCTGACCTGAGGGTCTTGATCCTGGTTCAAAGCCCGAGGAGAAAGCGGCAGCAGCTCCCGGTCATCCATGTGGTCTGAAAACAGCAGATGCTTACCAAAAATCTAAGACTTATGGTATGGAATAAAAAAATAAAGTGATTTCCCTGACATAAAATACTGTGACAGTACTATGATATCGTTGGCAATATCATAATAAACATATAAATCACAATATCATTCACATATCCTGATACAATATATCCATGTATCACTATAGATTGAGGTAGAGATAAAAAAAAAAGATTATTATAGTAATTTATAGAAATAAAAATTACATAAATATTTAACATTGATACTATGCATTTATATATATACATATATATATATATATATACATACATACACACACACACACACACACACATACATATACATACATACGTGCACACACACATTATATAAACTTTAATAATGGAATAATCAATTTGATAGCCCTTATATACAGTGGGTACGGAAAGTACTCAGACCCCCTTAAATTTTTCACTCTTTGTTATATTTCAGCCATTTGCTAAAATCATTTAAGTTCATCTTTTTTCTCAATGTACACACAGCACCCCATATTGACAGAAAAACATACAGCTGAAAAACACCCCCACAGAATGATGCTGCGGTTTTCTCCACACATACTGCTTAGAATTAAGCCCAAAAAGCTCTATCTTGGTCTCAACAGACCAGAGAATCTTATTTCTCACCATCTTGAAGTCCTTCAGGTCAGTCCTTTTTTTTAGCGAACTCCATGCAGGCTTTCATGTGTCTTGCACTGAGGATAGGCTTTCGTCAGGCCACTCTGCCATAAAGCCCCGACTGGTGGAGGGCTGCAGTGATGGTTGACTTTCTACAACTTTCTCCCAT
>JAUCMS010000153.1:11313426-11327750 GCA_032357445.1 Enteromius radiatus | reverse complement strand
TACATGTTTTACTATCAATACAATATTGTGGGTGAGCGAGCAGCCTGTGGTAAGATGGCCGCCATATGCGGACGTTCTACTCCATTGGCCAGCAACGCAGACGAGACATCTAGCCATTCTATATATATAGCCTATCTATGGGCATACCATGGACGCTTTCCTATCCCATGAGTCTCCAGGAGAGGAGGCGTCATATTCAAAAAGTGGCGGAAAGTTGAGACGCGGCTCATTTCAAGTGTAAGTAGGCTACCTCAGGAAAAAAACGTTGTTTATTGTGATTAAATTACACTTGTTTAACACAATCTAAATCTATGTGAACTGATGAATAAATCTGATAAAGCAGTACTTGGAGGACTAACGTGAGTTTGTTTGTTTGGATTATAAGCGTCAGAAACTACCCTTTAACACCTCAAGTGACAGAAAAGAAGTTTATGTCATTACAAACAGTAATAACAGCTGTTACTGCTGGCTCTGTTACTATTTGTTAATAATATATATATATATATATATATATATATATATATATATTAAAAGAAAAATTGGAGTTGGGATATCCTCCAAAACCAAAAAATAAATAAAATAAAAATAAAAAGATTCATGGGAAACGAGTGTTTGTAAAATGTTTATGTTCCAAGAATGACAACATTTTTATCTCTGCTGAAAAAAAGAAACCCAATGGTTTTAGTTATAATGGTAATTGTATTGATTTTTAATGGAAACTGTAATGGTGCCTGTTGGTCCTTCTATTGGCAGCTTGATAAAACCACTAAATTCTAATGGAATATGTCCCAGAAATAATTATTTATTGGTTTTAATAGTTAAAAGTTGATGGTTTGTAATGGTATTTATACTGTAAACAATTAGAATATCGGTGGTGGTTGTGTTGTTGTCTTTTTTTTTTTGTCTTTTTTTTTCCTTACTATATACTGTTTTCTAAGGAAGGGAGGATAGCTTTGGTTTGATTTTTTACAGAATGAACAAGTCCCTAAGGGAACAGACGCTAAAAAAAAGTGCACCATACTGCATTTTTCTTCTTCTTCTGTTCAACTGTCATTTGTATATTTGATTAATATCACCACCTAACTTGTAGTTGCACAATAACTTCATTATTTAGTGTTTTTTTTTTTTTTAAGCTGTAGTCAGTTTTGCCTCTTTGTCGCCATCTATGTTTGAAAACCTGGAATTGCAATTTCTAGCAGAATTATATTACATGCCTGGGTTGTACTCTGACATGGCTCCAGCGTAGATGAATCTGATGTTTAGAGGAGTATGTGCGGCTGTCAGCGCACCGGTGTGAATCCTGTAATTACAGATTCTATGTCTTGGAATAGATGATCTAAATAAGAATTTTCACTGTATATTGTCATCTGAAAAAGTAACAAGTCTTCCACGTTTTGTTTTGATCAACTGAGATAAAGCATTACCATAAATTGAGCTACCAGTGGTGATTAAATCTAACAATCAAGCTCATGTCACATCAAATCGTGCAAATTATTGTTATTGTTATACTTCAACATCAGCATTGCGTGACTTTGAGTATAGTTATGATTAGCATTAGATTTCAAGTTATGTTCAATCTAATCTCTAATACCATTAAGATTTCATATTAAGATATTCTTTTAACCCAAAAAGCAAATTATGCTCCATTCAAACTGGTTGTCTTTAAAATACAAATCTTGCGTAAACCCAGGCTATCTGTAATTAGAAACACATTTAAAACTAGAATATAATTTGATTCACATGTGTTTTATGAACACTTATATGTTTATGAATACTGGATTACAATCTGCCATCAAAATGATACATTTAATTATTCTAATTGCTGTGAGAAAAGGCTATAAATGCAATGCTATAGCTAAGTCTCGTAGCTGCGACTGAGTCTTTATGTTTACAGACCTGACTCAGTGCTATGCTTGAATTTGCCATGAAAACCCTGTACCACTACAATTAGAAAACATTAATATATGCTAACCGTTCTGAATCTGGCTAAGGCAACAGATTTAAACACTGGCTGTTTATGTACTTATTAATTTTTTAACAAAAAAAGTCACAGACTGCAGCTTTATTATTTAATCCTTTGAGAATAAGTATGATATTGTTTGTTTGATGCTAATTATAATAATAAATCATGTCAGATAGGTATTTTTTATTAAAAAATAGATTACAGAAATATTAGATCCATAATGTGTAAGATAATGAAATATGATAAACATACAGTATAATAATAAATAAACAAACACTACCTTGTCTTAATAGTGTATTGTCATTAATATAGAAAAAAAATATTATATATGCCAATAAAATAACCATATTAGAACAATATAAGATTACCTTATATTTTACATATCATACAACTGTATGTATATATTGAATCTGTCATACTCACTGGAGTCTCGTCAGCAGGTCACGACTCACACCTGCACTGATAGCTCAGAAGTGAATTAATCCTGAAACAGAACTTTACATTTACATTATGTTTATAGCCTATTACATAGGCTTTTTTATTTTAGGCTTTATATATATATATATATATATATATATATATATATTATAGGCTTGCATGTTAAATAAATGAAAATAAATAAATATTAGCCATACATAAACACCTAAACTACAACATTATTTTTTTTCTCCTTACATCTCCTTACAGACTGTGTACACCTGCACTGTATGTTTCAACGTCTATTCTAGAGGAACAAACAGACAAGGCAGTCATGTATTGCCAATTGCAACAAAACAGGTTAGACCAGACTTGCTCTAAATACCAGTATTTACAATCTTTCAACAGACTACACGGATATAAATATATTAAAATGTTTCACTTTACATACTCTTCAGAATGTTAAGGTATCATATGGTAATAGTGCGCCATTATGAACTATATGGAACTGAATGATTAAGCATGACCTCAGCTTGTTAAATTTGTTGGACAAACTATATATAGGCTAGTTTCTGTCTGTGTTAATCGTGCTATTTTTCATGCCCACGTTATTCTGTTTAAATTATTATAAGAAATGGTAGGCTAATATTGTACACATAGTACTTCAAAGTACACTTAAAAGAACCAGTGTGAGTGTGTCTAACTCTAACCGCACCCTGATCTACAATTCATTTCGCATACAAAATATCACTCCAAATATCGACACGTCGTCACATTTAAGTGGGTACGTGTAAAACAGGGCAGGTCTGACGTTCAAAACGCCAGCAGGAACTGCAGATTTAAAGTAGGATGCCTAAAACCCTGTGGAAGACATGAACACAGCTGTGCGTGTGTGTGTTCAGAAGTATCACCACCACAGAACTGTCGAGGTGAATCTTTCGGAATATCGAAACGATTGCAGAAAACAGAAAACATTTGAAAGGACTGGAGTAGCACGTGAGTGATGATAAACTTTGCGACGCCGACCACAACAAGGAACTTTAACGCGACTATTTCAGAGCATCATTTGAAACGAAAGCTCTAACATGAATATATTGTGGGTCTAATTCGTCTTTGAGCATAAAACCGCGAAAGTTAACCTGGACAACAGGGTTTAGTTTAGTTTAGATCATAGAGCAGAAATGTTGCCACGCAGTCGTTTTTGAGTTCGTAATACTCTTCTGTAGCTAACGTTACACGCTAACAAGTTTTGTGCTCTCAAACTGTCTTAAGTTATTCACACAAGTCATGAGAGTAGTGAACATCGTCACTGTAAATTCAGGTAAACCACAATCAAATCCCGTTTTTATCATCGCGATAGTTTAAATAACGCTTGTGTCCAAAGCGACAGAGCGGTTTCATTGTACTTCTTGCTGGTCATTTAGCCTGTTGCAACGTTCTTGAATTCTATGTTATGTTGTTTATAACTTATTTCATTTTAACCCACTGCGTATGTCTCTTAGCCATGCTTAAAAGAAGTCGTGTATCTGTTTCATGTTTGTTTCTGACTTTTTAATATTCAGGTAGTCACATTTCTAGAATGTGGAATCACTCTCTATCAAAATTGATCTGAGCGTAAACTGAAAATACTTGAAAATAGTGTTTTCTTCATTCGTTTATAGTACTAAAATAATGAAACTTAGGAAGTATTTAAGGGGCAGTGGGAGGGTCTTGGCTTTTGTGTTCATTGCGTCTGTGATCTGGCTCCTTTTTGACATCGCAGCATTGCGGATATCTATCAGTGATGTGAATCAGGATCTCAAAGAGAGAGAGATTGCACTAAAACAGATAAGGAGGAAAGACAGTGTAGTAGAGGATGTGCTCAAACACCCCCTGCAAAAAGTAAACTTAGACAAAAAGGAGTTTTTGAAAAACAGCAACAGGTTTGAAAGGAAAGTTGATCAGGTTTACAGAAAAAGATTTGCGAGGCCAGTGTCTATGGCTGACAAGTCTTTTGAGAAACAAAATGAGGTAATTAATCAAAGTAAAGTGAATCTAATTGTGAACTCACTTGTGCAGGGAACAATTATAAGCATGCCTGAAAAATTAAACAAGACAAAAACTGTCATTAATGGCAAAATGAAGAATATAACCACAAAGATAAACAAAATAAAAGCTGCTTTTATTGGACAGACAGATACAAATCTAGATGTCAAAGCACGTTTATTTACTAAAGAAAGCAGTGTGAAGAAAGCAAATCATATGAATTACACAGTAATGGTGCCACATAATGAAGTACATGTAGATGCGGGTTTACAAAAGAACTTGAGAAATGAATTGCTGAAACCTGCAGAGGGTGATAAACAGAAGAACATTATTGAAAATTCAGAGAAACATGGCAGTACTTTCAACAAAACAAAACCAGATGTTATTCAAAAACCAAGTGAACTTAAGGCTCGGGACCCGGCAGAGGAGACATTACGAGTACCACAGTCTACAAGTGTGCGGGTGAGGAGGTCAGGAGGGCATCATAAGGTTATGACCCTAGATGTGACAAACAGGCCTAGAGATCCTAGCGCGGTGGGACAGTTTGGACAGCCTGCAAGAGTTCCCAGAGATAAAGAACTGGAGAGTCGAAAACGCTGGAGTGAAGGATTTTTTAATGTATTCCTGAGTGAGCAGATACCAATTGACAGAGCCATCCCAGACACCAGACCTCAAATGTGAGTTTGAAACCTAGATTATTTTTGTTGCAGCCCTGCAGGTCATGACTGTAATTGCCATCACAATTTTCTGTGTAACACCTCCATATTCTGTGTGGTTTAGATGTTCAGAAAACCTTGTTCATGATGACCTGCCCAATACTAGTGTGATCTTCTGTTTTGTGGATGAGGTTTGGTCCACTCTGGTGCGATCGGTGCACAGTGTGCTCAACAGATCTCCTCCACACCTGCTCAAAGAGATCATTCTGGTGGACGACTGCAGCACCAAAGGTTTGATGGATTTGCTCACATTTCAAAGAATTTAATCAAGTGAGTTCATTGACAGGTTTTAATCGTTAAAATCTTGAGACTTTTACACTTAGTGTTGAAATCCAATTTAGTTCATATAAACGTTTAAGTAGTAATTCAATTCAAGTTTAATTAAGTTAAAGTAAAAGAGCTACATTATTGTGATCTTAAAATCTTAACAATCTTAAAAATAAATAAATAAACTTTTTTTTAAGCATTTTTACTTTAAAATTGTCATATTAAAAGAGAAAAAAAATTGAAAGAAGGCTTTTCTGGATCTTTGTTTCTCTTTGAATATTTTTTTTTTCTGTTTCTGTTGTAGACTACCTGAAGGAACAGTTAGATGTTTATATGTCTCAGTTCCCTAAAGTACAAATCATCCGTCTGAAAGAGAGACAAGGCCTAATCAGAGCCAGAATTGCAGGGGCTGCTGTTGCTACAGGTACTGTACACTCACATTTGATTCAGTTCAGTGTAATGACAAAGGATCGATCTGTGCTTGATTTAATTTCTCGCATCTGTGTTGTAGCTATAATATGCATATTGTTCAGTGTATGGCCTTATTGGCTGTTCAACAGATGTTGTTTTATCTGCAGGTGAAGTGTTGACATTCCTGGACTCTCACGTTGAGTGCAACGTGGGGTGGCTGGAGCCGCTGTTAGAAAGAGTTTACCTGGACCGGAAAAAAGTGGTCTGTCCTGTTATCGAGGTCATCAGTGATAAGGACATGAGGTCATGAAGTATATTCAGTTGTGCAATTAAATCAATGCTGTGCTCCACATTTTGTACATGAGACATTACCGTAATACATAGACTTAATAGCCATTTCCAATGATTCCTCCACTGCTGCACTGAACTGGTAAAATTCATGCATTAAAATGTATATATTTTTTTTGTCTACACAGTTACATGCTTGTTGATAGCTTCCAAAGAGGCATTTTCAGATGGCCACTGGTATTTGGCTGGAGTGCACTACCAGAGGAATACATTAGAAAGAACCAGATCAAGGATTCAGACCCTATCAGGTAACATTAATGAAATGGCATATCCAGCTCGATATGTGAGTTTTCGCCACTAGAGGTTGCTTTTTCAAAACAATAACAGAGGTGAAGCCCGGAATACCACGACTGAGGCGAGACCAACTGCTCCCAACTGCTCCCCGGGCTCCGCAGCAATGGCTCCACTGCTCCGGGTGTGTGTGTGTGTGTGCGCGTGGTTGTTCACTTCTCACTGCTGTGTGTGTGCACTTGGATGGGTTAAATGCAGAGCACAAATTCCAGATATGTGTCACCATACCTGGCCACAAGTCACTTTACATAGTGTGTTCACTTCACAACCGTGCTCTTAGAGTGCGTGAAGTCAGCAATCAGGATCCGTCGCTTGTCTGTTGTCTGCTACTGTAGTTTCTTAGTGTCTTGCTAGCGCACTATTTTGAGCAATGTAAACAAAAATTAGTTATAAAATTTACAAAGCTCATATGATATGTAAACATTTGTGTTACCACGGTAGCGACTGACTCATTTAAATTGCATTCCAAAGAGATCCGTTATCAGCCCCAGTAGAAAATAAAACCATAACTGTATCGACAAAGAAAACCGTTCAGCCCGATAGTAGAAACGCGGCTGTAATGTATTCATTTTTTATTAACTTACATGTACATTTAATATCAGTATTTTATGTAATCGTGTCTGCAAAGAACATGCCATTTTATTCAATATTAGCCTTTTACTGATATGATAACACACGTAAGAGCGGAGTCTCTGTCCAGTCCGAGGTTTTCGCAAAGCTCTCCATTTCGGAATTCATGATACCTGAAATGCACTTGCACAATGAATAACTACCGCTACTGCATTTGTCCATGTGTGTTGCCGTAGTATTCATAGGCAGAAACTGAGGATAGCGCAGCTTTAAGTTAATTTATTTAAATCTGGAATTTCTCTGGAATTTACAAATCCTAGAGAACTTTTGAGATAACGCAAGTACACAGCTGGATGAAATATATAACACTGTGCAAGTGGTTTTTGGATATTTTATTACAAAAATCTTACATATTGTGCCTTTAATTTGGACTTGTCTAGAAAATCCTTTTTTTTTTTTAGAGAGAATTTTTAGATGCTTTGGCTGAAAATAAGACAACAAATGTTCCATGAAAGGAAAGAATGTGGCCAAGTATGGTGGCCCATACTCAGAAATTGTGCTCTGCGTTTAACCCATCCAAGTGCGCACACACAGTAGTGAGAAGTGATCAAACACACACACACACACACACACACACACCGTGAAATCTAGTGAAAAGTGAAAACATTGGGTTTGTGATCAATCAGTCACCTTTATCTATATAGCACTTTTAACAATACGGTTTGTGTCAAAGCACAGTATCAGATTGGGGAGTGTCAGTAATGTATAATGACAAGATTAAACAATACAATTTTTAACTAAAGGCATTTCATTCCTGAATGGAGATACGTCGTTGTCTAGATCAGCTCATTTTAAATAGGATCTTTGTAATCAAATCTATGATAATTGCTAGAAATTAAATGTCCCCAACTAAGCAAGCCAGAGGTGACAGCGACAAGGAACCTAAACTCCATCTATGAAAAAATTGAGAAAAAAAAAACCTTACGAGAAACCAGGCTCAATTGGGAGGCCAGTTCTCCTCTGTTCTCTAAAACCACACTTCCAGTTCAATTTCAAACACAGCCATGTGAGATTAATCATGTGATAAATAAATGCATTAAGACGTTTTAAAATCATTGCATCCAGCTAAAACACAAGTCTTCTATTCGTAATATTGCTTCCTCCAGTTAAAAAAGATGGCTTGTCTGAACGAGGACAGAAGTATGCACAGATCATGCAAACAAACAAAAAGAGTCTAAAAATATAGTTGCAAACAGCAATTACAGGGCCAAGCACTCCAGCAGCAAACTGAGGAGCTAAGAATGGCACAGAGCATCAGGCCAAATGCAACAACTATTAATAAAAGTTATGGTACAAAGTTTTGTCATGATACACAAATGTATTTAGTAAAATATAGCATTTTATATCATAATACGCTATTGTAGTCAATGGCAATTTAATGTTTTGTTCAATTATAGCAATCCCACCAAATGTTGCATGTGTCATTAGGGTGTGCCTGTACATGTGTTTCAAATTTGGTGAAAATATCTAATTTTGTTTTGAAGTAACAAGCATTTTTATTCATAAGAAGAAAACAAATTACTGACTTTGTTTGCATTTTTGTGCAACTTACTTAACTTACGTAATTTTGCCAACTGGTCATTCGAGTACTTCTGGCACGCTATGTTTCTGAATTTCCTACGGTGGTTTCATGTCAATCAGATGTTGTAAAACTTTTTCACGAGACCAGTTGGAAGCAAAAATTCTCTTTATTCTGAGGACTCTGTCCGTGTGCTGTAGTCTTCAAAAGTAATCTGAATTGTCTGACTCATCTCAATTGTCAAACTTGTTTAACTAAGGCAGTGTTACATTGCAATTCATATAGGTTTCAAGGGGGAAGAGTGACATAGAGGTGGAGACAGTTGAAACAAAGAATGCAAATGAGGTTTTCAGGTATAGCAAACTTCACCCAGTACACCAGTCCTGATCCAATCAGCATAGCCAATCAAGTACTGGAGCAAAAGGCCCCAAGAGCTGTTACAACAAAAGGTGACAAAAAGTCAGTAATCAGCCTCATTTGACTTACAAAAAGAGGACAGGAACTGGCAGGAAACTCTGGCTGCAAACTGTTAATGTTAACACCTATACCTTAAATCCTAAATGCAATGTACTTTACCTTAGTATCTTAAATGATGTTATTTCAGGATGTAGGATCAGCAGATCTAAGACAGATTCTTAAATTTGTAATCCTACACATGATGTATGATGGGATACACTAGTGTGGTTAAAGGGCTCTGTGCTTTAGCCTTTCTAAGACCTGGGACAGTCTTGCACACTTGCTTCCTGCTAGTGTGCCTGCGCTCTTAGGAAGCCAAAACTACTAGTGTGGGAATTTGCACCTGTGTCCTTTTAATGATTGCTGAATTGAGCACGGGAGGGGAAAAATCTGAATCATCAGTAACCTATTGTTCTATAGCTAGATGAAAATATGATATGGTACGTACTATTTTTAGTTGGTGATGTTATTGTTTTAGAGAATATTTTCTGGTGAAATAAGACTCTGAATTGTTAACTTTAAGGAATGCACTTTTTAACCTTACGGGGAAAAAGTTGTTTCATGACCTTTGAAATGATAACAATTGCTTAATCATCGTAATTTAATGAATTACACCCATGATTTTACTAGTGGATTAGTAACTGAACACAACACATTATATTATGCATTTATATATTTACATGTACATTTTTATGGGCTTTTATTATAATAAACAGAACATTATTATTATCCATGTTGTATGGACAACCATTCTTTCTTCATCCAGGCGATGTGAAGAACCAGAAGAAGCTGAAGATTCTGAAGATGAAACTTCAGACTGCCTGAAAACATACAAACAGCAGTGAGTGGAAATATGCATTACAACCATTTTCATGTTATCTGAATAGGAGTAAATTATAAGCCAGTGTTAAGATTAAGAAAATGGATCTGATATACAATATGTCCATGGGCGATAAAGTCTGACACTGATGTTCTTTATGTTGCCACAGTGAGAGAAACCTCAAAAAACTGCAAGAACAGCAAAGAACTCAGGTAATATATTCTCAAGTAATCTTTTTGGATTTCTCCGTCCAGTGGTGGTGTTGCATGTTACCCATATGTCTTTCCTCTTGCTTGTAATTAGATGGAAGAAACCAGGTTTAGGGAGGAACTGCTTCAAAAAGAGAATCTGAAAAGGAAAGTTGATCGTATGCGTCAGATGTACCAAAAAGTAAAGCTTTTTTTTATTCAAAGCTTTTGTTAAGCAATTATACATTCCCAGAATATATGAAAATCTTGGTCTTCCCTCTTGTTTCCCAAGGGACCTTCTTCACCCAGATCACCTATGGCTTCTTTGCCAGCAGTGAGCCCTTATGATTCAATCACCCTTTCACAGTCTGGTGAGGCTAAGTTGTGTGTGTGTTTTTATTTGATCCAGAAACTAAATTATTTGACTAATATTCTGTGTTTGAACAGCTTCTAGCCCCTCTGACAATATGCCGGTTATTTCAAATGTCATATCCCTCTCCACTCCTAAAAGGTACATTATTCTCATTCTTGCTTTGTCTATTTTTACACATGTATTTCCATTTATTCTCTCTTGATTCTTTTTTTGCAACATGATTTCAAACCTTTCTTCTTCAGAACAAAGAGAAGTCTTGGTTTATCCCAGGACCAAATTGTAAAAAGAGCAAGGACAGTCCATGACTACTGTAAAAATGCACCAGGTAGTCCATCAACATCCGCAGCTACATCAGATGTCATAACCTCACCTTTGGAGATTGCAGACATTGAGGACAATGAAATTGATGAAAACAATGTAGAGAACAGTGACGATGATGATGATGATGATGATGTTGTTGTTGATGAGACCCACAGCACGCCAAGACCCAAATCCTTTGACATTTCTAAGGTGAAGATGGAAAAAAAGAACAGCGAAGATGCATCAGGATTATATATGGAGTGCAGTGATCAAGCTTCCATGGCAACTGAAAACACCAGAAATGAAACTACGGAGGCATCGACTTCCAGTGGCAAAAAAAGCATAACAACCCAAACAGAGCATTTCATTGTAAAGGCAGAGAAAGATGAGCAGATAAGAAAGGAAGAAGACGAGATCAAGAAGGAAAAGACTGAGAATGATGTGACCAGGTTGGAACAGAGTGCCAGTACGCTGGAAAGCAGGAAAACTCATGATACAGAAGTTGAAGAGAAAAAAATAGAGGAGATACCTAAGGAGAATAAGATCAGCTTTGAACAACATGCAAAGTCAGATGTAGAAAACCAGGAAGGTATGGCATCAACTGCCAAGACCTCGTCTTTTCCTGACATAGAAATAGACCTTTTGCCAACACTTGAAGCACAGAAGCAGCAGGATAACCTGCTAGATCTCCTAGAGACCACAGCCCAGGAGAGAGATGAATTCAGAAAGCAAGCTAAGGAGAAAGAAATCAAACTTTTGAATCTCACCATAAAGAAGGACTGCATCCATCAGAGCGTCCAGACAGATCCATCAGAGGAACAGCACTATAAGACTCTCTACTTGAAGGCCACCCAGTCCATCGATGAGCTTACACAACAGAGGGATGAGCTAAAAGCCAAACACAAGGTGTTGTTGCAGGTCACAGCTGAAAAAGAGGCACAGGACGAGGCTAAAAAGAAGGAACACTCATCATCAACAAGCGTTTGTGAAAATGTGGATGATGAAATGGCTCTTCAAGTGGATTTTCTTCTAAGAGAGCTGGACAATCGCAACACCGAGTGCAATGAACTGAGAATTAAGGTAAGAAACTGGTAGTTTTGATTCTAAATTATTGTATTGCTGAAATCAGAGATCAGAATGAATTTCAAGCCAGCTTAGTACATTTTTGATGCTGTTCACCAAAAAAAAAATTCTTTACTGAAGACATTATAATGAAATCTGCTAGATTGTCATTTGTCTATTGAAAATAAGTTTCACCAAAACTTTAATGCTTCAAAAAGTTAATGATACATAATATTTAATGAGATATTTCAATGGATGGCTGGAAATCCTTTTTTTTTTTTTTTTTCCACTTGAATGTATAATATTTTTTAAATGACATGAGGGTGAGTAAATGATGACAGAATTTACATTTTTGGGTGAACTAACTATTATTCCAGTGAAGTTGACTGATCATTAAAGCCTTGCTAGTTAAGAGTAAGTAAAAGGGAAGTCAGTGTCAGACAGGTCTGATGCAGTCAGGTTTAGCTATTACAATTCTGTCATTTTTTTACTCGCTCTCATGTTGTTCCAAACCCCAAGACCTTCAGTCATTTTCGTTTACAAATTAAGATATTTTTGATGAAATCTGAGAGCTCTCAGTCTCTTCCATAAACTGGTCCTACCAAGACTGGCCCAGAAAGGTACCAAGAACATTGACGATTGTTTCAACTGGCTACAAGAATGCTTTTGGTGCACAGAAAAAAAAAGACTTTATTCGCCAAAAGTGAGAATGAACCATTTCTTTAACAAGCATGATTGGGTTCTGGTCTGTTCTACAGGGATGGCCATTATTTGATGAATCATGCTTAAACTAGCTTATTTTTTCTCAAAAGTTGGAGAGCTTGGAGCAGGAAAAAGCTAACAGCGAACAGTTGCAGAAGGATGTAGAAGAGCTGAAGAAACAAAAAGAGGAGTGGATCAAGGCAAGAGAGCAAGAGACTCTGAAGAACGGTAGCACCAGTTCAGGACAAACATGCAGCGCAAGCACAGCTGCTAACCTTGTAAATGGGATCAACAAGGAAGGAGAGAGCAGTGAAAGACCTGTGGAAGGAGAGAGCACGGTGACACTGGCCAAGTAAGAGCTTTGTTGACTTGTTTCAGAGGTTTTCAGTGGTGTGTGGCCTTTCTGCACATGCTCATTAGGATTCATGTTTTGATGCACATATATATTTCTGCTTTCTCTTCTGTCATCAGGTTAAGAGAGCTGAGGATCAGCATTGCCCGTTTATTGGTCAGTTTTGTTCCTGCCTTGGACCTCAACCAAGTGAACTATGACTGTGATGTTATAGATGAGATTTTAAACCAGGTCATAGAGGAGATTTCCCCCTCTTAGACTAACTTTACTTAAAGCCAGTTGCCAAAGTGTTCAGTCTAGGGTTATTGTTTTTTGCATGGCAAAAAAAAATGTTCAGGTTTTATTCCACTTTGAAAACATAATTTTTAATTGTTACGTTTTATTAAGACTGATTAACACTTGTTGTTCTTTGGGCAAGTTTTACATTTTGTTCTTTTAGTGACCGGAATAGAAATAAATGGTTTCAAGAATAACGTCATGCTTTATAGCTTGCAAATGTTTTCTGTAAATTTTCTGTTATGCGGTTGTTTGTATTTCTAATACATAAGAATTCTTGTACACTATTGTGAGTGTATAAATGTTGTAAATGCTACTCAAATTGTGTACAGAATTGTACATAATGCTGTTTTTGAAAAAAGTGATTATAACATTTTATATTTGTTTAATTAAAAGTTGTGTTTTGTTTTTTTTTTATTTTCAACTAGGTCTAATGAGACCAGAGCAGGGCTAGGTCCTTTCATGTCTGTTATCCACCTGCATGTGTTGTACTTAAGTCAATTCTTAGTAGATTTTGGGATTGTGGTGTATTTACACAGAAGAGATTTTATACATTCTCCAACAGTGTAAAAACAAACCTATAAAATCTTGATAAAACTGAGGTAACAAATTTGCACTCCATTCTACATTTGATTTTATTCTGTATATTTGAGTAAAGCGTAACCAAGATGAGACACGCTGAAAGAAGTTAGGTAAAGTCTATCTAATATTGATCAATATATTACACAACTAATTATCTATTTTTAAAGAAATAGTGATATTTATTGTTATTAATTAGCCAATATGATTAATTACACATTGTTTAAGGTTCAATTTGCCTAAAAAGTGGTCAGACACAGGATATTGCATCAATTAATTTATTGACCAAATAACAAGCGTTTAAAATGGTTTATTGTATAAAAGAACCTCTTACTATCAATTTCAATTGAAATACATCTTCATATCACTCATGTTAGTTAAAGCTAATAGGATGCTTCCCATTGAAAATAAACCAATGTTTCCATTCATGTTAGAAAATGCACTCTTGGGGAAATAACAGTTAAAGACCCTAGGACCAGGACAATGGAAGAAAAAATTACTGAAGAAAATAGTTTGCCGTTTCATCAGCAGAAGCCAGCTTCAATACAATTGGAGCAGGGGTAGGCAAATTCGGTCCTGGAGGGCCGGTGTCCTGCAGAGTTTAGCTCCAACCCTAATCAAACACACCT
>JAUCMS010000153.1:11294265-11308507 GCA_032357445.1 Enteromius radiatus | reverse complement strand
CCGTGTATAGTGTATCTCTATGGCAGAATTACAGCGCCCCATACTGGTCTGGCATATATACTACACCGTTTTCAGTGTAAATACACAAAAGGACACTATGGGCAGGTGAGGAACACAGGTGGTGCGGATCAACTAATGAGAACATAATTACAGGAACTAAATAAAGACAAGACAGGACTAAACCAAAAATACAAAAGACGGGGAAAACAGGACCAGACCAACATGAAACGTTACAAATAGGTTCCTCTTTGGAAGTTTGAAAGTGACATTTAGACAATTTGTTTAAAAAAATGCAGTGTGCTATGGTTTCAATATGAACGTTTGATGGATTTTATAGCCCATGATATGCTGCAACAATAGTTAATCTCTTTACATTAATAAGTAAATCAATTAATAATAATAAAGAGAAAAATGTATGTTCTTTTAAAACGTCTAATTATTGTGGTTTTATATACAACTTTAAAATAATTTTTACAGTGTACATGCTCAAATGTGTCTCTTTTTCTCTCAAATGTAAGTCATTTTTCTAGATACAAGATTAGTGTATTCTTGTATACAGTGATAACTTTCTTTTTCTCCTCAGAACATTACTATTCTAATTGAATCCACAGACACAAACTTCATTCTGTAAAATACAGTTTTTGATTAACAGGATTGATTGCAGGTTTAATGTGTCTGCATGAGCCAGGCTCCTCTGTCATTTTATGTGAAAAGTAAAGAGCTAAAAGTCACCTAATGTCTGCATCCAAGACCACAATTGCAAAATATGTTTTTTCCCACATACATTACTGTGCCAGCATATGTTTTTTCTATTGGTATATGATTTCTCCTAATCATACACCAATTTCACAAATTAAACCCATAAACCCAGGGTGCGATTTGTGAAAACAGCAGAGGGGTGGATGCTTTTGAAAACTTTTTTCTCTTATAAATAAATAAAATCTCTTTTTAGACAAGTGTCATGTCATTAAATATTTTAATAGCCTAAAACGGAAAATGTTTAACAGAATAGCGCTTTTTGAAACCAATGCGTCGCAAAATGAATCCATCAATCGGATCGCATATCATGAATTGTTTGATTCAGAACAGGATTTTGTACAATGTAAATAAAATGTTATAACTTTTAGCATCTACAGGTGAACAGGTGCAAAAAAGTTTAAATATCACATAAAGACCTTGCATGCATTTCATGTTTTAAGCATTAAGTTGTGTAAAAAATACAAAACAGGCTTTCATACTTTTTTCCCCCCTTAAAGTTAATCCAACTTTTTTTACTTTTTTACTTTATTTGCTCACTCTCATGTTGTTCCAAACCTGTATGAGTTGCTAACAAAACAACTGATGGTAGCCATTAACTTCCATAGTTTTTTTTCATTGGCCATCAACCGTTTGATTACCAGAATTCTTCAAAATATCTTGTTTTGTGTACTACAGATGAAAGCGATTAATTTGTGTTTAGTGTTATAAGCACACTCCCAATTTATTATTTAGGTGAAACTGTTCATTCTGTGAGTTATAAAGAGTGTCAGAACACACCTTTCAGAGGTAATATTGACACAGGGAGGTGGTGCTGATCTCCTTAGCTGGAAGTAAAGTTTGAAACTTGTCAGAGGGATTAGAAAGCAGTCGTTTGTCTTAGCCTGTTGATTTATTATGCCATCCACAGAGATGCTGAGCAGAGCGGTACATCGATTCATCACAGACACTGCTTAAATGTGGGAAGAGGTCAACCAGAATGGCTTCAATAGGACAAATCATCTTTGGAATGTAAGACTTTTTCAAACCATTTAAGGCTGAAAATTACAGTACGTATAATGAGTCAATACTGAATGTTCTTCAAATTTGTCTTTTGCAGTATGATTTTTCTCATACTAGTCATTTCAGGACTCATTATTTTCATTCTGGCTGTTGCATTTTCAGGTTAGTAAAATATTCTGTAGTAAAAGTGCTTTTGATGTCTGTAACCTAAATGGTTGTGTGCATGTTTGTTTCCAAGTGTCCCAAGGTACCGTTGAAAGCAGAAGTCCGTCTACTCTGGGGAACCTTGCTGATGATGTGGTCCTGGATTGCAGATTCCTTAGCAACACTGGCAATGAACAGTTCAGTGATGTGTCGATTACTTGGCTGAAGGACTCTGTCAGCGGGGTGGTCTATGAATACAAAAACAAAGCAGCCCAGCTTCAGGGGCAGAACGCACAGTTCAAAAACAGGGCTCAACTGTTCTCAGATGCTATATCAGCGGGGAACGCTTCCCTACTGCTGAGAGATGTGAAGCTGGAGGACGAGGGTGTGTATCGCTGCTCTGTCAATGCACCAAAAGTCTCAGGGACTACCAGCGTTAACCTTAGAGTAGCAGGTAAATACATTTTTTATTTATTTATTTATTTCAAACTAAATTCATGTTTAAAACCAGAGAATGTAGTTCTGCTTTATACATAAGATACGCCAGTAGGTGGTGAAAAATATGCTTTTTATGAGGAAATCACTGAAGCTAAAATGTTCATTCACAGCCCTGATTGATTTAGGAACTACACAAATGATTGGCACAATTCTCCTCTAAATAGTAGATGGGAAACAGCATGTGAACAGAGTAGTATGTCTGAATTCACAATGTTTATAAACCAGTAGACAAAAAGTCCCTGGATGACGTACTATTTCTGGACATATTAAGTAGTTACCTATTCAAGTATGTACTTAGGGAGTGTGTGATGGTTTTGGACAGAGCCACTGTCTATACAAATGATTCACTGAATCATTCACTCAAATGATTTATTCAAAAGCCTGATTCATCCTGGAATTTATGTTTATGAGTGAGTGAGTGAGTGAGTGAGTGAATGAGTCACTCAATCATTGATTCAAAGATTTGTTTAAAACTTCGATTCATTTAAGAATTAAACACTTGTGATGATCGGAATCACTCAGTGATGATCGGAAAAGCTTTTTACTGCTTTGGCTTTTCATTGCCAGAGCAAAAAGTAATTTATAATGTATAAATTAATAAATAATTGTTAAATTAATTATTAATAATGTGTGTGTGCGTGTGTGTGTATAAAACACACCCACAAAGTACACTATGGATTCAGTTAAATATAATTATTAATAATTACTATAATAATTACTTTTAAAATAGTTTAGTTATGTTAATATTATAAATTACTTTTTGCTGTTCCACAGTTCCAGTGAATGAATGTATAAAGCTGAATTTGAACTTTGCTTTTGACTCAAATCTCTGTGTTGTTTGCAGCATTCTCAGCTCCCACATTTACTCAACAGAATGGGTCTCTATCTGCTCGAGCTCTTAAATGGTTTCCCCAGCCAGAGGTTAACTGGTTGAATCAGATTGGACAGCTTCTAAACAGCAGCACCACGTTTTCTAACAACACTGCAGGAACTGTGCTTGTTGCTAGTGTCCTCAAAGAACCAGTGAAGAAAGATGACACCTACACCTGTCTTATCCAGAACAGCCTTGTGAAAGCTATCTCAGAGGCAACTGTAACAGGTAAAGCAGTGGCTTTGACAGAAACAGTTAAGCAGGACTCACCCATAATCATAACATTTACTCAGAGCATTGCATATCAAATCAAGTTTAATGACAGCTTGGACACTCTGGACAAACAAACTGGATATGACACATTAAATAGCACGCACATGCAATTCATGAGTTACAAATGAGTTACAACTGCAACATAAAAACGCTATGCTTCTATAATAAAGTAAATGTTGCTTTTCTTTATGATTATCTCCAGAAAGCAGTGTGACAGAGAGGACATACTTCATATTCAGCGCTGCATCTACAAAAGTGCCATCAGTGCAAATACTGCTCCCAGTCATCTTTATTCTTTCTGCAATCCAGTATGTGCTGTCTCCAGTTTAAAAAAAAACCTCTAGGCCTACTTCTGACCAAGAGTTTTTTAATATTAAAACAAGAATACAATTTTACTTGGTTAAATATAGGCTAATGGAATATAATTAACTTCCTCCAACAATTGGTGACGCTGAAGCCAATCTTGTTTGACCATAATAACATTCTACCACAAAAAGAATATATATAATTGTGAAATATTATTTCAATTTAAATATCTTGATATATTTGAACATAATTTTTTACCAAATATAAAACATTTCTAAAATGTTAATCTATGCTATGACTTTTTTGTTCATTTAATAAATCCTTGGTTAATAAAATTATTCATTTCTTTCAAAGATGAAATAATAAAATTGTACTGATCCCAAACTTTTGAACAGTAGTGAAACAGTAAACTACTGTAACAGTAGTTTTGAACATTATTATCTATTTTAAACAAATGTTTCTCTTTTTAATATTTTAATGATCAAAGAATCTATCTAAAAAAACTATTAAACAGCTCAACTGTTTCCAACACTGATAATAAAAAATCAGCAGATTAGAATGATTTCCGACAGGATCATGTTACACTGAAGACTGGAGTAATGATGCTTTGTATCACAGGAATAAATTACATTTTAAAATATATTCACACAGAAAAGTTATTTTAAATTTAAATAATTTTGTGAAACAAAATTAAATATTTATTTCTGGATTTTTAATCTAATAAATGCAGCCTGAGCATCTTTAAAAACCATTAAATATCTTACTGACCCCAACTTTTTGAACAGTAGTGTGTGTGTGTGTGGAAACCTAGATTTATGGACATAAATTCAACTTTAAAGAGTGTGAATTTAATCCATATGTAACTTTTGTTATTAAAAGAATTCATCAGCTGCTCTTGAAACATAATATCATCGGCTATGTTCCACATACGATTCTAAAACTGTTTATGTAAAATGTTTGCAATACCAATAAATATTGTTCTTATGTCAACAAGTAGAATATCCATTTGACCTTTTACACAAATTATCATGTTAATTTCAATATTTAATGAATATTAATATAAAATCAGTACATTAATCAAGTTGTATCTATTAATATTATACAATTAACCTAACATTAACAAAGATTAATAAACATAACAAATGTGTTGAATATTATTGCTATTGTTAGTTAGTTAGTCATTAGGCTAATTAACATAAACGAATGGGACCTTACTGTAAAGTATTATTGATAAAAGATCAGCTATTTAATAGCTGTTTAACCAATACAATGATACAGTCATAGCTAAACAGAGGCATGTTTTACATTGTGCATGTTTATTATTAGCCTACATAAAAGGCTAGTGTCCTCTGGTTTGTTCCGTATTGTAAAAGAAACAGGCAGGAAATAAAGCATGAACTGCATAATGGCAATTTTTGACCTTTGGGTGCTGGACAGGGTTGGATTTCAGGCCACGCCCCCAAACGTGTACACATAATATGATTGGACGAAGAGACACGTTCTCAAATAACATGAGCGAAAAAGTTAACTCTCAAAAAGTTTGGTGAGAGTTGCATTTTTAGTAAATGACGAGATTTGCCAAAAACTATTCGCCATTTTACAGTACAGATTCTGTATAAACTCGCGTTATAGAATAATATAAACTACTATGTCACTTTGCAAAGAACGATTAGTTCATGAAGAAAAGCCAGAAGCTGTCTTGAGTAAAAGCAATGGAGACACTGGGAAGAAGTCCAAAGCGGTCTGTGGTGTTTGCAGTCGGATGTATCGAGACCCTAAAATCCTGCCGTGCTTGCACACGTTCTGCGCGGACTGCATTCGCCAGCGCGAGCCGTTCTCTGAGCGCCGCGTGAACGGGGAACGACGGTCGCCTGAGGATGACACGCACCGGCGCAAAGCTGGCTCAACGATCCTGTGTCCTGAGTGCGATTCAGAGGTGGATCTGCCCCCCTCGGGTGTGGATGGACTGACTACTGACCATCTCGCGCTGGACGAGGTTTTCGCGGAGACGCTGCTGGTGAACTGCAGGGTTTTGTGCGACTTGTGCAGCGACAGCGACGCGGGGAAGCGCTGCGAGTTGTGCTGCGTCAACCTCTGCGACTTCTGCAGTCAGGCCCACAGGTCAGTTTATTAGAGGCTGTTCGGCGATTAACACGAAAAGTAAACAAGTAATTTATTAACCCTCATAAGACATGAATGACTTTACTCCAACAGAAATGGAGAAGGTAAAGCGATAACGTTTACTCAACCAGAAAAATAAATGTTCAGTCCTTTTTTCACTTTGATGTTGTTTTTTTAAACTTGAATGAGAATATGTTTGGAAGAATGTTGGGAAACATACTGTTTTGGTTCCACTGTATGGACAAAAACATAAAACATTTGTAAATATAAAAATAAATGTTTTCTCCAAAAAGAATATAAAATATTATCATTATCATTATTATGATATTTTGAGAGCATGATGTTCATATACTGCAGTGGATAATAGTAAATATTCTGCGTTTTACCGATTTTTATGACCCGTTTTTATAAATGGAATAAAAATACACAATGGCTGCATCTGAATATGCATATTTTCGTACTATACAGGAGGTGAAAAAAGTACATGAAAAGAGAATTATTGAATTTACAATATTCATAAAGTAGGTGAAAAACACCTGAATGACCTACTTCCTTCCAGTATGATTCTAAAGTACACATCCAGAGGACACTTTACTATCTCATGGGGAAACTGGAAAGGAGTAACAAGATTGTGTAGGTCACATAACATGGACGAAGTGAAATATGACCAGATTACACTCAAACTACACATTCATACTCTATAGTACTAATTTATTCAAAAGCAGCACCTACTCAGAAAGTATGAGATTTCAGAGACTTCATCTTAAACTCCAGGCTTAAAAAATCCAGTTGCACTCAAAATACCACGTGTTTAACTCATTAAAGAAATCCCTCTGACATGACTTAAATGCACCATATTTCCTGTCATTTTTAATGTCAAAACTCTTGTAATCCTCCTTGCAGGAGACAGAAGAGGACATCCTCTCACTCTATTCAAAGCCTACAGGAGCTGAAGTCTCAGGGGCATCTCTCTAGACCCGTCCTGTGCTCGCTTCATCCTGGCCAGGAGTTACGGCTCTTCTGTGAGCCGTGTGACCTCACTGTGTGCCTGGAGTGTGCGGCCACCTTTCACCGCGACCACTACTGCATCTCTGCCCATGAAGTCATCAGCCATCATGGCGATCGCATCAGAGATCTGGTGGTCAGGAGCTTAAGACCTCGTCTTGCCCGTCTGGAGGAGTCTCTGAGACGCGTAGACACATCCCAAGAGGCGCTGCAGACACGGGCTGACACTTTGGCGGGTGAGATCCGGACGTTTGCTCGGAGCTATGCCAGCGCAGTGGAGGCACATTGCTGCTCACTGCTGCGGTCACTGGAGGACATAAGGTTGCAGCGCAGGAACCAACTGCATCTGCAGAAGGCTCAGCTGCAGCAGGCCTTGTCTGACGTCCGAGGTGGGGTGGACTTTGCTGAACGCCTGCTCACGTGTGGTTCTGACGCTGAAATTCTCAGTGCCAAAGGAGTTACTATGAGGAGGCTGATGAACCTCGTGGAGGCAGGATTCGACCCACACCCAACGACGGTCGCCCCTGATAATACCAGCACCATCTGTTTCTTTCCTCAAGAGAGTGCTGGAGAGGTGCAGGGATTTCCTGTGGTGGGAGTCATACATACCAAGACTGTGGATCCCAGCAAGTGCACGATCCAGGGAGAAGGTGAGAGTAGGGTAGACAATGGTGGTTGGTGGTCTTTTTTTCTAAATCAATTTAGAAAATGAAAATGCAGCCATAAATTCCATGCAATATATGGGATTTGACAGTTTCAAGCTTCAGAAATGACGCACAGTCAACTTCAATTAGATTATTGAGTCAGTATGTTGAATAGATTAGTCTGATTTATAAACAAATGTTTTACTTTGCTTTCTGAACTAGATTAATTAATACTTATTAATCAAAAAGTCCTCAGAAAAACATAGGCTGCAAAATTGAAATCTGGCTACTTCACACACAACACTGTTTTTAGCTAATTGTTTTTGGTATTTTTTTTGCAGCTTGCCCTGTTTAATTTCATTATATTAAAATTAGTGCTATCAACCGATAAATTATTTTAATTACGATTAATCACATCTAGAATAAAAGTTTTTGTTAACATAATATATATATATATATATATATATTTATTATGTATATATAAAATACAAACACATGCATGTATATAGGCCTATTAAAGAAAATTTTATTTTTAAATATTAAAATATATTTTAATATATAGTACAATATGTAAGAATATAAATATATATATGTACATGTAAATATGTGCATTTATAGGCTACAGGACCCTCCACTAATATTGGCACCCATGGTAAATCTGAGCAAAGGTGGCTGTGAAAATAAATCTGCATTGTTTAACCTTTTGATCTTTCATTCAAAAAATTCACAAAATTCGAACCTATCATTGAAGTAAAACAATTTAAATGGGGAGAAAATCTCATGATGAAATAAATGTTTTTTCACCAATACATGTAGGCCACAATTACTTAATATGTGTGTACTGTGTAAATTATGTAAACATAAACTTTAATTTTAGATGCGAATAATCACAATTCATTTATGTGACCGCACTAATTAAAATAAGTGAACATTCTTTCAAAATTCAGAAATATATAAAAAAAATCATGTTTTAAGTTTTATAGAAGAGCATCACAAGGGTTTGAAATTAAATATTGATCAGTAAATGATGACACAATTGGTATTTAGTTCAACTGCTTCCTTTGAAGTCAAACATTCAAGAACAACTGGCAGTTTTATACTTTAATTAGTCTCTCTCCCTCTAAATTAGTTTATTAGTCTGTTTTTAATCCTAAATGTTGTCACTCATTAAGCTGTGTGGTCACATGCAGTACAAATGTTAGGTTTTTTTACTGTGAAATTTTAAGCTGTGTTTGTGAAACACATGACGGTACAGTGCACATTCCTCAGAAACAGTACAGATCAGATTAAATTGTGTATTTGTAGTTTTCTGTGTAGAGACATGCATACACCAAAAGGCCCAGGGCATAACACTGGGACAAACAGCAGTCAACATTCCTGGCTACCATGGCAACCCAACCTTTTTATGTGCTAGTGCTCCTAGAGTATGATTGTAAAAGTGACACTCATCCAGCTCTGTCCCAGCATGCCGCAAGTAGGTTCACAGCAGGAGGATAATGCACTCCTGTGGTGTGCAGGTCGACCGTACATGTTAGTGTTCCCACAGTCACTAATGTGAATAAAAGACAATGCAGTTCAGATTTGATGATTTGTTTTCATCAGATCTGTTAAGTCATTTACAATTTAAATGTCATAATGTGTTCAGACTTCTTACTGGTCACATGTGCTGGACCTCATTTAGTCTGCATAAACTTGTCCCTTTAATACAGTTGACTGTATGCTAGCGTTCAGATATGCCTCCTTCCATACAAATCAACAACTGTCCTTGTCCTAAATGTTTTTTTGTTGTTGTTGTTGTTGCTGCAATGTTTCACTGTCGCATGTCACAATTTAGAAGAAAAGATCTGTTGTTACTTCTGCTATATAGTCTGTTTCACTCGCATGTCTGTACTTGAATAACTCACAGGTGTGGAACGAGGTCGTGAAGGTCAGAGGGAAGAGTTCACTCTGGTTTGCAGAGACTCCTCCGGAGAGCAGATGGGCCGAGGTGGAGACCCTGTGCTGGTCAGCATAGTGCACAAGGAGAGGAAGGGCTGGTGAGTATATATGGAAAAATGAAAACCCCTACATTATAATAAAGTCAAAGAATCATTTAAAAAATGATTGCACCTGATGGCATTTACTGCTGATTACAGAACCGCTTTTACCGACAAAACGCGCAAACATATCGGCCGATCGCTATCGGTGCATCCCTACTAATTACAGATTCCTCCTGAACTATTAATGGACATTTTGCTTGAATTTATTCTGAGATTCTTTTATTCATGAGCAAATAAATATTCAGCCTTTTAAAATGTTGTCATTTAGGCCTGAAAGTAATTTATGTATTTTAATTGAAAATAGAATTTTGATCTTTTTGGATTAAGTACATAAACTATTAAACTATTAAGATTAATGTGGTGCATATTTTTCAGCCTTATTAATATATAACAGAATGAGATTTCTGTAATAGTGATAATAAACTGAATGCAAAATAACTTAAAGTAAAAAATAATATACATTCCATTATCAGCATATGGTGACATTATGAAAATCTGACTTTTTTCATGTTTAAGTGCTATAATTGGGTCCCTGGTGCATCTAACAAACTAGAAAATGTGAAAAATAAGAACCAATTAAAACTTTTTTATGTAAGCCTTTCATTGCAAGCTTGTGAAGCTTCTGTCTTTGGCTGCACCGACAAGCACGGAACACTGTTTAGAGTCCTTAACTCTGTGGATTTCTTCATTTATTAACTATATTACACAGCTGCCACACAGAACACAGACATAATTGTTTGTATGCCTTAGTGTGTTTTAACATAAACCTGTGTGCATTTGACCGTTTAAGCACAATAAGATGTACAAGACAACTTAGTTTAGTACTTGTGCTATATTGTGACAGAAGTATTATATCAGAAGTTTAACCTAAGATAGTTTCTAAAGCATGATTTCAACATGTTTTAGTAGAGTATCTGAGGAAAGAGCTGTAAAGGCTTAGCCCATTTCTAGAAAACAGCACCTCATTTGCATTGAAAGAGGCATGCATGTAAACAGCTTGATTTTTGCTTTCACACTTCAAATATGATTTAATAAATAATCTGGGAAGTATTTTGAGCTGAAATTGCACTGTACTGTATATTATAAAAGGGGCAAAATAGGTCTCCTTTAAACATTGTTCTGTCACATTACAGCTCTGTGGAGGCGGCTGTGGTGGATAAGGGCGATGGTTCCTATGATGTGTCCTACACCCCGTCTGAAGCAGGTCTTTACTCTGTGTGGGTCTGTGTTAAAGCCCAGCATGTCCAGGTAAGTGTTCATTTAAACCAGTACAGCTTTGTCTAATAATTGTGTGATTATTGGCAAGTTTAAAGGAATATCAGTGATGCTGGGAATTATATTCTAGCAATACTTGGTTTCTAGGGTTCACCGTTTGTGCTCAATGTGAAAAGGAAGTTCAGACGTCATCGTGGCATATTCCATTGTTGTTCCTTCTGCTCAAGTGGGGGCACTAAAGAGGCACGCTGTGGCTGCACAGGAACCATGCCAGGTACTGATTACTCCCAAAATGTTTAAATTAATAATAATAAAAAAAGTATGTTTTCACTTAATATGAATGTGTGTGTGTGTGTGTACGTGTACTCAGGAGGGTTCCAGGGTTGTGGACATGGTCATAAAGGACACCCCGGTAAGCCCCACTGGTCATGTTGTGGGAGTGTAGCGGAGGCCTCAGAGTGTGTTCTACATAACCTGGGCAGTGTTTCTCCTCGTGGACACCTCAGGACTGTGGAGCTCTGACACTATCTGATAACATAGATACATAACCATAAGCTCATAAACATACATAATTCACAATAAATAAAAAATCACATTGTGTTTTTCATGTTGTCCTTTTTAGCACAGATTTATGCCTTAATTTGTGTGATAAACTTTTTTGTTTGTTTCAGCAGTGCTAATATTCAGAATCATGGCAGTCTGTAAAAAAGATATATTTAGGATTGTGCTGTCTGTTGTGCAAAGTGCCAGCACTAAATACTTTACACACTGCACTATCAGTATTGTAAAGATGTAAATGTTGTTTTCTTTACACATTTAGAACTAGTTATTTTTAATCACTGTACATTTTTTATGTCTGTGCCTGTGGCATCATATTGTTCCATGTTTTATCATGATCAGCATGATTTTAAGAAACATTGTATGCAGTACTGTTTTTTGTTTAATCTTTAATGATAATCAGCATGTTTCTTTTTTTATTATCCAGTTGTATGAGCAATGAGTTATGCGTTATTATATTTTTATATGTGTGCATGACTCCAAAGACTGCCGTTGTTATTGTATTCGTCCATTACATTTCTGTTGTCTTTGTGTATGCTATATTGGTTCCACCGATTAAACAACATTTACCTCTCCACTTTTGTGGTTACTAAACTGCCACTTTGAAAATTGTATTGATTCATTGTTAATGTGATGTTTAATATTTTAGAATTTTATACAGAAAAATGCACATATTTTTTTATATATGTGGTTATCACCACCATGTTGTTTGCCTTGCTAATTGTATATTATATTTTAATCTATGCGGTTATTCTCATATTTCATAGTGAGTCTTTATAGATGCATTTGTCACTTTTTAAACATTTTAAAAACGCAGCTTTTTAGAAATCAGAAGTGATGGTTTAAAGTTTAAACCCTTTTTTTCTTTCTTTTTTTTTTTTTACAAAAACTTTATACTTCAAGATAATCCAGAGACTGGAGTCATATTGATTACTTGTGGATTATAGTGTTTTTATTAGCTGTTTGGAGGCATTCCGATGGCACCCATTCACTGCAGAGGATCCACTGGTGAGCAAGTGATGTAATGCAAAAGTTCAATAAATTATCATTTTGTGGGTGAGCTTTTAACAGTCCAACAAGGTGGATAACATACCGGATTGTCCTTTCTAACGCTAGATGGCAGCAGTGCTTTATGCGGAAGTGTCATTGCTTGGCGACAAACGTTCATCTCTGTCTCTCTCTCCCTCCTCCGTCTGTATTAAGTGCACCACAAGAGTCATGGAAAGACTTCGTCTCAGGCTTTAAAAAGCAAAATTGTCCCTTATTCAAATACATCATTTGTATTCTGTAGTAAATTATTTTTCTTGTGTCATTCTTGTAATATTTCTATATCATGTAGTTTATTTAAAATAATATTTGCTGAAAAAAACCGTTTTGAGTGTTAATGTGACCTTAAAATTTTTATAAACTGTATATGTTATAGGTTTATCTCCACGTGCAAAAACAAATAAAAATAACCCCAGGAAAGATTTCAGACAATGCCCTCTAATATTTTCCCACTATGCCATGCACATACAAAGCAGTGGATTAAAGCGGCAGTCGATCTGATTCAGAAGGACACCGTACATGCTTTAAACCCTCGGTTTTCTCTTTGAAATCTCTTGAGGAGTTCTAAACCTGCGAACAACTATGTTTTTATGAGAACAATGTAATATTTAATTATTTATTCATTATAATCTACTGGTTATCTGATATATTTTTATATGAAATAGTTATTAAGATGTCCTTGTATATTTTATAGTTCATTATTTTGTTTATAAAAAGGCATTTCATTTGGTTTAAATATGTGACCCTGGACCAAAATCAGTCATAAATATCACAGATATAGTGTAGCAATAGTCAAAATTATAAATGTTTCTTTTATGCCAATTTAATTTTTTATTAAATTTTTTTTTTTTTTTGTATTAAGTAAAGATTAAGTAAACATTAATGTTCCATGACAATATTTTCATTTCTTACTCTAAATTTGAACGTAAATTTTGATTAGTGTTAAAAACTTTGTTTGGACAACTTTAAAGACAATTTTCTTAATATATTTTCTCAAATAGTTGTATCTCAGCCGAATACTATCAAACATACAACCATACATTAATAGAAAGCTTATTTATTCAGCTTTTAGCTGATATATAAATATATTGACCCATATGAATGGCTTTGTGGTCATATATCTGTACAAAGATCAGTTTTCACCTGTATTATCTTCTAAATATAAATGATGTATGAGTGCATTTAGCGTAATCTTATCTCATTTCTTATTCATAAAACAGCTTATACTGATATAGCTACACTTCAGGAATAATGCAACTACTGATTTATCCATGCATATGTTTTCATATATATACATATATATATATATATATATATATTTTGTCTATTAGTAATGTTGAAAAAAATAGAAAAAAGGACATGTTCTACTTGTCAAAATCACACAATCTAAGTGATTAATTAAATATTTATTGATTAACATATATAAAAGTTGTGCTAAATCTAATTTGCATGTCAGAGAGGAATCTCAAAAAAACTCACATATGAAATCTAAAGAGCTATGCATTCATCTGAATTCACAGGGTTTGACAGTCCGCATCACAGATTCAAGTCTCTTTAGGGGGAAGGGTCTAATACACTGATGCCATGACCTGAATAGAGTCTAAATGGCTCTTGGAAAGGGGGTTTGGATGGAAGAAAGTTCAGAGAAGAAGATGCAGTAACATTACTCGGCTTGTGCAGATCATGATACACTGTAAAAACTAATCTATAGAATTTACCCAATAAATGTGAGGTAACAATTTGCATCGACTTTGGTGGGGTAT
>JAUCMS010000153.1:11283085-11294165 GCA_032357445.1 Enteromius radiatus | reverse complement strand
GGTTCTTACTGTTGACGAATGGGTAGCATATGTAGAATTTACCCATTACTTTAGAATTCCTTGGCTGGCTGCAATAACCATGTAAATTTTATATAGTTTCCACAGATTATATTTACCACGCTCCAAAATCACTTTTTTCAGTGTATAAAGCATATCTACATGTATGTGTGTTTGTATGTACACACACACACACACACACACACGTGCTTACTTGTATGTCATCAATAGGACGTCGCTAATGGTGTGCATCGTTAAACTCATTGCCTGTTTTCCAGAGACCTCATATTCCTTGGTGTACACTTCTTATGTGAACGGGCTTTACGTAATCCTCATGGGCTCGAGAGCTGCTTGCTATCATATCTGTTGATATTGGATGCACTCAGTCATTCAGCTGCCTCTTCTCACTGCATTTATCATCTCTCTGTCTTAAACACATTGTCTTGTTTGGAAGCATTTGCCTCCACGAGCTTTTCTCTTTATCTACACTTCATTTATCATTCACACTTGAGGTCTAACGCATATTCTCTTTCGCGTTGTTATTTGTCCTGCACATGCCCTTTTTTAAATTGCTCTGTCTGATGTATACACTCTGTGCTTTTGCCATATCCATTAGTATATGACTACAGTCTGCCTCAGATCTCTAATCTCCCATCAATCCTTCGCAAGGTGAGAACTCTTCCTCACCTGTCAGCGACATGTCATGTCACAGAGCCGAGACCAGATTGTTATGACAAAGCTTGACAACCGAGGCTAAAAGCTTCTTGATCATGCCTGCAAAAAAGCACTGAAAGGAAGAATAACACATGTGCCAGAGAGTTTAGAATCCGGGACTGTGTTGCGGCTGAATTATTCAGTTGGATTAGTTAACATTAGCAGTTTGTCAATAATTCATTCACCAGGAGAAATGTGGTTTCCAGGACAACTTGCATAACATAGTGTTTAGTCCCCTTTGGGCACCTCAGATATTTTTAGTAACAGAGCTGGAGATGCTCACTCACAAAATTAAAGAGATGGCACTTAAAAATAATAATAATAATAATAATGAAGAGGACGTACAGCATGCTTAATTTATATTATTCATCATTGATCATAGTAAATCATCTTTAACATGTCAAATGTACATTCATGACTATCAGTTTCTGTAGGAATAGTTAATTTCATCATCCTCTACTCTCTTGAGTTCCAAACCTATATGAATTATTTTCTTCTGTTGAACACAAACGAATGTGGTTAACCAAACAGATATGCTGGTTTCATTTACTTTGTATGGAAAATAATAATAATGTGGAGGTCAGTGGGGACCATCAGCTGTTTGGTTACAGAATAACTTCTTCTGTGCTCAGCAGGAGAAAAAAAAATCTCATATAGGTTTGGAACAAATCGTAGGTGAGTAAATGATGACTTTTATTTTTGGAAGAACTATCATTTTAAGACAGCATTCTCTTTCACCAACTGCATAAGATCCCAACTATGATGTAGTTATGGCCAAATGTTTGCAAATAAATAAAATAAGATGTGAACACGTCTATATATATATAAAAACTAGTTTGCTTGTGTACTGCATAGCCCATTCAGCAAGTAATCGGTATGGGAATACAGTAATAAAATTTTTTGCTTTATGAAAAGGCAATTATTTACACTGTAACATATTTCATAATGAGAGATAAAAAAAATTCCAGCATTTGCTAACTTTTGGCTTTGTTTTGCATAGACTACATTATCCCTCTTCTGCTTACCTGTAAAAAGTATGACTGATGCCATTATACCTACCATTATACATTAATGCTGAGGGAACGGCCATTTGTTGTGGTGTCAGAAACCACTTTATCTTGTGCACTCATCCACTCCCATAATACACCAACTACAAGCCTACAACTGATGTAGACCTACACACTCGATCAACAACCAGAAAATACTTATATCATACATTTTATGCCATGGTCTGTCTGAATGCTCGATTAGCAGGCAGATATGCATTAAAACTGTTTAATGCACACAGACTTCCAAGTCAATTTATTCACTTTTATATTCATGTGATGCTTTGTTGATGTAAACAAACCCACACACATTAACACAAAAACACAAGGCTAAAGCATTGCCTGTAAATTTCCTTGCAGGTTACATCATTACACCAGTAGGTGGCGACAAGTGACTGTGTTTATGAATGTCTTATTGATTCATTCACTCACTCAAGGAATTATTTTCAGTAAAGTGCAACATTTGGTTCTGTTTAGGCTTGTTTACATTGAAAACAGTAGTGGTTGGCATTAATGTGTTCAACAGGTAAACAATATAATTCTCTCGTTTAATAAACCTTTGTATAAAAACAAAAAAATGGATATTTTCAGAACAGCAGCACATTTTAATTGATGCATTTGAAATGTTCTGCCTTAACCTAACTGTATAAGGCTCAGATGTTATTATACTACTTAATGTACTGCTTAATTAGGTTAAACTAGATTTCTTTGTGGGTACTACCTCTGTAACTGAAAAGAAGTTTCTTTGGCTATATGTGCTGTATCGCCTCATTAACTGGAATGTCAGATACAGTCACCCTTATCTATGTTTATTGGTGACAGGATATGCAATTGACAGATGCTTTCGTCCTCGCCCTTGCCTGAACTTCTCAAGGTTGAAGCTGTATCCCATTCATTTGCTTTTAACTGTCATCGGTCACCATTCCTCTGTTTGAAGTCTGAACGCACATCCTGACTCATTATACAGGCCCACCAGAGGATGGTCTCACCTCTACTGCACTTAAAGTAACAGATAAACCTTTCAATCACCCGTTCCCTCTGCTTTTTCCTGTATCTTCGTCCTCGTTTTGCCTTCACAGAGGTTTGTGCTGAATTATTTTTTCTTAATCCTGTCTTTTTTGTTGTATATATGGTCTGAGGTTTGAGGCGATTCTTCTTTTGGCCAGTGATCCGTGTCATATTCTCACAGAAAACTGAAAAACTCAGCAGAGCGCAACTGCTTCTTTCTGACAGTGACTTCTGTCAGAGTGTCAAATGTTTGCCTCTTAAACTGACTGACAGCAGATCCACTCCCTTGGCCACTGCTTTCTTGAGTATGACTCACACATACATGATTTCTGCTCCACAACCCTCAACAGCACTGACACTCGCTGTAGGTTATTCTGGTAAGTCATCCTTAAATCAAAAGAAAACAACTACACTTATGGCAGCTCAAGGACTAAGTCACAGACAGATCTAAATGGCCTCATTTTTTGGCTATACTCAGCAGAATGTGAACATGTCCTTTGATGGATCCATGATATATGAGGGTGCAAACTATTTTAAATTCAACCACAAGACAGAGTCTTATAAAGTTTAATGTATATGTGATTATATATAAATCATCCCTAAGTTTTTTTGTCATCTTATTTAACATATATTTGATTGTTTGTAAATCATACATAAGATTTCTTGACCAAAATGTTACACATATTTACAGTTTTTTCAACTGCTTACACACATATTCATAACAATTTTACACACAAATCCAAGAATTGCACAGTGCCTCACATCTCTTGCAAAATGTAACAATACATTCAAATACTTGCTTGTGTGTTAAATAGAGAAATGTTGTAGTTTTCAAAAAGTGTTTCATGAAATTAAAGACTCAAAGTCAAAGGCAGAGAATTACATAGTATGTTTTTGCAGATTCTGGTTCTGATGTTTGAGTGTGAGGTTTAAAAATCGTGTGGCAAGTAAAGAAACAGTTGAAAAAATGCAATTATATAATATGCAAATCATTTCTAAAATTGCTATTAATAATTGCCTCATTAATTAATTTAACTTGACATTGCATAGTTATAACCTGATTTTGCCAGGCGCAAGATGTCCCTGGGTCAACATCTTTGTTGACCTTGGGACAACATTATGATTAACCAGATTAACCAAATCAGATTTAAAGAAACAGTTTTTATGAAGTTTAGGCTTACACTCAGTGTTTGGTGCTTGTACATCAGTGTCATTCATCTATCATTTCCTCTGATTTTAGGCATTATTCATGGGTTTAGGTGTAGAGATATGGCCAAGACTATATTTTTGCATTAAAATGTTGTCCCAGGGTCAACAAAGTATGTTGACCTAGGGACACATAGTCCTTGGCAAAATCAGGACATGCTTTAATAGCCTAATATTTATAACCAGCCAGTCATTATGGATGAATAAACCATAACATGAAACTATCTTTTATTTTATTTAACATGATTTAAAGTAAAACGTGGATGCAACTAATCATCTTGGCCCTTTCCAGTGAACCAGTGTTATTTTGTTATCCTTGAAATACTAGCTACTATAGTTTTTATTTTCAACTGAATTTTATTTGATATCTTTTGTTTTCATTTTAATTAACCTTTTAGTATTTTAATTGATCTGCATTATGTTTTGTCATATTTTGTCATTTTTCAATCAAGTGTAGGTCTATGTAGTTTTTGTAGTTTTAGTTTATGTAGATTTTGTTATTTTAATATATCAACGTAAACTTAACGAACGTTTTAAAATCTAATTTAATGTTCGTTTAATTTCAAGCAATGGAAATTTCTCATTTCTAATGGCCAGTTCGCTATATTAATAATTCAGATAGGCCTATCTAAAAAAACTCCTACTTAAACTCTATATAAAAACTCCTAGGCCTATCTAAAATTCTTATTTACGGCATATGTTTTGAAACGTCAAACTAAGAAAACACAAACATACAAAAACACCGATAACGAACACAAAAAGGTAGAAAAGGTCAAATTAGGAACTCATTTAAATGCTGATTTGCCTCTCTACCTTCCAGAATTGACCGCCATTGATTTTGCGTATCCTATTGAGGCTCGTACTTGCGCGACGCTCCCTGGCTTTACCAAACGGCAGCTGACTCGATGTTGGAGGACTGAGAGGAGGAGTAGCTGTTGCAGTAACAACATCCTGGATACTGGAGCCTGGCGGCGCACACGGCTAAAGAAATAAAGGAGGATCCAAGACGTAAGGGAGGCGGTGATATTAATCGCAATTGCTTCAGTTTATAGAAGCACAAACATGAACCAGAACCTGGCAGCTTTCAGGCATTAATTGTGGATTTATGGTCTATGGCGCCGATTGATCCCGAGGCACCGACAAGGTGATGCAGCAGCGGCAGGACGGGATCAGTCCGCTACACGGCTGCCAGCTGAATGCCTTTACTGGAGGAAAACGGCGCAGCACACGTCCAGCGCAGGCCGGCGTGATCTTTCATTAAAATAGGACAGTATGTAGAGAGGATCAGCCAGCGGCTGCGATACACCCGTGTTTACTTTCATTATTGTATCGGCTCTCGATATCGCTCTCCGGTTCTGAGACGCTGCCACGGCATCAAGAGAATCAGGCCTGGGCTGAAACACCGTGCGCGCTTCGCGATATTTACCGTGGAAAGCGCGTAATGTGATGCGAACTTTTATCGTTAACAAGCATAACCAAAGCACCTAGTGCTGTATCATTGTGTTTACTATCCGCGTGTCCAGTTTTCTTTATGTTTACTTAGGTTACGTTGCTGTTTTGCTTTTCTTCTTATCAAACTGCTTTCCCTTACGGATAACAGGTTATTGTGTTGCTAGTTTATGATAAATAATACGCCAAACAGGCGGTGAGGGTGGACTCGCCGTTTATCGTGAAGATAACGACTCGACCCAACCCGCCTTGACACAGAGCAGCTTTCGGATCAAAGCGAGGATCATGGATCGGAATGATAAAAAGACCCTCACGGTATGTGCACACATTTGTTTCATCAATATATGAGGAAAAATACTGCGTGGTGTTAAATTTACGAACAGAACAGATGTTCTAACATTTTATCCTACCCGTCAGATTTTGCTACCTCCTATGAAAAAATAGGTAGTACAATTTGATATCAGAAAATGCTACCTGTTAAATTATCTTTTGCATTAACATTAAGGGTAGGTTTAGGTTTGTTTGAGGTGTAGACATTAATAAAACATAATTTAACAGGTAGCATTTTCTGATATCAAATTGTACTACCTATTTTTTCATAGGAGGTAGCAAAATCTGACAAGGTAGGACAATCCGACAGAACACCGGCGTTTTGACCCAGAACCGCTTAATCGAGAGCTAACACTTGTACAGGTGTCACATTGTTATTCTCACCGCTAAAAGTGGCTCTGTGTTGAACTGTATGTTTTTGGGGCATGCTAATTAGCACGCTTTGATATAATGGCATTTTATTTGACTGCAGCCTACCTGTGTTTAGTTATAGCGTTATAATCCAAACAAGACGTTCAGATAGAACAGATTTTAAAAGTTTTGGGCCATAAAATATGCTTGAACGTCCTCATGATAAATGTTTACTGTGTGTATTGCCAAACCAAAAAGTGGTGTAGTAATACGAAAAAAACTAAGATTTCTCTTTTAGTCCCTACAATTAATCACACAAGCTAGAGTGCTATACTGTACTGCAGGTAATCACACTACTGCTGATATTTTGTAAAACCGAACCACTAGTAGTGTTATTTCATAGGTCACTATAGAGTAATTAATATAATTAATAGAGTAGCAATAATTAATAGAGTAGCAAATTTGACCAGTTACACAGAATAACTAGCCAATAGACTAGTATGCCTAAATTCATGGTATTTATTAAACAGTGGAAGAAAAGTACCAACATTACTCCCGGTTTGCATCTGATAAACACTACTATCCCATGAGGCCACAGGAGAGGAGTTGTGAATGGCAATGAAGTGACACTGTTGCTGTAGGTTACATGACAGTGACTATGTTGAAGATGCAATGTGTCTGGATTTCGTTTATGCTACCCATATTCATACCATATAAAACATACTTTTGCAAAGTAACCTTCATTTAAACCAACTGTAGCACTTACTAGACCGTATACAATTTTAGACACCGCTACTGTAATTGCTGAACTCCAACTGTACATTTTCTATTTTTGACTTGCTAGTAAGAGAAACACATTAAGAGCAAGGTGGTATCAAAATAGTATACTAGTAGTTGCATAGCACTCTTACTATTTCTGCAGTATCTATTGCTGCCTTCAAGTGCACATGGGAACCTCCAAATCTGGCTTGTGTTTTTTTGAGACGTCAGACATTTAAGTTGGGAACAAAACAACTAAATAACTATGTTATGATGTATAACTACAATAACTATAATCTTTCACTTATTTTTGCATGGTATCCCAACTGAATGTTAAGTAAGTGCTTGGAAAGGCACATGGATACAGACTATATATATTTGTGCTTTCACCATGTTTCAAATCAACATGTCCCTTCCAACGTCTCTCTAACTTGGCAACTCGTTTATTGCCTGTACTTGTTGCTTGGAACTCATAATTATAGTACCACTAAAAAAAGCATATATTATATTACAGAAATATTGAACCAGTTTACTTCTAATGACTACTAAAATTATTACAAGAACCAGAGAATCATATGAGAGGGCTGGAGCTACCTGTTGTATAGTAAAATTTAGACTTGTGTTCTTTCTGCTGTTTAACATAATTGCCATGGAAACTGAAGCTCATTTTTAATGGCAAGATTCTGTTGAATGCTACATGATAGTCAGTATCAAAAATGTCTGTCTTTGTTTTCAGAGCAAGGGGAATCAGTTGTGATCTACAGGACAACTCCATTTCTAAGAGACAAGCAGACGTTCGGCAGTTAAGTTCCCAATACCGCAATGAGATAATAGTGTGGATTCCACAAAAACAACCTTGACACTTATCCTACCATATTCCAGTTCATCGTCAAAATATGACCACGCCGGCTCTATTGCCACTATCGGGACGTAGGATACCTACCCTCTCACCAGGTGCCTCCTCATTCCCCCATCACAGGGCCACCTTGCGGCTCTCAGAGAAGTTCATCCTCCTCCTCATCCTCAGTGCCTTCATCACCTTGTGCTTCGGAGCATTTTTCTTCCTCCCGGACAATTCCAAACACAAGCGCTTTGACTTTGGTTTGGAGGACGTGTTGATACCGCACATCGAGTCGGAGAAGGAGGCGAGGCACAGCAGCAGACAGGTCATACATGGCGTGGGAGCTCATGATGAGCATCGACACAGGTGAGAGCTCAGAGATGGTTTCATCTCCTCGACAGGACCATGTGTTTTTATGCTTTTGTGTCTGTAGCTCAGAGGTCCACTTTCCTGCAGAGTTCAGCTCATATCCTAACTAAAAACACAACCTGAAAGACTTATATATATATATAATTGTTCCTATCACTTTTGTTTTAAAGATTATTACATGTATGTTTTTGTAAATTTGCACTTGTTTATTTATATATATATATATATACTTAAAAATGATTATGTAGTTATTTTCAAAGGAAGATGGACCTTGAGAGCCAGTGTTGAGAAACCTTGGAATAGGTGGTATATCATCTTTAGTGAGGTGATTTATCAGGAAAACAAACTTTTACTATGCTTTTAACTGCTTTGCTATACTGGACTAAATGCTCATCATGGTTTTACAATTTAGCTGCATGAGGCTCATATAACTGACACGTTAAGATTGAATTTCCAAAAACCGTCAAAATGAATTATTTGTAAACAATTTTCCTTTAAGACTGTTTTCTAGTGTTAGAGAATGTTGAATGAAAATATTTGTAGGTCTTGATTATTTTAAAAGGTCAGGAATTTATTGGACCATAAAAATTTACAATGAGTGTTACAAACTAGGGTTGCGCGATATGGTAATTTTTCATATGGTCATATCGCCTGCTTGTGAAATCTCTGATACACGATATTATCGTGTATGGGTGGGTGGGGGCAAGAGAGAGACTCTCTGTACTTATCACAGGCTATTTGGTGATTTTTAAACAGTGCAAATGTGAGAGAGCGCACCAATAACCGAAATACAGTACTTTCAAACATACTGAAAGATATTTAAAACAGCTAGTTTATATATTCAGATACAGCAGTCATACATCTTTATTACAGGGACGCATGTCCTACAAGTTTGCTACTTTGGTGCATCCTTGCAGAAGTTATCAGTCTAAAAATCAGACAAGGTGAAAATCAAAAGTTGATTTATTTTAAAGACCAACAATTAGCATAAGTTACAGCGCCCTGGACCGCATGTCCTACAAGCCCTGTTTTAGACTGATAACTTATTAACTGCATTTTTTTTATTATTATAACAATGATGAAGAACAAGCAATGTTTTTTAGTTAATGTGCTGTAAAAGAAAACGGAATGCTGGTGACGATGTTCATTATAGCTGTTAAAGATGTCTCTTTTAGCACTAATAATTAGTAATTAAAGGTTTAGCATTCTGCAGTTCAATTTTGTTGTGGGTTTAATTTTAGATTCAGTTTTAAAAACATTTCCAATGAGGAGGAGAAGCCTCATTTCTGTGTATGTGCGGCGCTGAGTGAAATAGCAGGCCAATTCGAAAATGGTAGCCCAATAATAATAGGTCGTCTAATAATAATAATAATAGTTGTTTTATACATTAATAGGAGAATGAGCCCAATATCATCTTGCCTATCGACGGAGACATCTGGTATTGTCGATATCTCTGACCATCATCGATACATGATACTCGTCTTTCGCACAACCTTATTATAAACCATAATGGAGTGTGACCTGATTGCAAAAATTACGCTTAATGTCGCAAGGCTGTGTGCCTGAAGTGACATCAGTGAGGATAAAGTCACTGAAAGATTATGAAATGTCGTCATCCTTTTAATGCTACTTATCTTACCATGTAATTGGTAAATGTGCTGTTCAGGCGAAGCTCATATGTGGGTGTAAACGGGCTGTTCACAGATTGTCTGTGCCGTACTTAATGGTCCTGTGACCTCTGAAAGCTTTTTCATGCCCCAATCCATGGGTGTGAACAGTGATTCAAAGCCTGAAGTCTTTGGGGTAGGTAACTTATCAATGTATCCTATGGTGTGACAGAAAAAAACACTTAATTTTGAAGATAAATCTCTAATTCTATTTGCAACTCTAAAAATGACGATGCATTTTTCTTATTTGTGTGTTAATTTAGATTTTTGTTTTTCTACATTTTGCTATGTCACACCATAGGATTTTATATATTCAAAAGCTTTACAAGATCACTTCATAAAAGCTTACGTTAACCACAAAGTAGAACCTCCTACACATAAACATACACTCCCTTCACAGTTTTTTTAAGAAAATGGAGAGAAAACAGATCGTTATACTTTCTCTTATTCTGAGATTGATGTTTTTATCTTCTTGTTTTGTCCCCTAGCAATACAACCGAGATTATTAAAGGCTTTTCTTTCACGCCTGAGACCGTTTGTAGCCACACAGCTCTCTGTTCAGCTCTCTTTCTTCAGCAGTGGACCACAATCCATTGAGAGTTCAAGTGAACTGGTGAAAAAGGGTTTTCTGCTGCTTTGTTGTTCCAGGGGCCACTAAGTGTTGTTTCTGCCTTCGCTATTGAGCTGTGGCTCGTTCTGCCTGTCTTAAGAATCAAGAACCATTCATGCAGCCTTTTATATTTAGAAAATATTTTAAACCAAGTGAAGTTTTAATGCAACTTTGGAAAAGTTGGTATTTTTATAATGAATTTGTATTCTGAGCTTGCTTGAAAATCACATTACTTTTCCTCAGCTCAATGTAAGATGAGTTACCAAAATGTCAGAGCTTCTTTTTTCCATGTAACAAAACTTTAACTCCGAGTAGGGCTGCACGATATTTTGCATGCAATAGTCACACGCATCTCCCCATTAAAGCCGGTTCTTTCATTAGTAATGAAACTATTATAATAATCACTGACAAGCTACGCAATTCACATGTGTAATCACAGGTGGGTTGTATGCGATAGTGAACATGATATTGTGTAACTTGTCTGCAAACCATGGCTCTGCATATTAAATGCTGCTCCATTTGACAACAGGTGATGGAGATTTATTACTAATCAAAGAACCGGCTTTACTAAAGAGATGTGCATGACTATCACATGCAAAATATTGTGCAGGTCTAATTCAGAGCCTTAATATGAAGAGTTCAGATGCAAAAGCCTTTAAAAGCCATCTTGGTCAAAAATGAGATAATGTTACTGACTGAATGCTCTCCACACATAGTATATGTTCATCAAGTA
>JAUCMS010000153.1:11259187-11282985 GCA_032357445.1 Enteromius radiatus | reverse complement strand
ACCAGTACTTACATAGAAACCTATACAAAGTAGCCAGAAAGAAATGCTAATTCTAAAGAAAAACATCAGATGTACTTGGAGGCTTTTGCATCTGAACTCTTCATATCTTAGCAGTGTTTCTCATGTTACTACACATTACAATATAATCCCTTGTGTTGCGCTGTTGGAAATATTTGAATTAAAAGCAGTGTTTTTTTTCCTGTGGTCACCCAAGCTTTCACTCCATATGGAAATGTGTGGCACATTTTGTGCAGCAAATGCTGACTCCGTTTCAGCTAGGCATTGGTGTGACTGAAGGCGATCATGAAATTGTGCCGGCTAGACTGAACACGGCCTCTTAAGCACATGAAGATGAGCCTGCTGAGCTGATGAAATGTTAACTTATTTTTTGTTTTTATTGCTAGCATTGTCTCAAAGGTAGAGTTGAAGTGCAGTCAGGCATCCTGTATTATTAAGTGAGAGATTGCAGTTGATATTATTGTTCTGACATGAATTGTTGTTTACTGTAGTTTATTAATAGTATCTTTTTTATTATTATTTAATTGCTTGTTCAAAAGATTCAATCAGTCGCTGCTGAGCATTTACTTGCTACTCAGAGAGTAGTCAAACACACAAGACCACATGATGAGCCGCTTAGTTTTTCAGTGTTCAGGATGAGCATGTGATCCATCTTCACCTGTATTTCTGTGCTGTTTAATGTGATGCTGTGTACATATGGCATATCTCATCATGACAGTGTATATTTAGCTTTGTGTGTTCCCTGCATTGTAAATGGGCCTGGAATTACAGATTTAGTTGCATTTATTTATCATGCTTAGCAAACCCTTGGATGGCATAGTCATATTCCATGCTCCATTTTCCACATCAGGCAAGCGTGATGGTAATAAATGGGCATTCAAGCTTGCGTACAGCATGTTCATATTCCCTGTACCGTTACCATTATGAACCTTCCATTTAGTGTGACTTTCACACAGGCACATACAACGGCAGTTCATGACACTGCAGTCATGAGGTATTGTCTCAGATGTCCAATTGGAATAATTTGCATTAGCACATTAGTGTAATGCAGTAGTCCTTAACCTTTTTGACTAGAAGACACCCCCCGTTGTCCATAACAATAGTCTCTATGATTTTTGTAGTTCTTTGTGATTTACTGGAAAAAGATAAAGACTTATGTATTTTGTATGTATAATTTATATATATTTATACCTGTTTTAGAGCCTTTAACTAGAAGAATATTGCAAAAATTTAATTAAAATAGGGGGTTAGTTGAAATAAGAAATATATTGTCTGTATTTTTAGTTGTTAGGCTAATTTTAATGCTTGTGTTGTTAATTTTTTTTATTATTAATGATACGTTATTTCTAAATATCCAATGCAGAAAGGATTTTTAGCTTTTTATCTCTGATTTAAATATTACAAATGATCAGGATAGCCATTAAAGTAGATTAGTGTGTGTTTTCTCGATTCTTAACCTGTTTTTTTTTTTCTTTTCTTATTTTTACTAGACAGTCCTCCACCCCCCCCCCACCCCATTGTTGCTTACATTTGGCTTTCTCACTTGGAGATTGTTTGACAGTTTGTAACATTGCTTTGTGACAGTACAGTATGTTTTGTGCTTTACAAAAAAGTTGAACTGAATCTTCAGATGGATCCTCTTGGGCTCATGAATAGAACAGTGTGTTCTGTTTTTGTACGGTCATTACAAGTTGGTCATTGCATCATCATTCCAAAAAATATGTAATGCTCCATCTGTATTTGGCTAAACTGTAAGTCAGTCTTGGTAAATCCAAAAAAGCAGAGTCACGTTTGTATGTGAATTATGAATAATGCTTTTTGAACCTGCTGCCCATCTGCTTTCACTCATGACCCGAAGAGCTCATCTTGGCCATGAGCTCAGAAGCCAAACACAAGCTCTCTGTCTGATCTACCTCTTATACCCGGGGGCACTGTGATCTGCGCCAGCCCGTGTCCTGTTATCCCTGTCAGTGCACCATGCTAGGGCAGCCTATACCCTTGTTTACCTGGGCCTGCTTTTCTCCAGTCCACCAGTATGATGAGTACCAGACTACAGTTATTCTTTGGCAGTTGGCATTTATTTTCTGTCTTTGGTGCTGTTTAAACTGGGGCAACTCAGTACAATTATTAACATCTGTGTTCTCATTTACTTGTTGGGGTGGGATTGTTTTTTTGTTTGGATGTGGGTGTTACAGAAAGTTATTTCCTCTGTTTGTGTGTGTGTGATGAAACCCATTGAAATAAACATTTGTGTATGCATATATAATTGTTTAAAATAATTAAGATGTTTTAGTTCTTTTTTCAGTAACACTGAAATATTATTACAATTTGAAATTCTGTTTTAAAATATTTAGTAAAAATAATTTATTCCTGTAATGGCAATGCTTTCAAAATATTTATCAGCCATTTCTCCAGTCTCCAGTGTCACATAATCCTTCAGAAGTCATTCTGATATTCTGATTTATAATTATATTTCTAAATATATTGCCTGTCGGTGCTGTGGCCATTTTCTTCTTTTTTTGACATCAGATGGGATGCCAGCAGGCAGTGCATGAACCACCAACTGTTATTTTACCCATAAAGCTGGCAAAAGGTCTGAATCCATAATGAAGGGGCATCAGGCAGATTTGCGCACAGTGGAAAATTAGCTTTAGCTGCGGTATCCAACAAAGTTCAAAAGAAACGAGAAGCATTGTGGAAATATCCACTATATACAGGCATTCATAACCAGATGGGATTAGATTTCTCATAGGATGGAGCGAGTAAACCAAACAACGCTGTAATATTTACAGAGCTTCATGCAAGAAAAAGCACATTTGGACGGGATTGAAATTTTCGAAGTACACCTGCAAAAGACAAATTGACTTAACTTCCTCCTCAGGGAAACTGAAACTGAACTTGGCCGGTTGGTACATATTTTCTCTAAAAACCTTTCCAGTTTTGAGTCTGTCATTTTATTTGGCCTCTCAAGGAATCCCCTCTTGATCAGCACAGAGTAGTGTGAACTTCCCCATGCGGTTGGCCTGTCGAGTTGCGGAAGATTAGTGGACGTAGCTCATGTTCTCTGAGTAAGTGTGTCACTGTGGTGGGCTGATGTAACAGATGCCCTGTGACTCGCGCTAATTGAGTTAGTGCTCACACCTGCCAACCTGACATAGAGCTCAAGGCGCCTCTGAAAGCGAGAAAGCGCTCAGCTTGAGCTAAACCAGACCCTTTCCCCAAGACCTGACACTATTTTTCAATTTTAGTTCCTTGGGTATGCGGATACTTTTTTTTTTGGAATGAGCTTCATTTGATGGCATGTCAGAGATTTGATCCGAGTGAAAAATGTACCTTCTCCTGCCGAGGCTTAAGTAGATGGCAGATTCATTTGTAATGTCTGAGCTTAAACACTTATTTGAGATTGGTTTCAGGCAAAGAAAGACTTGTTCACATCACATGAGCTAGAAGAACCTGCCAGACCATTGCTGCATTCTCAGTACATCTAGCATTTTGTAACATTTGCAAAATTAAATCATCTAGAAAATGAATAAATGTAACACTAAATATTTATGTATTAGGTATATACATTGTTAAATGAACTCACTGTGTTAAATGTTAAATACAAGTGGCGTCAAGTTATCTCTTTAATTTTAAGTTAGTTTGTAATCCTGTGTGAAAAAAAAAAAAAAGTCTAAACTCTTATGTTTTATAAAATAAGTCAAGATAGAATGTTATTAATCATGTTTGACATTGCGTCCAGTTTGGTTTTTCCATTAAAGTGATTAAAAATGACTGAGAGTCCACTGCACACAGCTGTCCGTCCTCATGAGGCAGCTTTACATCAAATAAGACTGGAAGGGAAGACATGGAAAGTCAGAAAGGAGATTTGTTTTTAAAAAGAGACATGAAAAATGTAGGAAGGAATAAAGAGAAGCTCCGCTTCGCTCAAGTGCTGTCCACTTAAAGGCTGTAGTCAGACCTGTATGCATCATTTGATACCAGGAGGCTGTTATTCCCCAGAGCAGCTTCAGGCTGAGAGTGATACGGTAAGAAACCGCCACACAGCGTTGTGTCTTTGAACTCTTGAAAGGCAAGACGGGCAGAGAAAGCGAGGGATGGTGGGGAGGCTGTGGAAGAAGGCCCTTCCTGAACTATATATTGGAAATATGAGTTGCTGACCTTATTTTCTTGTTGCTGTGAAATGGGCCAGTAGCCACGTGGCTCCGCAGGTGTAGGTGGTATTGAAAATGAGCTCAGTTCTCAAGGGGATTGCGTGTAAGTACGTTCACACAAACATTTACTGGCAATGTGGATCTGTACTACACTAAATACTAACGGAAAGCACATACACTCAGCTGTTTTATCAGTGGGTGAGTTACAATGTGTGTTCCTCTTATTCCTTAATAACAGTTCCTGAATACTTCAAGCTCTCCTTGATGATGCAGATTTCTATCGGTGTGTTTCCATTCTCTCTGAATTTCCCTTTATCTCATAACTGTTTCTGTATGTGAGCAAGGCAGAAAATGAATCCTGATCAAAGCCTAATGACGGGGCTGAGGAATGGGTCTGTCTGAGATAGATTGGGTCTCCTGAGGCGTACAGAATTAATCTGCTGTACCAGAATGAGAACCTGCTTTACACCCGGAGAGCCACACACGGGGAAAAATGGCTCCAAAACTGCTTTTGGATCCATTCTGCTATAGACAGTGATCAGTGTACTTCCACGATAAGCCCTCACTAGTGAAGCAGCTGAGGTTTGAAGGTGGATGTGTGGGTAGGTTGATGGTAGATGGTGTTTGAGCACGCAAAACTGATGGAAGCTGAGCATCTTTAACACCTGCTTGTGGTGGGTGTAATAAGATCAGGGTTTATCTCTTCACAATGGCAAGTTTTGCTGAATTTACCAGTGTTCTGTTGGCATGGCAATGCCATCTAACATCATTATGCAACACTATCGTCTTACTGTATCTATTATAGTAAGATCAACTAGTATTTTTATCAGTGTCTGTAAATGGTGGATATGGCTAGGTGAGACGCCTGTTATTTACCATGCATTTAATAGTTTGTTGGGGATATTAAATTAATGAACATAATGAATTTTTGGTTCATATGAATGCAATTTTTACTTTTGCATTACGTTTCTGTGAGAGTGTTATGCAAAAATCTCGCTTTTACAGGCAAAGAGGTTCATTGTCTGTAATACACAGCTCACTCACATAAAAGCCACTTTCAAGCCAAACAGCTTTATATTGATCAGTGTGGTTAATTTCGCATTTTCTCAACAAACAACAATAAAAACAATACATTTGATGCCATTTGAAAGGCATGTTCACACCTAGCACGATAACCATAAAGATATATAGTTCTAGAAATCGTTCTCAATATTAAAAGGGAATAAATATAAGATTGGAGTAAAACATATTTTAGTAGCTTTTTAATTAATGACAGAAGAAAAAAAATGTTGCTTGACTTCTATGGTTGTAATTTTTAATTTTTTTTTGTTTAAGCTACTTCAGAGCAAATGGTAGTTTACTGTAAAAATATGCTTACTATATTTATCAAACAAGACTGAAATATAGACGTATGCATGGATAATAACAACTTTACATTCCAAAGAATATTCCAGCTTGAGGTTGTTGGGAACTTTGTACCGTAGGTGGGTTCACATAATGCCTGGAAATAATGGAATTTTTCATAAAAAGGAGGACCGTACATAATTGATTGAGCTAAACATGTTAATGCAGCCACACTTTGATTTGCCCTAGACTGACTTTGTTTCAGTAGGAGTAATTGATTCAGACAAATGTTGACATGCTCCTAATTGCATGTTTGACATTTATGAGCCTTCCATGAAATCACCTAGACTCTACCGCAGCTTTGAGAAAGACTTTCAAAGAGAGAGAGATTATGCAGCCAAAAAAACCCCCCAAAAGAATAATGTGAGAGGGGGCGAGTGGTTGCAGGCTGAGATTTGTAGGTGAGTCCATTATAGTGGAGCGTTAGCATAGACATTAGATGTTTCTACTCTAATGCAATGCAAAGTGTTATTGGTGTTTACTGTCATTAGCAAAGCCCTTTGCTCTCGTGTCCCTCGCAAGGAGCCATTAGTGCCCACATTTTTCCAGTTCACGCACGTCCCTGTTAGCAGACTAGTCATTTAACCTGCTCATCAAAAATGTGCACATCAGCACTCAGTAATGCTTTACTGTAATTACAGCTCTTATCCTTCTGTAAAATGACGCTAGTGTCCACCGCATATATCTTTTAAGCTAATGAAGCAACATGATGCAAAATAATGGCTAAATATTGTCATTAATAAACCATATACTAGAATGTTAAGCCAGTATAGTTTAGCAGATGTTTTGTCGGTCTTCCCCACCCAGTCTCACTGTCACCTAGGGAATGTTTCCAGGCCGTATTTAACAATGAGCGAACCAGTCTGAGATAACCCTCGTCGCCCCAGCATATCACTGTCTGTGTCACTGTATCCACCTGACCTCTTTTCCTTACAATCCCCTCCTGCTCTCTCTTTAGTCTGGTGTGCTTCATTGATTCACAAGACCTAAAAAATCTTCTGTCTCCATCCTTATTCTTCTTTATATGTGTGTGTGGTATCAGATTGTTACTTTGTGGCTTGTATTATATGATGAGTCTCTTGTGTGTTCTCCCACACTCCGCCCCCATAATTCCTTTTAACTACATACATACTGAACAAAATAATATTGTGGTAACACATTGTTTCTTTTAATGCCATTTTAGTCCCATTTATTACAAAGCTCCTTGTAAATGATTTCTGAATAACCTACATGCTGTTATGAAAAAAGCAGCCAGTAATTATGGTAATTTAAGTCACACAGTCTAAGTATGTATGATAAGCACTGTTCATTATAAGTCTAACATGAATGGAAGTAATGATTTGCGGTTCGCTCATTCAGTCAGATGTTTATACAAAAACTACTGATTCAGTGGAAGGTTCATTAGAACCATTCTAAAGACTTTCTGACTGATTCATAATGATAATCAACTCGCTTGTATGTTTGTTTTATGAGAGTAAAGTCAATGCAATTGAAAGATGTCTGTTTATTGTCTTTCTTTTATTTCACCATATCTGGCTTTTTTCTTTTTCTTTTTTTTTTTTTAACGTGTCCTATTCAATTCAGACCGCAAGCTTATAATGTACAAATATAATTTCTTTTTTCTTTGGTGCTTTAGATTCAGCAGCAGTGCAGAATCGCAGGCTCAGTGGCATTACATAAGCTCATGTTGAGATGGTCTATGTTTTTTCAATTGTAGAAGAAATGCCTGAGTAGAATGTTTTCCTCATTATAGAAGCTGCGAGCTGTGTAAAAGTCTGTGATTATTGTCCCTGCAGTCAAATATTTGACATTTTTCCCCTGACTGGAAGATTTACAACAGAACCCCAAGATATTTATATGAGCTGATTCTTGTTTGGTTATAAACCTATGTTGGTTTGCTGGAGAGATTGATGTGGTTTATTTGTTGTTGATGTACTATCCTGATATTTGTATGAATAAATAAATTTAAAGTATTGTATTTTTTTTTTCTTTGACATTAGTTTTTTTGGTGTCCTTTTAAGTGTTACATAATTATTTCTAAATGTTTATAATTTACATGGTTATTCGGTGCAATAATTTATTTTAAACAATTCTCTCTTTTATTTATTTATTTATATATAAGCATAAATGTCACTTTTTTTTCTTAAATGCAAGGTCTTGCTGAATAAATGCATTAATATCTTGTAAATAAATGAATTTTTCCACAAACAGTAGATCTGTTAAAAAAAACTTATGAAATATATATATATTAATATTTATTTTAACATAATTTGAACTTTTTATAAAACACAGCAAAAATCGCAAGTTATTCTTTGCTGATGTATTTCACTGTGTGTCTGCAGGGAGGAAGAGGAGAGCCTTCGTGACAAGATCCGGGCAGATCATGAGCGGGCACTGCAGGAAGCCAAGGAAAAGCTCCGTAAATCCAAAGAGGAGCTGAAGGCAGAGATACAGACAGAGAAGACCAAGGTAGTCGAAGACCTGAAGAAGAAAGAAGGGCCCAAACCACTTCCTCCAGTACCTATGCCCAAACTAGTAGGGGTCAACGATGGTGACCCAGGGGACCCTGACACCAAGGAAAAAAGGGACAAAATCAGAGAGGTGAGAGTTGTGTGGGTGTGTGTGTGTGTGTGTTTGTGTGTGTTTAGTATACATGCTTTGAGCTTGCAAGCACTCCATATCTTCTAATGTTTGCAACACCTGCAGATGTATTCTTTCGGTCATTGTTTTTCTTTTCTCTCACTTAATTATTTCAATCCTTTTTGAATTGAACAATTGTAGCTCATTTGATCTGCTGCATTTGGAATCAAACCAGACTCTCCACAGGTATAATTATCATCTTTTTAAAATGGGTTGCAATCTTGGACAAGAATAATTCTGAGAGTTATAGCCACAGGCTGATTTCTGCTTGACTGGAACAGACTGTCTGAAAACGCTCTTTACAGATTTCTACTGATGTAATGCAGCGTTTTGGTTTTCACTTGTAATGTAAAATGTACCACAAACGTACCACCAAATTTGTCTCGCTGTGTGAGATCTGTTCCTAAATGAAGCAGATTGGTAAATGTCTTTTAGAGATGTTTGCCAAGCATTTCTTTTCCAGCTCTCATACTCAGATGATATTCAAATCTAGTTGACTTTTTATATTGATCAAATTTAATGTGTTTTAGTTGGCGGTGACACTTTAAGACCTCTTACATAAAGCTCAACAGCCTGTGGGCTGCAGATGATGAGTCAGCACTGCTTGCAGTAAATGCCATTATTTTCACTTTCAAATTGCTGCTTGTCTCTAATGAGCTCCTAAACCTTTTTCTTTTGTTTTAGTACTTAAGAGAATGATCATTTTGTCACCACATAAGTGTATGTTGGTAGTAAAGCTTGTGCTCCAAGTGTAATTGGTGTCTTTGAGTTTAAAACTGAAATGATTGTTGCAGCTTTTCACCTAAATGCTGGTTAGTATCATTTTGGTTCTCTTGACAAGAAACAAAAATGATTTTCCATTGGCTTTTGCATTGTTGCACAAAATATGCTCCCCAACCTAAAGAAATATATAAGCCTTACACACTTTGTTCATTACAATCTTCATAAATGAGTTTTGAAGTCTAAATACATAAAGCTCTATATAAGTAAATGTGGGAAGTAGTAGTTAATATGCAAATAAATAAACTAGGGTTTACAAAAGTAGTATAAAAACAGGGTATTGTGTGAACATTGTGGTACATGTGAAACAAGGAACCAAGGATTGTTTACCCAGGGTTAGGAATGAGTTGTGAAAAGTCTAGAATTAGCTGTAATGAGAGGTCTGCCGAGTGGTGTGGATGAGGGAATACAGGGCACTGCCATCTGCTCTGTCTTAGTGTTAATGTGTTTTAGATTGGGGAAAGTGGAGTCGTTATGTGCTACGCAGGTTATAGAGTAGACATCTCTGCCATTCATCAAAAGATCCACTTTCTCCTTCTTAGAAACACTCGCATAGAAACACAAATTTGTATGAATACCCTGCAGGATGAAATCACAGCGGGACCATCTGCTGCTTGCTTTGGGGTCTTAACCCTGTTTTTACTCTCTGGATGTGTGTGTCCTGTCTTCATTTGAATGCACTCTAGTACCTTGATACACATTCCTCCAGTTTCCTCTGCTCACTTTTGGCATAGCCTTTAATTTGCATCATTGCATGGCTGCTGATGATCTCTCAAAAAACATACTCTTGTTTCTGTGTCCTGCTGTCCATTTTTTTTCCTACGTAGTGCTCATTGCTTCTTTTAAATGCTAGCAGCTGTGTTTGTGTTTGATGACTAAAGAGCTGCTATGGTTTAAGTAATTGTTTTCTGTATGACTTTATCAGTCTCTCACATTGCTCTGGAGGAATTTTGGCCCAGTCTTCTTTGTAACATTGCTTAAGTTTTTTTTTTTTTAGGTTTGTGGGCATTTGTACAGCGTTTCAGTCAAGATGAGATCTGTACTTTGATTGGGGTATGAAAAACCTGATTTGCTTAATTTTAGCCGTTCTGTTGTGGATTTGCTGGTGTGCTCGAGATCATTATCCTGTTGCGTTGGCCAAGCTTTGGTTGTGAGATGGATAACCTTTGACTCTAGAATACAAAGTACTAGTATACAAAGGAGTTTAGGGTCAAATCAATGACTGTGAGATGCTCAGGTCCTCTGGCTACAAAACAGGGCCAAAATCATCAGCCATCCACCAACATTTGTGACTTTTTTGGTATGAGGTGCTTGTGCTGATATGCTCCTTAGATATTCATAAAATATGGCACTGTGAATTATGGCCAAACATCTCCAGTTTGGTCTGATTGTTTTAAAAGACGTGTGGTTTGTTCAGATGCAACTTTACAAACCTTAACCATGCTGCCATGCTTTTTTTTGTGTGAGAGCTACCGTCCTGCAGATTTCAGCTCCAACCCCAATGAAACACACCTGAAGCAGCTAATCAAGGTGTTCTGGGTTACTTAATAATTACAGACAGGTGTGTTGGAGCACGGTTGGGGCTAAGATCTGCAGGATGGTAGCTCTCCAGGAGCAGGGTTGGAGACCTCTGATTTAACATGTTAAGTAGGGCCTGTGGAGCCTGCAGTGAAGTTCTTGGGTTGTCTGCTTTTTCTCTGAGTGTTACATGGTCTGATCTTGGGGTGAATTTCCCGAGATGCCCACTCCTGCAAGGATTAGTGTCTGTTTTGAATGTTTTCCACTTGTGAATAATCTCCCTCACTGTAGAACGATTGACTTCATATTGGCCTTATTACTCTTCCCAAATTGATAGCAGCAACAATTGATTCTCTAAGATCGTTGCTGATGTTTTACCTGCTTGGCATTGTTAACGCACACCTGAATGCTTCAGACAAGAAAACTGCCAAAACATATGCTTTTATAGAGGTGCTCACCCTTGCTTATAATCAGTTAAAAAAAGGTATTTGATTAGCAGTGCCTGACTGCTACTTACCCTCTTAATTCTTATGTTAACAGTAATATATCTAATATACTATCCTAGTACTCATGCACTAGTTAGCAGCTCTCATGTTAACTAATTCTCTTGCACAAAAAGCTTACATGAGTTACCACGCATAATGCTAATATGCTAAACTTATTTAATGCTAACTAGATAAACATGTGGCTTTAACAATACACGATACTGCAGTATGGATAAAGATATCTTTTTTTTTGTCAGTGGTTGATGGCTTAGTGATTGCCTCGGGTATGTTTTTTTTTTCAGTATTATTGTCAAGTTAGAGTTTGTCATTTCTGCATGACTTTGATAGTCATAATTAAAGAAACAACAGATAATTTCCCTCAGATGTTGCAAATAACTTCAAACTGGGAAGCCTGTGTAAATAAATGTACTAAATAACAAAGCGTGACAAAGTTAATGAGTTTAATGTTAAAATATGTAATAATGTTAAAATTATTTTACAGAGAGAACCTACCCACACACACTCTGATTGATTTTGTTGCATCTTGTAGCCAAATTGTTTATTGATATAATCCTATCGCTTTGCATCTAGTTAGGACACAGTGTTACACACATCCCTAACACTAGATTTACTACTCTAAAAAGGCTAATACAAGATTTACTCAATATATACTAAGTGGTAATTTTCACACATTCAATCATTGAAGCTTTGCATAGATCTCATTAATGTCAAAACACTAACTTTACCTCACACACAGTTTGCAATGTGACCATATTCACGTGTACACAAACCTTTAACTCCTGATTGTCTTCTTTCATTTTTTTTTAATTCAAAGTAACCACAGGTTTGCCTGTTGTATATGTTTTCTGTGATTTTCTGTTGATTTAGTGCAATGCTAGCTCTACAGAGTCTGTTGCAGGGGCAGAAGCTGACAAGAAAAGATGCCCCCCCCCCAGTAGCAACAGTAGCAAACCTCTCTTGCTTTGTGTGATTAAACGAAAGTGCTGAATTCATCTTTCTTATGTGGATTAGCTGCTATGTTTCCAAAGCTCAGAGGAGAAAGATAGGAAGGCAGAGAAGTTAGCTGTGTACATTGTTAATGGTGTCTGTCAGGGTTTGTTGTTTGCTTTTGCATGTGAAATGTGTGTGTGTTAAAGGAGTTTATGTGATAGAACCTGATATTGTAGCATGAATCTCAGATCTGTTTCACAAGGTAAGCATAGAAGCAGTATAATCGAAACAACAGACTCATTTTTATGCAGCGCAACAGGTGCATCTTTATACAGGATGGCAATTATTTACTCTAATACTGGCCATAAATGATCAAATGTTTATCGGACGTCATTGTTAAATCTTACTAGATCCAAAATTCCAATTTTAGATTTGTGAATCTACCTAAAACTGCACATGAAATTCAAACACTAGCTGAGGCTTAGATGCATAGAAGCTCACATTTATTCACATATATTCATACGTTTACATTTAGCCATTAAGCAGATGCTTTTGTGACTTACAAATTAGTATAATTTTGTATATGTACGTGCGTATATATCACTCACATAATATTACATCCAATTTATGTCACCCAGTAAACTAAAGTATGAGTTCACAACCTATGTGTAACAATAATAGACAAAAAATGTTATTAACTTGTACTGTATACTTGTATTTCTGCTAACACAAGCTATGTAGAGGGTGATAGCAGCCCACATTCACTCGTTATGTATCTCACTCTTTCTCTTTATGGATTTGAGTTGTCTGTTTTGTTCAATCTTCTGCATTTGAAATGGATTTATCATCCCAGTGCAGTGCTTTTTATAATCTTTTCATAAACTCTTCTCTACACACTTGCAGAAGTCTCATTTTGACAATTCTCTGAATGTAATTGCTTATAATACTCCCTCTACATTAACTCAGTGATAAGCTTACAGTCATATTGATTTGTCTAAGGGCCCCTCAGCACAGGCTCCTCAGTTCCTTCCTCTACAGCACTAACGGGGATTACGGACTGTATGAGAGTGTGTTAGTCTTCTCGCCATCTAAGTGTGGTTTTGCTGATGGTGGTCTGCAGGGAAGGCTTGAATATGTATGGCAGAGAAACCTGCGCCATTCACTCGCAAAGTCACAGAACATGAATTCATAATTAAATTGTAGTTTTGTCATTTTATTTTAACATTTATTTTAACACTCATATTTAACATCATACTTTCGATGTATTCATCCCAAATTTGCAGATTTGTTTCATGATTTGGATTCTGCGATGAATCCTACTTAAAGGATTGATCTACCTGAATAGGGATTTTTGAGGAAATATGCTTGTTAGGGGAAGTGGTATTTGCAGTTTTGTGTGAAATGTACTTGAACTCTCATTAGCTCCATGAGCGCCACGTTGTAATACGTCAAATCTTGTCTACTAGACACTAGGCCAATTATCTGGCGTGTGTTGTGTTTGTGGCAAGTTGTTGTGAGGATCTGGAGCTCTGCGCAGCTCTGTTAATGTTAGTATTGTTGGCAGCGTGAGCGTTTACCCTGCAGGGGGCTGAGACCTGAAGAGCATCAGAGGGCAGGTTCATGGTTGTGCATATGCACAGAAGATGAGATGGGGAGAAGGTGAGACTATACGCAGTCAAGGTCACTAAGGGAATAATTATGCCTGCATTTAAAAGTGTATGTGAAATCAACACAATAAAATATGATACAACATGACACTGTAAAGTATGATGTGACACAAAGGATGTAAAATTTGATTTGTATTATATTGTTGTGGCGGCATACTGTGTTCTTCATTTATATTTTTACTTACAATATGCTAAAATATAATGCATTATGATGAAATGCGGCACAATACAATATGCAGAGTTAAGCCCCAATCTGCTCCAACACACCTGCCTGGGAGTTTGTAGGGGGGCTTTTTAATCGGAAGGCTGCTTCCTAGAAAAGCTGTGTCCTTTCCTAAAACCCCAGTCTTTCTGAGACTTCTAAGCTACAGTCCTCTTCATCATTAAATGCTCAGTTTAAACAGCCTAGTAAGTCTGCATGGCTGCATCTTAAAGGTTTGTGCCCAATCGTCATGGCGTGAAAAATGCTATTAGATACATTTCACAAATTATTACTTTTATTTTCTTACTTCTTTTACACTAATTCTTTTTGTGAACTGGATGGTGTGCAAAGGAATGTGGGTTATTGAAAGACACAAAGGAAGGACTTGATGCATCCTTCAACATACACCAACTGAAGGATGCAAAAGGATGCCCTCTAAGGATCTTTTAAAATTGAGAAGGATCATGGATGGCGCTTGATGACACGGCATCTGTTGGATGTAGTCGTTCGACTGAGAAGCACCCTAGAAAGCCTGAAGACCTGGATTTTATGGTTCAGGTGTGTTTTAATCAGACTTGAAGCTAAACATTGCAAAACGGTGGTACCCCCAAGGGCAGAATTGTCATTTTGGTTTTGGACATTTACAGTGCAATAGACGCTGGGATACAGGCATATCCTCATTTTGTTTAACACCGTATCAAAGGTTGCATTAATCACATGAACATCAGTGCGTGTTTTTCCACATAACACCTGCTGCTTAGATCCAGCTCTTCTAAAAGTCTACAAAACCATACACAGTGGAGTGAGGTCAAAAAACAACTACAATGAGGACCTAGAACAGCAATTGAAAGGCCAATATATCTGAATTAGGTGAATAATGGGTTATATTTGACATGTCAGAAGGAAATGTGGCAATATATCTCAGTGTGATGTTTAAAGGCTGTCTCCAAAACAGAAGAACCGTCTTGAGTCTTTCAGTGTCGAAATGCTCTTAAAGTCAATTTATCACTTCACCTGGCGTCTATTGCATCATCGCATTTACTGCGCTGAGACTCTTGTCTGATGGGATTCTGTCTGTCCGTGTGGAGCGGTTATAGTGCCGTAGCTTCAACCTGCAGCTCTGTGGTGAAATGGGAGGAGCCCAAATCAATCACCGGGACTGAGGCCGTTACCAGGGGCAACTGGTAATTGCAGCTCTGCTGCTTTATACTTTCAGAGTGGCAGTTCTCATTTGACCTCGCTGCGGACTTTTCACAGTTACTTGTCTCTGTTGATTTGCTGTAGAGCAAAGAGTGATCCATGAATGAATTGGATGTACCTGGAGGGGGGGTTAATGCTAATTAATGCAGCTCCCCCTAGAGGAAACTGTGGAGGGCATTTTCACATTGTGTGTGTTTGCTGCAGGTTTAAAATGCTTAATTTTTTTAAGCACCGCAGTAATTAGCTGACCACGTGAAACTTCATCTTTCAAAAGAAACACACACACACCACACAAAGTCATTACTATGCATTTGTTAAGAAGAGTTGTTTCTAACTTGTTCTTAAAGGATTAGTTCACCCAAAAATTTAAATTACAAAATATTTTACTCCCCTCCAAGCCATCCTAGGTGTATATGACTTTCTTCTTTCAGGCCTTGATTTTGAAGTTCTATAAATCAGATATATCCGTACTATATAAGTAATGCACTGGAAAACTAACCTATACGCCTCCAGGGGGTTATCACATGTCAAGCTGAACGACCATCATGTATTAAATCAAAGAAAGGAATTATCAGCTGGTTACATTCAGTGTCTGGTCATTTGGAATAAGGCTGATATCATGTTTTCACTCACTTTTGTCAGTGGCAAAAGATTTTATTGTTTTGGCCATTGAATCATACTCAAAATATGAGTGTAGGGAGGTGGAGAGAGATCTTGAAAGCATTTCTTTTATAAATAGATTTCCCTGTTTATCTGCACTTCCTGCGGGCTGGTCTGTATAGCGCACCATGTTTTTTAGAATTTCCAAAATACTCTTAGTGAGCACTTGAAACTTTTTTCAAGTGCATGTATTAGCCACACACTGTGTTGTTGTTGTTTTCTTTTTCCTGTTATGACTCATAGCAACCAGCGGTATGGTGCCACCTACTACACTGGTGGTGCTGGAATATTCATGATAATATTGTATGTGTAGTATTAAAGTATTCTTTTTTTTTTATATTCCATGGTTTTCAATTGGTGTATTGCAAGTTTTTCTCACCTCTCTTGTGGACTTTGATGTCCCTCTATGAAGTTTACTGGCCCAAGTTTGGAACACCTGCTCAGATTACATTCTAATTATGGTAAATGCATTTTTATTGGACATGGTAAGGGTTAGTGTTTGGCTTAGGGTTTCTTGCATTTTAATTATGCATAATTAATTGTTAATGTAAGTACATGTAACAAGGACAACCTTAAAGTGTTGCTCAGAATTTTCCTTTTTTTTGGTAACAGAACTAAAACATACAGATAAGTTAAAGGGGGAATTTACCAAAAACTGAAAATTCTGTAATTAATTACTCGCCCTCATCTCATTCCAATCCCATAAGGTCTTTGTTCAACTTCAGTCGGATTTCATCAAAACCTCTATAGTGTGTAGTGGTCTAAGAGAGCTCATCTATAACGTAAAAACTGATTCTCCCACTCACCTCTTTCTACCGAGTGTTTGTCTGCCTCTGTCTCTTGTTTCCTTTTCCCTCCTTTTGTTCCTTTGTTTTCTCATTTTTCTTTCTTTATTCTTTGGAAACCTATTGTAGCCTTTCTTTTGTCTCGCACACTCTGTCTCTCTTTCTCTCCACCCTTTGCTCCAGCGTTGGCTTTGTCTTTGCTCTAGGAATCCTTCCAGACAGTGTGATGTGCTCTAAAAGGATCTCCCTCTCACGCTTAAATCCCAGAGCGCAGTGGAAAAACCATCAGCATGCCCCTTGTAACACACCCAAGTACTTTTTCTGCTCCCTGGCAATCATGCACTCCAAAAATAAAAGGGCAATTATAATGAGAAGAAAAATCATATTAGAGTGCCTGAAAGCAGCAAACGGTTTCAAGAAAGGTGGTGGTGTCCTCAGGAAAGAGAATGATGCGTTGTAACCACTTACAGGTTTTGAGACCGTACGTTTTAATTTGTTTTACGCTCTGACATTCATGGAGTCTGAAGGAAGGGCCTGACAGGCATAACCAATCCACCCACAGAGCTGATATGAGCGCTGATCACTGTTCAAACAAGTGTGGCGGCAGCTGGATGGTAATTGAAATGCACAATGGGCCAGCCCCATCACTCAAGCGGTTGAGCAGAAAGCACCGACAAGGCTCATCTATCGCTCTCTTTGTTCTCTCTACATTGCACTGTGTTCGATTGATGGGAGGGTGGAGATGATCGTATCTGTCTGCTCTGGAATTGATATGAACACGACTGTTGATCCATAGGGACCGATCCAGTAAATCAATTAGCCGAAATTGCATTGCACACTGCTGAAAAAAACTGCATATGCTGGTTAGGTATGATTTGATGCTGGGATGCTTGGTTTAAGGTGGTCGTTTTCAGCACGTGACCAGCATAAACCAGCAAAAAGCCCAGCATTAAAACATACCTAACCAACATGTGCTGTTTTTTTTGTTTTTTTTTTCTTTTCTTTTCTTTTTAGGCGTGAGAAAGACGGTGTGCTTTTGAATGGATTTGTTCAAATAGGCCAATCCAAATTTCCAAACCATGTCACTAAATTGTTTTATGCAGATCTATTTTGTTTCATGTTCTCACATGAGGACTCCAAAAGGTTTTCTGTGTTTGCTAAGCACTGAGAATCTGCATGAGTGTGCATGCTTAGTCACTGCATGATTTTCGCTGAAACGGGTGCTCAGTTAGGACTTTAATTAAGAATAAATGCACTTTCAAACTCAGCGATACGGCACAGCCTTCATTTTCAGGAACCTCATTTTTCAAGAACCTGATGATCTAGAGTCCTTCAGCACTGCATGCAAGATACTGAATGAACACACAGTGCATGGAGCAAAACTGAAATGTATGGAAAAGATGTGCCTATTTATAAAAAAAAAAAAAAAAAGCATTAAAAATTTATAGCATACAAGTTTTGAATGACATTAGGAGAAGTAAGTATTGACAGAATTAAAAAAATAAAGTGAAACACACCCCTCAGGCCACTCGTGACTGTCTAACCTTGTTCATTTTAGTGTTAGTGTCCCTGTAGACACATCTTGATGGGGTAGTTAAAAGCCTGGGCTTAATTTAACTGGCAGTTTAAGTTCCCTTCATGTCGGATAGGCTCTGCTCTCAACGCTTCACAAGGCCTCCACTTAGTCAAAACAACTGTTAATTGACAGGCAGAACGACCCTGAACAGCCCTTGAATAAAACATGAGAGAGGTTGGAAATTACGCATGATCAAGTGGGAATTTAAAGGAAAGGGAAATCTGTAGACTCATAGCTCTCCCTCTGCTTACAGTTCATGTTTTAGGCTTCTTGCTTATCGCAGGCTTTAATTTGTCTACCCTAAATGGGCTTAACAATCAGTCTAATCAGCCGCCAGTCTTCGGTCCGCTGGAAAGCTAGAGGAAAGTCTGCATTGTGGTAATTTATAATCTTTTGTGCGCACAGCGTGTCATGGAAAGATTGAAAGCCGAGAACAAAATGAAATTATTGACTTCTTTTCATTGCCATGGCTCCCTCGTGGGTTTCTGCTTTTTAGGCTAAGAACAGCTGAGCAAAATCATGGCTTGTGCTTGGGATGGCAGCCTACAACAACAGAGACGTCTACTGCATCTGCGTTCATAAGCTCCTTTCCGAGCCTACCTAGTCAACATTTTAAGACATGCCCACACCCCTATGCTGAGGCCACTTTAAACTATAGACAACGATTTTACTTTGCAGGAATCCTCCACAGGCTGTAGACCGCAAGCGATAGCTTCTTAGAGCAGATCGGAAATTTCGTTCTTGTGCTTTTCACGCACCTTATAAGCCTTGTCACAAGCGTTCTGCGTTTGGAGGAAGTATTACTCCAAAGTAGTAATGTTTGAAGACATGTCTAAATGTGGAGTGGCTCGGAGCTGAATTTCAGCCAGCCGTTTAATGGAAGCGAGCGAGCGAGAGAGCTCAGAGAGAGTCCGCCTAGAGCCACAGCTGAGACAAAGACACGCTTAGAGACGCAGACACACACTGTGTCCATTCATCTTTCCCCAGTGGGGGGAAAAAAAGAAAAACACACATGCATAGAGTGAAGATGCATCGACAGGGTGCTGCTGGCCAGTGACCTGAAAGGGGAATGACAGCGCAGCAGACGCGGTCACGGTCACAGTGGGGGCTTCTGGGTAACAGGACATCTCTGCTGCGACGCTTCATCTTTCACATCAAAGGCCTTTGTGCATCCCTGTGTTATTCTACTCTGTTAAAACGCATCGTACGTTATCAGACCAAACAGGTTTTTTGGCTTTCATGTTGATACATTTCGCATTGAACAATGGAGTTGTTTTTGGATGGATTTTTTTAAAAGGTTTTCAATGAAGATGTCATGCCACTGCAGATGTACCAATCAGTAGGATGCGGCTGTATCGGGGTTCAGTAATGCAGATACTCGCTATACTACTTGATATATTCATGGGAAAGGCTAACTTCCTGTCATTTCTGTGTTCTAGATGATGAAACATGCATGGGACAGCTACAGGCAATACGGCTGGGGCCACAACGAGCTCAAACCAATCGCCAAGAAAGGACATTCCACCAATATCTTTGGTAAGTAAGGAGCGCACATGCATGCTGGAGTCTCATTTACATGTAAATTACTGCTCTTGGAGTATGATTCGGTTCAGGATGGTAAGGACAGACACAGGCAATCCCATCTGCATCCACTTTTGCGTGCCTTCTGCAGCTCGCATCCCCGAACGGTGAGACGTCCTTGCGCAGTTCGCCGTCCCTAATCATTTCTGTGTTTGTTTGTGTGTGTTGTTTATCGCTGGCTCTCAACTGCAGAGCTAAAGAAGATTTGACTACTGGGACTGAGTCTGATCTGTGTGTACATGCGAGCGTGCTTGAACAAAGAAATCACAATTGATCCTGTTTGCGTCTTACTCTGCTGCTGATGTAACTAAGGCTGTGTTTGCAGGGGAAAAGAATAGTATAAAATAAATACTTCTGAGTCCTGATAGGATGAGCTGCGTTGAAAGCCGCTGTGAAATGCAGATAGAAAAAGGAATATTTCCCCCAAAAATGAAAATTAGCTCCAAATTGAATTTGTCTGCAGTGAATGTGTGAGCTATAATATAAGCTAATTATTTCCATTATATTATTATCTAAACTTTTTGAACGTGTTTTGAATGCCCTTTCATTTTGTTTTGAAATATTTAGCTTTGCAAATCGACCTCCTGCAGTTTTCCTCATAGGCTTTCTTAGATTCCCGATGAGTTTTATTTGTTCTTTCTTTGAGATACCAGTGAGACACACATGACATTCTATTTTTTTAAACAAAATATGAGGGAGCTTTTGAAGAAGAACAAAGATATGAGAAGGAGAGAGAGTGTGGAAGAACAAGGGAGATGTGAGAGACTGTGCGCCTCATGCTGCAGTGCGGTGTGTTGAAGTGTCTTTCATACTTCACTTTCATATTTAATAAGGCTCTCTCAGTTTCTACCTAACACCAGGAATGAACTCCTCATGTACATGTGTCGATCACTCTGTTTGAAAGGACTTTGGTGTGTTTTGAATGGAATCCGGGAGAACATACTTCTGGATGACTTGGCTCTTCGTTTCCAGAGTTTTCGCTCTCAGATAGCCCTGATCATTGTGTGCTTTGCTGCATCTGAACTTCTGAGAAATACATATTTTGAGTAGTTTTTGAATGGAGTAAAGGTGTGAAAATCATGCCATTGGTTGAGCCAGTGTGCCTGTGTCTGGCTTTTCGGGATCCTCAAGCACACACAGTGAAAGTATGAAAGTATTTTAACATCCAAAAAAAAGATGTGCTTGTCTTTTGAGTGTACAAGATCTTTTAATCACTTCCTCCTATTTAATTATACTTATCTTGACAGGATTGTTTTGAACATCACTCAAATCATGAGGAAAACTTTTAGTATTAGCTCACTTATTAAAGGGATAGTTCACCCAATCAAGATCCTTACACAATCAAGGTCCAGAAACGTAGCAAGTACAACAACAGGGGTTCAACCCTAATTTTATAAAAAGCTACAAGAACACTTTCAGGTTGGGAGAGTATCCACTGAGCGTAATCAACATGTGCTTTTCTGTGTCGGCTGCATCACACAGATGTTTAGATGCTATTCTAAACTAGGCTTTTCTAATATACAGTAAATTTAAATTATAATATTTAAATATAAACAGGCTAAAAGCTTTCATTTCCTAATTCAAAGCCTCTTTTCTCTCACTATAATTTATGGGAATATCAGTTTTTTGTTGTTGTTGTTTTTTTGGCTAGCCTGAAATGGAAAAAGGGCTTAATCATATGAATTTTTGGAAAAAATCAACAGTAACTCTTTTTTCAAAAATATATTCCACAAAATAATTAATGTCATAGATGGGCAAATGTTTTCATTTTGGGTAATCTATCCCTTTAAAGACAATCTAGTCAGCTAATTTTGTTTTGAACATCCTTAAATGTAATCTTTGTTACATTTTAACAGGCCCTTGCTGAATCGACTATGTTTCAAAACACATTGCCTTTTGTGTTTAAACCTTGTTTAGGAGTACTGATCAGCTGTGATGCCACTATTCCAGTGGTGGGACAGGGACTCGCACATATTGATCCTCAAGTCGACAATTTTTTTCCTTTGTGTATGTGTAAAAACATTTGACCCATAAAGGCCTGAGACTGCCACTGGAAGGCATTGTCTGGACAGATTGCGGATGGTAGACACTTTGATCTGTAAACAAACACCCTGTTTACGGGGAATATTCTCAGACCGGACCTCAGGGTCAGATCATGTAACCCAACTGCCAACATTACGCATATGATAACACGATACTGAAATAACCATGTGGTCACATCACGGTGCACTCTGTTTCTTATTAATTATGATTTAATGCTAAATATGAAGTAAGGCATTAAAAACAACAAAAAAAGTGCAGCTCTTAAAGGGACAGAACTAAACATGCCGCCACTTGTCATTAAAGGGATAGTTCACTGAAAAATTATAATTGTGTCATTATTTACTCACTTACATGTTGTCCCAAACCTATATTCATTTCTTTCTTGTGCTAAACACAAAATAAGATATTTTCAATAACCAAACAGTAGCTGGCCCTCATTGAATTTAATACAATAATACAATTCAACAGAAAAAAACTCATTCAGGTTAAAACGACCTGAGAGTGAGTAAATAGTCTTAAAAAACTTGAAAAAGAATCGGGATAAAAATTGTAAATCGTGATTTCCCCAAAAAAATCGTGATTATATTTTTTTCATATCGCCCACCCCTAGTAGAGAATTCATTTGAAATAGAAGTCATTGTATCATTGTAACTCTATTTTCACTTTTGATCAATTTATACTTGATCGGTTTCATCCCTGCTGAATGAAAATGTTAATTTCTTTCATAGAGGGAAAAGAAATTACCAAAGCAAACCCTTTTTAATGGCAGTGTACATGGAGACAGATGATCTATTGTCAGAAGTGTGGCAGTGGGCCGTAACTGTAGTCATTAAGATTTTTGTTTGTGTTTTTTTACCAAACAATAAAAAGGTAGAGATTTTTATTTTCCTAAGCGGTGAAGCTTTGGGTTTTCATTTCTTTCCAACACATCATGGTTGAATGAACTAATTAAGCTTAACCTCAGTATGAACCCTTCACACATTAAGCAGGAAGTTGTTCTATCCTGTGCTGATGTGTGAAGAGAGGGAGAGCGTGAAGGCTTGCATCTAGACTGTTTTAGCCTGGGCTCAGCCCTCCAGACCCGCAGCTGGAGACGGGCCATTGTGTTCTCCGTCATCCAGACGTCCAGTGTAGTTGCCATAGCAACGGCAGGGCTAGCTAAGGTCAGAAAACATATGAAGGCTGATAAGAGGCGGAGCATGCAGACTACTGAGTCTTTAATCAGCTCTCTGGTTAATCAATACCCAGCAGCTTGCAGCTAATCAGCCAAGGATGCTCTGCATTGGTCTGATGCTTAGACCATTGTCCATAACTAGGTCATTTTTGTTCTTCATAATCAGTTCCCAGGAATAAAAGGGCACAATGAGCACTGCTAAAAAAATGAGAGCTCAGCGGTCCTCCCTGACTGGTTGGAACGGCGCTTGTTCACAGTTTTGATTTTGGTCACTAGCAGGTGGCCCTGCCAGTTGATGGCCTAATGGACATAGAATCAGTTTTTTTTCCCGCAAAAATTTACCATTTTGCGGGGTGAAGATTTTTCCTGGACAAAAAGAACATTTGCTAAGAGCTTATGTTGCAGTTTTCAGGCAAATATTGTGGGGCAGTTTTGGCCTAATGGATAGGGAGTTGGACTTGTAACCCAAAGGTAGCAGGTTTGAGTCCAAGGTCTGTCAAGGATTGTGGGTGGGGGGAGTGAATAACCAGTGCTCTCTCCACCTTCAATACCACGACTGAGGCTAGACCCTTGAGCATACCTTGAGCACCATACCTGGCCACAAGTCATTTCAAATAATATAAAAAAATGTTCTGGGTTATCCAGGCTTCATAATGGCACTAAATGGGCATTAAGATTTTGAAGGCCAAAAAACTGAGTCTATCTATCAGTTCCTGGGGTTTAAAAAAGTGAAGTGAATTGACCTTTCGCGCACCCCTTAGTTACTGTTGCTAGCCCGTCAAGCTTACAGACAACGACGGACTGTCAACCATAGACAATAGTAGAAAACATGACTGGGAGAGGTGTACCTGTCGGGGTTAGTGACTCCTTTTGGAGTAACATGCGCTTAATATCCTCCAGGTCGAGGCAAAAGGGGTTGCAATATGCAATGGAGGGCTATATACATAATCTCAAAATATT
>JAUCMS010000153.1:11246358-11256889 GCA_032357445.1 Enteromius radiatus | reverse complement strand
TCATTTTGCCTGGATAAGTAGCTTTAATAAGCAATCTAAAATCGAACATGAACACATGCCTAAAGGGGGATACAATAAAATATAAAGGTAATTTTAATCACAGACCAGCTTCACAGTCAAACAACATATCTATATATTTCAATACTTTACAGTGGAATGTCATTAATCAGAACATCAGAAGAGTTTAAGAGATGCTAAAGGAGAGAATCTGGTTCTCTTAAAAAAACAAACAAACAAACAAAAAAACACATATTACATAATATTCAAGTCAGGTGATTGTCAGGTGGTGTGTGTGGCCAGGGCAGACATTCATTCTTTCTTGCTTACTAGGGACAGATAGCATTTTGAAATGCTCTGACCCAAGACTCTCACTGGTTTGTGTGAAAGCAACAACTTGGTGAGATAAACGAGATTGAACGATTTGGGGAAAAATAAATAATTGATATTATAAATTCACCTACTAATTTTACAGGTAACCACTTCATTGAAATCAAAATAGGAGAAATGTGCTGAGATTGACTCATTATGCACCAGTTGTAAACACTAAAGATGAGCAGCTGTTCTCATAATAAATTGAATTAAAATAGTCCAGTTGAGAAATGACAAATGCATGAATTGATTTTTCGTAATTCTTTGTTGATAAGAAATTTCAATTTAGTCAGGTGACGAAGATTTGAAAAACAAAACAAAACACTATTTAACTACCTGTTTCAACCAGCCAGTTTGGTCAAACCAAAAACCCATTGAGTCAAATGACCAAGGTTATGATTAATAGCAATAAAAGCATCAATGGGTCCAAACAGACTCTGTTTACTTCTGTTTTACCTTTATTTAACATTGAAAATATTAAAGGTTATGCTGGTGCTCCAATTGTACAGATTATATGATCACCTTTCTTTTTTTTCTTCTTCACATTTTAGCGTTGTTGTGTGGGATTAATTTTTAAATAATAGCTCTTTCTTAGATATTGTCTTTGTAAAGCTCTCTGTGGTTAGTTTCTTCAAGGTGAACATTACATTTAGCTTTTGCTGCAGTGGTTCTGTGCTGTTCTCAGTGGTCTCTATCATTCACTTTCAGTTTTCAAACACTTTTTTTCTTTTTTGCTGATGCCTTGCCTTTGTGTACCCATTGTGAGGACCGTTGTTCTTGAAACACCAAACAGTTGGGCTGTTGCAGATGATCCTGCTTTTTTGGAAATCAGACAGGCTTGTACAGTAAGCGCTAAGGACTAAATGCTTGTACTGTACTAACCACAACTGAACGGTTTATTCTACACACACTGGAGAATTTAGGCACCAAAAAATGACAAATTCTGCCTTAGCCAAAGCCTAGCTCAGCCAATACATTGCTTCTTGCAAACACAGTCAGTTAGTTGGGTTGTGCCAGCTCTGCCATCTGAGTCTGAGGTGATGGATTCTTTGAGAACAGTTATCACCATGCATAAATTAGTATGTGGAAAATGTAGGGCTGTGTGTGTCACACGCGAGGAGTAGTGCCATAAATCATGTGAATATGTGTGTATAGCCTACATATCTTGTGTGATGTCCTCTTTCATAGCTGCATTTTTCTGAAGAAAACCGCTGTCTGCGACTTCAAGGAGATTCATAGTCCTCTCCACAGCTTTTAGGGCAAGCATGCAGTATAAATGAGTCTTGATGGTCGCCTAGATTTGTGGCCTCGACTAGTTCATCTAGATGTCAGGACACCCTAATTTGACAGGGCCTTTTGTTGAGAGCGATTAGTCGCTGTTTAGGCAACCTGCAAATTTGTTTTTGCAAATCTGTTCTTTTGCACATCCATATCATGCAGAGGGAAGCCCACAGCACCGTTCTGAAGTGACTTGTGTTTATTTATTGTTCTCTGTTTTGTGCTACGAGGCTAACCTTTGAGTTAGCATGTTTCCAGCTGGCACAGAAAGAAAATGCTGCAAACGCTCCCGACTGACTGACTGTCTGACTGATTCCAGCTCAATTCCTGCTGCTTTTCCCATTCCTCAAGGGTTCTGCTGGGATTAAACTTTTAATAGATGAGAAGATGCCAAGCGCAAGTGGGAAATCACACGAATTTGGTTCTGTGTGCAGTCCACCAGGAATGCACGTAAGCCCTTGACATAATACAGAAGACCTAGAAACAAAAGGAGTCAGAAAAGAAATGGAAGATTGAGTTTAACAGGAAGAAAAAGTGGATTGAAAGCCATAGCATAGCTAGCAATTAATGCAGACTTTTGAAAAAATAACACTTCAAGGTAAAAAATAACAACAACTAATTTTATATATATATATATATATATATATATATATATATGTGTGTGTGTGTATCTGTATGTGTATATTATTATTTATGTATACAGTACTGTGGAAAAGTCTTAGGCCAATAGTATTTTCACCAACAAAGAAAGGTTTTAAGTGGATTATTTCTATCTTTTGCAGTAGCGTGTCAGTTGGAAATATAATTTTTGTCACAAGATTATTGTCTGCACAAGGAGTCTGACAACAGCCAGTGCTCCACACAGAGATCTGATCTGATTATCATCCAGTCTGTCTGGAATGACAATAAGAAACAGAACAAACAGACTAAATACAGAAGAACTATGGTAGCGTCTCTAAGATGAAGAAAAAAACCTACCTGCAAAGCTACAGTACTGTTCAAAGTTTTAGACACTTGTGTAAAATGCTGTAAAATGAGGATGCTTTCAAAAATAATGCAATAAATAGATTTAATTTATGAATTAACTTCTATTAACTAAATCAAATAAATATTTGGTATTACAGCTTTTGTTAAAACAGCCTCTGTTCCGAGGTACACTTGCCCATAGTTTTTCAGGTAGCTTTTTCGAAGCATCTTGGAGACATTGCCAATCGTTGTTTGGCACATTAGCAGTGTGTAATTATTTATATAAACTATTATTACTATTAAATGATGAATATATTATATATATGTGTGTGTGTGTGTGTATATATATATATATATATATATATATATATATATTTATAAATTTTTAGTGCATTTAAAAAAATCATACATTAAAAAAATACATTTTCTCATTGCTTTAAATAGTAGTTGTTTATTAAAAAGGCTGCTCTGATTTGAAAATTGCTGAGCCAAAGTGTTGCTGTTAAGTTAGCGGCATTGCAGTTTGTTTTAATTTGTTACTTTCCTCCGCTGATGCCAACCCTGTCCTTGCCACACTAACTCGGAGACTGCCGTGCCACCAGAGCCTTGCAGCATTAAAATGGTGCAAGAGTCTGTGTGTCTGAGAAACAGGGATCACTCCTCTCCCTCGGCATCACCACTACAGCCATTCATCAAAGTGCTGTGACTCAGTAAATATTCATCAGCCACTTACAGTGACTGACAGCAAGCACAGCACACAGCAAACACCAAATTACAAACAGAGCAGAGATAGAAGACTGCAGGAGGGAGGAAGAGATTTGGTGAGAAAGGAGACATGCTGATGGAAATAAGCTGTTGAAATGTCTGTGCAGTTATTCATTAAGAGATCATGAGAGACAGACAGACACTAGTGTGCCCTTGAGAGCTGAATGTACGTGACTTGAGTGCTGATGTGTTATTTGGACCTGAGCACCTGTACATGGACTATAATTGTATGTGTGTGTGTGTGAGCTACAGTGTGAAAAGTGCACATGGCAGCACCTGGCCTTCAAACTTTCTCTCAAAGTGCAGAGAGACTCTAAAGTTTAGATTGCAGAAAAATAAATTATTCAGTTGGTACAAGAAGTTTTTAAAGGAAACATCTTTTGGAACCTAAAAATTGCCCTTAGACATGTATGCATTGGGTACATGGGGATGTTTTTGCTTTATTTTTCTGTGTTGTCTTTTTTATTATTTAATTAATAAATAATTTATTATTTAAAGTTTTATTTACTGTATCATTTATTTTGTTTACTTTTGTACTTTTATTTTAGAGCTAAAGTCACTAAATATCTGGTCATAGAGAATGAATCTTGTTAGTTTGAGATTGTCATTAAAGGCCATAGCAATGTCCTTAATTGTGGGTCAGAGTCCTGGAGTGTGTCTGTTCTGACAGCTGTCTGGTAAAGAACCACGCAGACTGCTTTTGGCCAGCCACATCTGACTCCAGGCTTTAAACTGTTATCATTAGTGCAAGGACTGACTTGGGTTTGTGCAGCAGTATTTCAGTTTCATGTGTAAATTAGGACAGTGGACTAGGCATGAACTGGTAACTTCAAATGCACTGCCTTAGTGTCTCATATCTTACAGTCTGACTTTAAAGACCATTGATGTTCTACAGTCTGCCTTTGCTTTTACCCAAGATGCCTCTTTGGGTTTTGTGTATATAATCTAACAAGTAACAGGCAAGGATAGTAAAAAAAAAAACTTGGACACCAGCTAATGGCGAGAGAGTCATGGTCATTATTTCACATGGTCTTTTTTTATTGTTTGTTATTTACCCTGCTGCAGAGTCATTATAGTATTTTCTTTCTGTTTCTTGCTAGAAATCTATGCTGAAAGTTTGAAAGCTTAAGTTCAACACAATTTATTCTTTTACTTTTATTTATCAAGGATTCATTACATTTATAAAAAGTGACAGCCAGGACTTTTACATTGTTACAAAATGTCTGTTTGACACGCTTGTTGTTCTTTTGAACTTTGCATTCGCTACAAAATACTAACAAGTTTATCATGCCTTTCACTAAAAAGTCAATGTTTCTTGAGCAGCGAATCATATGATTTCTGAAGGATCGCGTGACACTGAAAACTGCGGTAATGGCTCCTGTGTGGTGTACATTTTAGGACATCCTCAGAACTCAGTCATAAAATGAAAACACGTCATACCTCAGACTAAAAGGCCTTTGTTAATGGACCAAACAGCATCGTGACTTAGACTGAAAGGTTTCAGGTCTCGGAAAAAACAACGTCCGGTGTCAGGTCTCGTATAATCAGGCATAGGGCGAAACGGACTCAGGTTAAAAGGCATCAGACAAAAAAGTCCTCAGGACTATATGATATAAGACAACATGCATTTCACAAGTATTTTGTGCATGTTTAAAAAGCTAGTAATAGTGGATAACGTTGTATGTTGTAAAGTTACCCTTACAAAAAATAATTGTTTCTATTTTTCTATTTCTATTATTTTCACCATGGTTTATTTTCGTAATAAAAGTACTTGCGAAATTCACGTTATCCTATGCATGTAATTAGTTTAGCATTTAATAAAAACTGTTAAAACAAACAATATCAGAAGCAGCTTACCTCCATCTGCCATCCTCAAAAGTTCCACACCACCACTTTGCTTGGGCCGCGTGTGCGTGACGTCACACTCCACCTGAGTCTGTTTCGGCTGATTACTTTTTTGATGCATTTTAATCCGAGTCAGTTTCGCCCTATGCCTGATTGTACAAGACCTGACACCGGACGTTGTTTTTTTCCGAGACCTGAAGCCTTTCAGTCTAAGTCACCATGCCGTTTGGTCCATTGACAAAGGCCTTTTAGTCTGAGGTATGACGTGTTTTCATTTTATGACTGAGGTCTGAGGATGTCCTAAAATGTACAGTCAGTAGTTATGCAATACAATTTAAATGTAGAAATTAAGAATCATTCAAACCCTTAACCTTAAGTATAAGCTATAGCAATTGCAATCACTGCTAATAATAATAATAATAATAAGCTTCAGCATGTTACTGTATCAAAACTGAATTCGTAATGTAACTGTAGACCATGAGCTGTTCATTAGCTTTAATGGTGACCGTGATACAAGATTTTCTTCACTAACACACTTAATTGGGGTGAGGACCTAAACACAATTTTCAGTGAACTTTTCTTTAATATCAGAGCGTGACATTTCATGGCTACGTCTTGTCAAATTGAGGCTGGTAGTATTAAACGATGCAATTTTAAAATCACAACCGAAAATTATAATGGGATTAATACAAGAGGAAAAAATCCAATTCAGATATGTAATTTGTTTTATTTCCAATGAACCAGTCTTCAAAAGAACTTCTCAACCACATCAAATTCACAGTACACACACACTCAAGCTTTCCAGTATTTGAGCGCTCTCTCAATACTTACAGAATCCCGCTGCTACTTTCCACTAGCCAAGATCCTTGCAGAGCTTGTAGTTTCATTTGCAGAACCCACATTTCCAGTCACACTCCAGTGGTTTTGCAATCTGAGCCTGTACAGATAAGTAATGGCTATGACTGTACGAAATAAAGGTAAATGCTGAAATGATGGAAAAACACAGCCAAAAGCTTCCAGAAAATGTACACGCCTCCGGACCACACGCTGCTCGTGTCTGTGGACATGAGCTCAAGTGGGCTAGTCTGACGATTGAAGGTGATCACTTCTGACAGTGGAGCGTTTTATCTGGACACAATATACAGTATGTTTCGTGTTCTGCTTCAGATGCGCTCTCCTGGTGCTGGGGGAATGCAGAAATAAGTTTGTGACCTTAAAAAGTTCATCTAATATCCTGAGCGTTAACTGCACTGGAGCTTGAAATTAATGTTGGATTTTCATTTCAAGAGCATCAGCAAGTTAAGTGTCTTGGGGAAAAGGCCTGTCTGAAATAGTCGGCAATAGCTAACATGCGTGCCGTAATGTGATAAAGAACCTCAGACACCAAAGGCGTTGACAGAAAAAAAAATAAATAAATAAAAATCATAATGTCATGTCTAGAACTAATTCAAGTAAGTTTTAGAAAACTACCAAGCACATATTTCATCACTATGATGCCTATTACTTATTTGGGAAAAAACTACATTTATAAATAAAACATCTCCTTTAAATGCCATTTTTATTCATTCCACCAAGATGTTGCGAAAACGCTGGATTCAGATGTGCCTTTTTGGCTTTTCTATTTTAATGTACTCCCTTAAAGGCAGCATTTTTAGCAATAGTCTCATCATGCGCTGATTTACCGGGAGTGTGATGACTTGACCCTGCAAAACTCTGAAACCTTACATTTATGATTACTTGTATCAGATGCATCTAAAAAGCATCTAATCAGTGCGGCTGTGTTCCCCAGCTAAACAATTGACTGTTATCTAGAGTTCAGCATTGCATTTGGCCTCATGACTCATTTGTAGGAATTTCACTGGAAATGTTTTTTTTTTCTTTATGCGCTTGGTCTCAGTGCACTTTATGGAGTACAAATTGGCCATCATAAAACATTCCTTGAGAGAGATGCTGCATACAAAATAGAGCCACAAGGCAATTAGGTTTTATGGTGTTTTGTTCAAACCAGTGTAGTGCGTGCCTTATAGATACTTAGGTTAAAACTGGAACTGTTTTATTTGTGGATTTAATTGTAGGTCTTTCTGGAGGTCTGATCTCACTTGTACTGTTGTGACGTAATTGCTTGAAGCGTAGAAGCAGTATAAAAAGTGCTTTAAATAATCTGGTCAGGAAATGTTACAATCTTTAATCGTTAAATTGTTCTTTATAGCTGAGCCAGTGACACGATAAATTGATCAAAATTGGTGGTAAAGATGTTTATAAAGTTAAAGATTTCTATTTCAAATAAATATGGTTGTTCTTAAATGTATATATTTAGCAAAGAGTATTGAAGAAATATATAATGCATAAATGTAAAAAACACAATAACTTCTAAAAAGTAGTAGATGAAAAATCTCTCACAATGCTGTCTATATGGTCTAATGTCTCTTTACTCTTTATTTTCTTTCTACTGTTCTCTCTTGCACACACTAAGCCTAGTCAGGGCAGTTTGTTGATGAGCACAGCAGATGTTGCAGTCAGGGTCCAGAGAGAATCGGTGGCAGCAGAAATGGTGGGCACTATTAAACTATTAGATATGGTGAGGGTTTAGCTCTCTCTCCAACTCCACTTTCTTGATAAACCCCTGAGACAAGGCAGAGGCGAAAAAGCCTTCTGAGTCATTCCTTTGGATTGGAGATGCAAAAAAGTAAAGATCGTCCTCCTTTTTTGTATATACAAGTACCTGCATTAACAAACAAACACACGCATGCCTGCATTTAGCTAAATAAACCTCTCAACCACCGAGAAACCTCTGTTGGTTTTCTCTCAAGATGAAACTGTGGAGAATCTGAATAAAAACTGCAATGCAAAGAATGAAATCATCACACCGGCTGCCACGTCTGCGTTCATATTAGAACAGCTCGCAATCTGTCGCCAAATGAAGCTGGCATGGATGACACAAAGTGAGGGAGTGTGGGATGGAGAGATGGCTTGTAGGAAGCAGAGAGAAGAGCTTGGACTGATTGCCATTGGAATTCCCCAAGTAACTTTATTGAGTCCAATTTGATTTACACCAGAAAAGTCTGGCATCCGGGATGCCAGCCTTGTGTAAATGCCAATCAAGATTCATTCAATATGATGAGGCCTGATTTCAAGTCCAGGAGAATGCCAGAGAATGTGGATTTTACTTTATTTTACTTATGGGAATGGAAATCGGGCAGTGAGGGATGAATATCCAGCCAGTTCTATGGGCTTTGGGTTGTAGCTATTTATTGATTTTTTAAATTATTTTATTTATTTATTTTTTTATTTTAAAGTCGTAGATGAGATTCATCTTGTGATGATGCCATAGTCGAATTGGAAGGGACTAAAAACACTGAAAATGAAAAGGTAATGGAAAGGCAGGACAGTTATTATAGTCTTAAATGACGTGAGAGGAAAGGGGTTCAAGTCTTATAAAAAGAGGAATGAAATGCAAAAGTGTTTGTGGTTCATGAAATTAGGGGTGACTCTGGACAAGCTGAATAAGCAGTCTGGCCAGATTAGAAGAGCTAAAAGTCTGAGGGCTCATGGGTATTTTTAGAGTTCCTGACAATGATGATAACGCTGCAGTTCTACAGATTGAGAGAGAGAGAGACATGCCACACAGCATCTCTCAATAATTTTCCACTCTTGAGATTAGTTTTATTTGTGGGATAACAGGATTCTTGAAATATGAGCTGGAACTTTTAAAAAGGTTGTGTAGTCGGCGCGATAGCTTTGTGGGAAGCATCATACAGCACTGTTACGCTATGGGTGTCCTGAGTACGAATCCCAACTCGAGGACCTTTCCCAATCTCTGCCACCTTTCTCTCTCTCTCTCTCTCTCTCTCTCCTACTTCGCTTCCTGTCAGCTCTGATCTGTCATAAAAAGGCAAAATTGCCCATAATAAATATTTTTACAAAAAAGGTTTTGTGGTTCTGATTTGTAGTACTGATGTCTGAATAATTTATTTAATTTAGGTGTTATCCAATGAATCAGTGACAAATCAGCATAATTTGCATGATTCATTTCTTGGGTTCAACAGTTTTTGGTTCTGATGAATCTGAATTAGAGCGCGGATCGGGCCGCATTTTTCTGTCCGAGCCCGACCTGCGTCCGACAGAGCAGTAACCGAACCCGGCCCGACCCGACAGTCATTCAGATATTTATGTCCGAGCCTGATCCCAGCCCGACAGTTAAATCATTTTTTTTCTCATACTAATGACACATGCACTTTTTTTGTGTGGAAAGCCCGCTTTTATTAAGGAACTGTAGGAAGGCGGTCAGAAATGTCAACAGATGAGCGCATCAGCGCACATGGGGCAAAAAGCGCCGTTATAACACAGACGCACATTCGCGCTGATGTGACCGAGCCCGACACGAACCCGAGCATCCGGGTCGGGTATCCATGCTCTAATCTGAATGTAGTGTTTACATGATCACTAAATAAAGTGATTGGGTTGATGTGCATGCTTTTCACATTCTTCAAATAGTAATTTTTATTATTATTTTTTTTTTTTTTTTGCATGCGCACACTACACAAATAGAGTTTCTTGTTGTTTGCACATAATAAACGCTCTCATACAATTACAATTACAGATTATTTGGCTACATGATAATTCTCTAAAGTCTCTCTAAACCCTCCTTTCTGTGAGCCTACTCTACTCTGATTGGTCAGATGGCCCAGTCTGTAGTGATTGGTCTACCATGTACAATGTGTTGGAAACAAAGGTCCATTGCCGTAGTTCTGTATTTGGAATGCTTGATGGAAAGAATCTATTATTTATTATACTTGCAAGTTGTGATTCAGTGGAGTTCAAATAAACTGGGTACTGAACCATCTTTCAAGAGCGAGCCCTTTGTGAATCCCGCGTTGAACTCCCAGATAGTAGAGAAGCAGTCATCAGTAAAATGATGTGTTTTGTTTGAGTCAAGTTGCTCACGGCTGGCAAATGTCGAACATAGACGAGAATTAAATTGTCCTTTGAACCAAAACAATACTTGTTCTTATCTCAGGGCAACTTTGATTATATTTTTTTTGATCCACTTCAAATGTTGACGACTGTATGTGTGTGTGTGTGTGTGTGTGTGTGTGTGTATATATATATATATATATATATATATATATATATATACACAGTATCTCACAAAAGTGAGTACACCGCTCACATTTTTGTAAATATTTTATTATATCTTTTCAAGGGACAATGCTAAAGATATGAAACTGATGAAATGTAAAGTAATCAGTGTACAGCTTGTATAATGGTGTAAAGTTGATGTCCCCTCAAAATAACTCAACACACAGCC
>JAUCMS010000153.1:11224450-11238852 GCA_032357445.1 Enteromius radiatus | reverse complement strand
CTCTCTCTCTCTCTCTCTCTCTCTCTCTCTCTCTCTCTCTCTCTCTCTCTCTCTCTCTCTCTCTCTCTCTCTCTGTCAGCCGGCTCTAGCAGTGCAGTGATGGATGATGTTTACTCTGCTGTCCCTCTGTCCTTTCCCTCTTCTGTCTTTTGGTTCTCTTGTCTTCTATTTTATCCTTCACTTTCATCTCTCTTTCTCAGTCTTCCTCCCTTTTTCTTCAGATCTCTCATGCCTGCATGTCTTGACAGTTTGTTTCATGATGGCAGTGAAGAGATGAATTTAGATCTAAAGCGGCAAGAGGCCAGAGTTTGGATGGTGTATGTTAAGCAAAAAGCCAAAGTCTGCTTCTTCATTGACAGGAAGAATTTATTTTGCATGGTTACATTCAGATCAGACTTGCTACTTAATGCTATATACTGTATCTATATGAACCGTTCAAATAAGTTCTCAAATAAATACTAGTGAATAAACACACAAATTATGATTACATGTTAGATTTTTGAGTAATAATGACTTTGTGTAGTTCCTTACACTATGTTATGACTTTTAAAAGCACTTGTAGCATAGTTTAGGATTTGTAAATTAATACATTTTGCAATTTGGTTAAAGTGCCCCTATTGTGGATTTTTGAAAATGACCTTTCATTCTGTGTAGAACACAACTCTAAGTGAATGAAAACATCTGCAAAGTTTTAAATCTGGAAGTGCATCATGTATTTCTCTGAATCACTGAAATGAGTCAAACGAATCTCAAGCTGTTTCATGGTGACAAATTAAAAAATGTGTAAAAAAAAAAATTCATTCTTTGCGACTAGGTGCTAAATTTTGCTTTAAATTAAATCGACCCAATAACAGCGGAATTAGCAATTTGAGCGAAAAATTAATCATTGAACGAATCATTTAGGAGTCAATTAGCAAATAAGAGAAAAACAAATGCATGTTATAAGAAAATAAAAGTGTTTTACGTTTTCTTATAACATTCTCTTCATTTTCCTTGCATGCATGCTAGACTGTTGTTGGGTGCTCCTGAAACCAAAATATGATCCTTTTATAACCCATAATAGGGGCACTTTCATGTACTGTATTAGTAGTAATAGTATTTGTGAGCAACATAGAAACCTGCTATACCAATGGGTAATAATCGATAACCCTCATGGCCTTTTCTCAGGCAGCATCCTTCTTGTCTGCATTTTCGTGACAATTTTAGGTTTTTAGGGGAGAGTAAGATGTATAGGGTAACACTTCATTCTACTAACAGTAAGTTACTTTGCAACTACATGTCAACTAGCAGTCATTGGAGTATTAGTAGACTGTCTGCTTAATATCTTCTAACTCTTTTTTTTGATGGATCCTTAACATACAACATACTGACTATCAGAAACTTTGCAAGTATATGTCAACTTATTCTAGTGACCCTAAACCTACCCTAACAGTAGTTGCTTACAGTTAGTAGATTGTTTAAATGGACTATCGAAATAAAGTGTAACCATGTATAGTCTGGAGTTAAAAGAGTTTATAAAGCAGACCACTCAGCCTCTGTTTTTTATTGGAGAGAAATATATATATTTTCCTCATACACTCATATTTAATGTCCTAAATTGGCCTTCACATAGTTGCAGGGCACTGTTATCTAATGTAAATAAAATATTATTATTAATATTAGGTATATAATTTGACTGTCTGTAGTTTTGATTACATTGTTTAGTTTACTTTTTTTTTTTCTTTTCTTTTTTATGTAAGGCCAAGCAAACAGAAACACTTGTTCCCCTTTATGGTCATAAAAAGTGACTGCCTCAATAAAAGTTTTGAATAACTCTTTTCGAAATACTTCCTGGAATATGTATTTTTATAGATTTTTTTTCTTTGGTGGTTAAGACCCTCATAGCATTTTCCAGGTACCTCCCCAGCAAGCCAGCAATTTTGGATGAATTACTTGTAGATCTCACATCTAACAGTAATTTTCCAGTGGATCTAGACAGCACTTTTCTTCCTTTCGTTCAAACACAAATGCAGATTCCTTGTGCGAAAATCAAATATGTTTTCTTTACCTTTTGCTCCTCCAGAAGCTCAGACATTCTGGCATTCTTTGAGAGATGGTTCAATTACTGTGTGTTTGAAAGCCCAATTACTGGATGAATCAGTAGATTTCTCCAAACACAGTGCCGACGGAGACTTTATTCCTTAAGATTCCTTCAAGCCAAATAGGATCATAGGCTGTAACTGAACAACACAGGCAAATATTTGTTTTTTGTCTTGATTTGCACATTTATTACAGCAAAGAGTGTGAGAAAATGGTGTTTACTCCAGGCGTTATGCAGCAGTTAGCTTTCTCCCTCTCCCTACCCCGTCGCTCTCTCTGTTGATGCGCTGTCCTGTGGTTGTATATCCTTCACAGTGGTAGAGAATATGCGGTGTCACATTAGGGAGCAGCACACTCTTGTGTTGTCAAACATGGATCTCATCAAAAGCAGAAGAGAACCACAGCCCTGGGCCCAGCGGAGGGAAGATAAGGACAGAGATTTAAGAAGGGATTTGATGGATGAGAAAATGTTTGTCAGCTACTCATCTGCGTGTTTGATGTGCTGCAGACTTTGGACATGTCAAATCTCATCAAATCTCTTCCTAAAATACAAGTAACTAGTCTTTCTTTATAAATCTATTTGGTTTTCCAGCACTTGGTTTGTAGCTGTTTTGCATGAGTTTGTCCAAAATGTTCTGGAAATTGCCAGAAACATCTTTAAAGAATAGCTTTTGCGGTTTTATGAGCTGTTAAGTTAACTTCATTGAGCACCTAAAAGTGGTTATATAAGGATATGTTGGCTTTGAATATCAAGACCACCGGTGCTGGTGTTTATTTTGACATCCCAGCTGTGGTTTTGTTTGCAACACTCATCAATGTAAAATGAGACGCATCGTATGCTGGGCCAGCTGAGAACTGAGACTAAATAATTGGTCAATCTCACGAAAAAAGAAAAAAACAGAACCGGTGTTTCTTCATCCCAAAATTAAACACAAGGGGGAAAAATTATTTGTGTTCTTCATAAAAGTACTTTTTACCAATATCTCATTTATGCAATTGAAGGGAAACACTGTCTCATTACTTGTAGGGCCGGTTCCCCGAACAGGGTTTAAGACTAGTCCTAGATTAAAATAAATGTTAAGAGCTGTCTAAACTGGAAAAGGCTTGCAATGGGATATCTTAAAATACATCATTGCCATTGTTTGGTCTTAAAATGCTCACAGATAATGCATTTTTGTAAGACATGTTTCTTAAATGTCCTAAATTAGCAAAGGTCTAGTCCTGGCTTAATCTAATTCCTAACCGGGAAACCGGCCTGTAATGTTTAAGTTGTACTGCTTTAAGCTCCATTGAGAGTAATGGGAATTATAAAAATGGTAATTAATTAGTTATTCTAATTCTATTTTTTTTTTTCAGCACTGTAGTACTATAATTTTGTCTAGATGCAATGATTTTATTAAAACCTGCATATTCCATTCAAGTCTATTTGTGATAAAACTTGTTGCAAAGCAGCTTTACAGGAAATTAGGTTTCTACGATTAGGCAATTTTAGTTAGCAAAAATACACAATTTAATAAAAATATGCTGTACTGATAAGAGATTTTCTAAAGTTACTAATAGGCTTAAATAATAGGAGGAAGAAAACTGAATTTCTGATTAATGTGTCTGAGGAAGCTCCTGAAAGCTGCATCATATGTAGTTGTACAGTATATGTAGAACAGTTTTCTGAGTGTTTTTCCATGTCGACTCTAAGCTGTGTGTCTCCTCCATTGTCTCTTGTGAAGCTGTGCAGTGTATTTATAAACCTGGAGAAATCATTTCAAATAAAGGCAGAACATGTGTTTGAAATGTAAATGTAGAAATGCATTTACATTTCCCTATATTGTCCCTATTTGCTTTGAGGAGATGAGAAGCATTGTACTAAATGCGCATAAACATTCTCGCGGACGACAGCTTAATTTCTTCATTAGCCGATGTCTCTGATGCTGTGATGTGATTGGCTGTGTTTGTGTCTGCCTTGATTGGCAGCTCCCAATTGTGCTGCCATGACGACGAATAGAATAAACACCAGGCAGAAGGTTTGTCATAAAAGGGCTGCAGATGCACAAACATACAGAGACCCAGAGCAAGAGAGAGGACAGAAATCCAGCTTTAACCCTGAACTCCTGTGGAACCCACTGTGCAAACACTCATTCCTCCGTCTCCAGTGTGTTCTCCGTAATCTCTTTTTTTTATGCTTCCATTAGACGTATAAGGAACATCTCGGGCTGTGCTGTGTGTGTGAAGAGAGAGCAGAAGCTGTATCGTGGGGAATGTTCGCGGTCATATCCTCATATGTGTAATAACAGGATCATCTCTGGCACTTATGATCCGCATCAACCAGATTAGGCTTCAGCGTCGAAATCTGCATTCTGGGAATTACACACACACTCACTCACAAACACACACTGCTCCAACTAGTAATCCTGAGGGAAGCACTTGTTCAGCCTAAATTAGGCTTCCTTCTCTGTCTTCTTCCATTTTTCGAATCATTTTTTTCTACTTCGCCTTTATGTTCTAAGTGATCGTTTGCACCTGGTGTAAATCAAACTGGATGCACAGCTTGGCTATTTGCAACACAATAGTCTTCTAGAATGCAATAACTAATTGAAAAGAAAAACTTTTTTCTATTTTTCTTGCTCTTTTTAGGCATAGACATGCATATAAATATGCCTGCACATTGTTTTAAAAAAAAGTATTAAAAGAAATGAATACTATGTTAAGCAAGATATAACGTTGATTAAAATTGATTAAACCGTAAAGAAATGTATAATATCACAAAACATTTCTCGTTCAAATAGATGCTGTTCTTCTGAACATCCTTTTCATTAAAATTCAGCTTTGCTATCACAGGAATAAATTACATTTCAAATGTATGCAAATAAGGAAAATATTTAAAATTGTAATATAATTGTTCATAATGCATTTTAATAAATAAATGACAGCTATAACTGCTATTACACAATAATAAATTGTAGCCTTGGTGAAGCTCTTTTTAAAGAAAACTCTCTTTTAAAAATGTGGATGCAAATAGCATCTGCTTCATTCTTTGTCCCCAGCCTTGTTTTCAAAAATGGATTTATTTGGCATGTTTTCTTTTTACTTTACTACTTTTTTCTGCCACGGCTTTCTATCTTCAGTCTGACATGAGCAACAGATCTTACCCTGCTTAGAGGAGTCTGGCTGTGAGTCATCAGCACAAGATATTTTCAAGCCATTTTTTGCTCAAAAGCACTTGGTGGGATGGCGGAGTTCTAGTCAGACAGTCTCGCCGAAATTATGATGACACAGTTACTGTTGAGGGGAAAAATAAAATATTGATTGCTGCACATTTGACATCGACGACAACTAATAATACTCTGCACTGTTGGAAAGATGAAGTCATTCTTTTTGTGTCTATGCTGATGTATTCAAAGTGTCTAAAGATGCTTTTATCCAAAGCTTATATTATTATTGCAGGGACAAACCACCTAAAGCAATCTGGGTTGTTAGAGGAAAAAAAAAAATGCTTTGCTTTGAATGTGTCTCTATGCAGCAGTAGTTGTTGTTTTACTCCAGCTGTTGGCCAAAGTTGTCTCAGTTCAAAATATGAACTTTATGACAAGACCCCATTACATCATATCTCTTCTGACAATATTGAGTAAACAAATTCAGGTGTGTTTGTTCTTTGGGTATTTATTCTGTCTAAAATGTGTGTTCTCTATCTGTCTGTGTGTGTCAGTTCCCCTTTGCTAAGCTTGTGGACAGACTTTAACCCTTCAGAGTCTGTAGCATTCGTTGGGCTACAGAGGTGAATCTCACTAAAACCCATTAGCAAGACCATGGTTCATTAATGAGAAAAGAAAATAAAGCCTATTTTATAACTTTATGATTTTATGAAATGACTTTATGAAATTTTCTAATTTGCCCCTACAAATTCTCATTGGGGTGATGTTGAAAAAGTATCACTGTTGTAAAGAATATAGACATTATATTATATGCATTAATACAAAAAATACACATTACTTTAAAGTTTTGGGTTGGAAAGGTTTTAATGTGCATTTTATTCCTTTGATTGCAAAACATTATTACTTTAATCTTCAGTGTCATATGATATTCAGAAATTATTCTGCTGTGCTGATTTGGTGCTCGAGAAACATTTCTTACCAATGCCGAAAGCATTTCTGCTTCAAGATACTTTTGTGGAAACCATGAAAAAGCCTTTAATAAAAAAAAAATTCATATTATACAATCACAATTTAAGGCTTTATTTTCTTAGAAGTCTTACCAGAATTTATGAACAGTAATGCACATTTTATTTGCTAATTACATGCATGTTATTGAATTATTTAGATAATAATATTGATGTTATATAATTGTAGTATTTGTCTACTGAATATAATTAATTTCATTATGCAGAAATGCTTTAACTGTTATAATAACTGGAATTGCAATGAGTCTGAACACGCTATGCCAAGAGATTTTTGAAGATAAATAACGGTCTTCGATAGGCTATATTTTCATTATGTAACTGTAAGTAAAATTGTTTTTTCACACTGAATCAAAATGATAAAAAAAAATGCTCCTGACACGTTTTTTGTGTGATTCACCCACACAGTCTTTTTGTTTTTTTTATTCCCTAGAGCTGATTCTTTTTGTCCACCTGTGTGCTTTGCTTTGTCTCCCTTGTGGTTCATAATTTATTTTTCTCCTCTGTATGTCTCTGTCTCTTTTAGGTTTTTAAGGTGAAGGCTGTCCAGCTGGCAGAAAAGCTGCTTCCTGCCTTCAACACCCCCACAGGCATCCCTTGGGCCATGGTCAATCTGAAGAGGTATGTTACATACACACCTTCCCTTTCACGCCTTCATCCTTTCAGTTTTTTTTTTTTTTTTTTCCCTCTTCGCTTCTTTTTCACATGCTGTCTGTCCTCCCCTCATTGTCCTGATGGGGGCTGCCACATAATAGAAGGCTGTTAGACCTTGTGCGTCTATGAAAATCCCTGTGGCTTTCTTCCTGTTTAACTCGACTTTCCACATAATTTCATTAGAATGAAATGAAAATTGCACAATTAATCTGCAGAGCGCATTGTGAATGTACATTAAGGTTTTTTTGTGTTTGAGGATGGAGGAGGGTCAAATCCAGCCTGACACTGCTTTTGTGAATTAATTGGGTGTTTAGGAGAAATTGCTCGGGAACAGACGAGACCACCGCATTTTGGGTGTCTTTAATCCTGAGGGAAAGAACGACGCTGTGTTTTATTAATCCCTATTCATTTAGAGCAGCCTTTCGTAGTCTGCACACACACTGTGGATACATTCTGCATGGAAATGAGAAGTAGTAGAGCACAGGATATTGGACCTGACGGAGGAATGATGGGCGGCAGTGAATCCGTTTGAAGCGAGAAGGAACTGTTTGACTTAAATGAGCTTGCAGTAATTCTTCATTGTCTATGCACTGCAAACGTATAAAGGTGGGTGTTTGCTTTCAGTTAGCAAGGAACATACTATATGTCACGGGTGTTTCCTTCTGTCTGTTTCAGTGGAGTGGGACGTAACTGGGGCTGGGCGTCAGCAGGAAGCAGTATTCTGGCTGAGTTCGGGACGCTGCATATGGAGTTTGTGCACCTGACATATCTGACTGGTAACCCTGCCTACTATCAAAAGGTACGCTTGGGTGCATGAGTGTTGTGTGACTGTTGGCCCTCGTGTTTTTGTTCTGTTGTGAACTCTGTTTGTGTTGTCTTTTAGGTGATGCACATACGGAAGCTGCTGGCTAAGATGGACAGACCCAACGGGCTTTACCCCAACTACCTGAACCCACGCACAGGACGCTGGGGCCAGCGTGAGTACCTCCCACTAACATCCTCTGTGCTACACAAGCAGCTCTCACTTTCCACTTTTCTACAAAAGGCATTTTGTGAATTCTCACACTGAATGAAATAAAGAGGGTTACAGACACCCACAACATGAACTTGATGCTGTGAAAGATATAAAAAAAAAGATTGCACACAACAGTTGGGTGAAATGATGCTTTATAAGAAGTATTTGCTGTTAGTGTTTCATAGCTCTGAATAAAATAGAATTTTCTCTGGACTCTGTCCACCACCTTTTTTTTTCTCGCACTGCTTTATCCACGAGTTTGAAAGATATTGTAAGTTGTTAATAAATGTAACATAGTGACAATGTGGTAATCTGAAACTCACTCAGTCGGCTCAGCAGGCCTTTGTTATTTTTGAGCCCTGTTTTGTTATTCTTATTGCTGCATTAATCATAAGAGATTCGGATCAAATGGAGGACCAAAATACCACTCTGTGAAGCTTGTTTATAGACACGGATGATTTTCATAATCCCTCTACCAGGATTTTATTATTCTATAAATGTGAATGACGACAATGGCAGCTTATCCTCATCTCACTGATCAACAAGCTTTAATAAAGATGGGATGTGAGGACGTTTCTTTCTTAATGTGTAATTAGTAATTATCTGTAGTGAAAACACTCCACTGTGTTTTAACCAACTCTTAATTACTGAGAGAGATGAGGGTTTAATTAGTGCCCTGCATCTAAGGGCTAAACCTGATCAACCCACTGCAAGCAAATGCTCTCTCATACACAAACACACACACACACACACACACACACAGACTAAATTCCAGTAAAGTGTGATGGTGTGTATGTGTGTGTCCAAAGGGGTAAAATGTAATTAAGGTGCACTAGAGATCTATTTTCTAAATGAAAACTCTGTGAGTGACAGGTTGTTGCAGCAGAGTATTATTCCCTCTCCCATACTGCATCTGCCCTGTGGACCCTTAAAGGGACAGGTCCCAAAAAAAAAAAAAATTCATTATTATTTTTTATCCCTTATTTAATTTCAAATGACTTCCTGTCCTGTGTGGAACACAAAGAAAGTTTTTCAATACAGTTCATGTGAATGGGGATCATGTATCACAAGCACCTTGTGTTAAACATCTTCTATTGTGTTCCATGCAAGTAGGATGGGTGAGTAAATGATGACTCATTCGTTTCTGTGTGAACTACCACTTTAAAGTTCTCTCTCCACGTCTCTACAGCATCACCTCCAGGGGCCTTTAGATTTTAGATCCACATCTCCTCCTCAGCCCTTCATTCTCTGTCCATGACCTGTCCGCTTGCTGTCGGCCAAGCCTCTCTGTAGAGATTTCCTGCCAGGATCTTTGATTGTTACTCAAATCCACCCTGTTGTTTTTTTATTCAAAGACTTTGAGTGCATTTACTTTTCAGCGGGAGGCCTTTAGGGAGTTGTTTTTGATTGGCAGAAGTGAAAATCCAGACGTTCGATGACTGGCAGCAGTGCCAGAAGAGGCTGTGAAATAAAGGCCCAGACATTTTATAGGAGTCTGAATAGGATCTGAATAGGAGTTTATGAGTCTGAAATGTCTCTGCTTCAATCAACCTTTCTACTGCCACAATTTATCTTTTTCCTTTGTCTCAATTTTGGCTGTCAATTTTTATTTCATCAGCGTTAACTTAATTAGTTATAAAGAATATGTAAAAGTTTAATGATTAAAATATCTTAGTGCGGTATTACACAAGTGCTTATTTTGTCCAGAATATCACAAGTATAATGTGATGTGATAACAGTTCAGTAAATAAGAAGTTGATATTGTTTTATGCTTTAAATCACAGGTGTCAAATTCAATTCCTGGAGGGCCGGAGCCCTGCAGAGTTTTGTTCTAACCCTGCTCCAAAACACATACTATGCAGTTGTCAATTAAGCCTGAAGGACCTGATTAGTTGGATCAGGTGTGTTTAATTACGGTTGCATCTAAACTGTGCAGGGCTCTGGTCCTCCAGGAATTGAATTTGACACCCCTGCTTTAAACAATGTTATGTTATTGCTAAATTTAGCAAAATATTTAGGAGAATTGTTGTGTGTCTTCGAGTGACATAGCAGTTTTTTACACAATTTAAACAAATCGTGTAAATCAATGATTCAAAGGCCCATTCATAAACACCCCGTTTACTTCATTCCTGAATAAATCAGCTGTTTAAACAAATCAAATGAATTACATTTACTGTCACCTGCTGGCAGATCTAGTTTCTTATTTAGAGTATCATTTAATTTATTATAATAATAATAATAATAATAGTTTACCCAAAAATGTTTAATTCTCTCATGTCATTTCAAACCTTTCTAAAAGGTATTTCCAAAGACTATATAATACCCATTAATGGACTTTTGGAAAAAGAACTGTTGGTAATAAAGCTGTTTTGGTTACCAATGACTTTCATTTTATGAACAAACAAATAAAGATGTTTCTCAAATTATCTTCTTTTATGTTCCATAGTTTTATGTTGGGTTGTTTGTTGAGTCAAATATATAAAGCTATAATTTGTAATGCCTGATTTAGACTTTCTCATTTTACATAAAAAATATCGATTCGAATTATCTTTTGTGGGTACACATTCCAATTTATTTTCAGATTAATTAATTTAAAACTCATGTAATTACATTACAGATTATAATCGACTGACAACTCTAATTTATGATTTCTGCCAACTTTCTTTCTATACTGCTCTGTGCACACATTCGTCTCTTTCTTTGTATCTTTTTTCTCCATTCCTTGTGCTGTCTCTGAGCAGCTTGTTTTCCTCTCCGTTGTTTTCAACCTGTCAAGATTCTCACACTGTCAAGAGCCACACACTCTCTCTGAACTATTTCTTCTTGTACATTTTTCTAGCTCTTTCCAGGTTTAGTTATTAGTATTGTGTGCAAAGCCAAAAATCTTAACCTAACTCATCCTGCACTGTTTGCCCTTGGGGCATATACAATACATACAGTATCTATGAAGTGTTAAGGAAAAGTGTAATATTGCTTTCAAGCAATCTCCTTTGCCTAGAATGAAAGAGAACTCAAGTTTCAATTTATGGAGGCATCTGAGCCATATCTGGGGACAAGAATATCATAGAGACCTGGGCTCTTTTGAATTGACACTGTAAACAATCCCTTTGCAACCACATGGAAACATTTGGGGAATTACCTGCAGCATTGCTTTAGTGCTGACAATTTCTTCAGAAAATGTAAGCAGTTTTTCTCTCTATATTCCAAAATGCCCCGCCTCTTGGAGCAGGACGGACTAGTAAGAGTTACTTACAATTGGCCTGTGATTGGACGTCTCAGCCTCTCTCACACATTCTCTTCAGTTTTTTTTTCCCTCTCCTGTTGAATAATTCATTTCAGCTTCTACGTCTTGCCTCTACCAGGTCAGTCCCTCACATCCATTAGCATAAAATACATCTTTTACTTTATCTCTGTGTCTCTGTAAAGGATCTCTCGTAAAGTGCTTCAGCCTCCTGCCTCGTTGCTGCTTCATTGATTTCTTTTAGCTCTCACTCTGATTTTCAAACCAGTTATTGCAGATGCAATTTTTAGCCGTGTCACTTGCATGTTCACACCTTTCTTGTGTAAAACATCACCTCTGAATCTGTTCTCCACCCCCAGTCTCTTCTAAAGACCTTCCATAATAGCTTTTGGCAGTTCATCTCCTGAACGTTTGCCCTGCAAGCTCTCTCTCTCTCAGCAGGCTGAATGCAGTACAGCTTGCTAACCTTGGCAGATATGAGCTGTGACAGTGCTAATGGGCTCCTCCCTCGCTCCTCTATGAGACTATATACAGCAAGTGTACAGTATACACTCCTCTGCCTCCCACATACTTCACACTTCCTGTTCTCCTTTGGAGATTGTGTGTCCTGTCTGCTTTCAAAATGGGTTAACATGTTTCCATGTTAATCTTGACACTCAGAGAGAGAGGGAGAGAGAGAATGTATGGATAGATGAACAGGTGTAACAGATAGATGGACAGGCAGACATAGAATGAATATAGACATACAGGTAAACTAAATATTAGATGTATAAAGATGGATAGATGGACATGCAGACATCATATGTTTACATACATAGAATATATAACAGACAGATCGATTGGCTGCATGGATGAGCAGACGTATGTTATGGACAGAATGATATAGGCATGTAACTTGGCCAGATGGATGAATAGATAAAAAGACAGACCATCAAAGAAACTGCCCTCTTGAGCACTATAATTCAATATCGGCTAATCACGAAGCCATGGCTCTGACCAAGTGCCTATTTTTTAATATTCTGTTTCTGTCTATGTTCAATACCTTCAATATTTCATTCTTAATTTCTACAGCTCCCTCAAACAAGTCAACACAGATTGTTTACATGTTCTGTTGTAGGTTCCCATTACGAGCCATTACCGGCACAAATGACTCCCAGCCTGTCAAACACTCACACTTTACACACACTCACTCTGCAGAGTCATTAGCTGTGTCAAAGTGGAACACACACTCAATGGCTGTGTTTATAAGTGATTAGGTGTGTGCTGGTGTGTGTCCGCACTGAATAAATGCCAGCGAAAACATGCTCACTTGTGCATTTTTATTGTAATGAGGGTCGGTGTCAAGCCTGAATACACTTTTATGACAGCATTCAGGCAAATTAAAAGACTGAGCTATGAATAGAGGAACCAAAAGAATCATAGCAGGATTTTCTTTGCTCCAGTTGAATGCATGTTCACAACGTTTGGAATTTAGATGTATCTAATTAGGCAAAAAAAGAAATCTAAACTCACTTTACTCCAAGTTTAATAACAGTTTTTTTTGTCCTTACCATCAGCAACAGACATTCATTAAGCTTAACCTTGTGTCTTTTTCAGATCACACCTCAGTAGGGGGGTTGGGTGATAGTTTCTATGAATACCTGTTGAAGGCCTGGCTAATGTCTGATAAAACGGACACAGAGGCACGCAAGACGTATGATGATGCCATCGAGGTGAGGGCTGCTGGCTGCAATGGCAATTTGTGTGTTGCATCAGTTTCTCTCTGTTCATTCTCTTTCTTTTCTCTTTCTACAGGCTATCGAGCGCCACCTCATCCGCAAGTCCAACGGTGGTCTTACATTCATCGGAGAGTGGAAAAACGGCCACTTGGAGCGCAAGATGGGTCACCTGACTTGCTTTGCTGGCGGAATGTTTGCCCTGGGGGCTGATGGGTCGCCAGATGATAAAGCTGGACACTATCTGCAGCTCGGAGCAGAGATCGCACACACCTGCCATGAAAGCTACGATCGCACTGGTTAGTGAATGTGTGAGGGGGCAAGAGAGAGGAAGGCTATAAAAAACACACACACACACACACACACACAAGATCTTCGGATTCAAATCTAATTTGTAGCTTTGTTTTGTTGCCATGGTAACACTACAGGTTATTTTCAGAGTATGGCATTTCTATTTCACACAGCTTGACTGAAAGACATTGATGGATTGCAGCTCAGTCACAAGAAGCTCTCAGACAGATAGTTTCACGTTTATAGCACCACGAGAGGCGAAGGTTCAACTAATAGTACTAAACACACAAACTTTTTATTGTTTGCAGTGCTAAAGCTCGGTCCAGAGGCCTTTAAGTTCGACAGTGGGCTGGAGGCAGTGGCTGTGAGACAGAACGAGAAATACTACATCCTGAGGCCTGAGGTCATCGAGACGTACTGGTACATGTGGAGATTTACCCATGACCCCAAATACAGGCAGTGGGGTTGGGAAGCAGCACAGGTCAGCATGTCTTTCAATTGATAAAGATATATACAGTACACACACACAAATCAATCTATCTATATGATGTATATGGAGGGTTTAAATTGGGATGTAGCAACCCAGGGACATTGACGCTTCATTAACGCCAGACAAGTAAAACATCCATAACCAAAAATAACTATGCAAACACCAAAAAAAAAAACAAGTATTATATGATTTTTATTACATTTAGAGTAAGTGGTGACTAGTGGATATAGCTACTGTATTTAATGCATCTATTGAAGGTATAAAGTTGAGCTGCTGAGGCGAGGCTCACATAGCCTCACCAGGAGTAATCAAATGGAAAGTTTTTAGATTTTAAATACAGTTAGTTAGGCAACCTCACACAACTTTTTTACCATCTATTAAAAATATATATATTAAAGAGTCTCATAATATCATTTAAAGCATTTGTATTTTTCACTGTAAATGATTTATTTTGATAATGTATAGATCATATAGATAATAGATCACATTATTATAGGCTAATTGAAATTATAGATCAAATGTAAGAATTTGAAATTAAAGATGAAGCATTAATGAGATCATGGAAAATGCCTTTAAAGGAGTCATACAAAGCCAATGTTCCACAAGCTAATATGATCCTTAATGGAAAGTTTATAATATAGTTTGTTTTAAAATTTCTCAAAGATAGTGTTAAAAAAACGCTAATTTTACCCTGTCAAAAACAGCTCTTTTGAAATCACTCTGTTCTGTGTACTTCCCCTTTAAATCTT
>JAUCMS010000153.1:11180818-11220186 GCA_032357445.1 Enteromius radiatus | reverse complement strand
ATATGTTTACGGAAGCCTTTCAACAAGGATGTCTGCCACTCTCATTAAGAAGTGCTCTGATTACTCTTATTCTAAAATCTAATTTATTTCTGTGGTGGAAAAGCTCAATTTTCAGCAGCCATTACTCCAGTCTTCAGTGTCACGTGATGATCATGTCACAGAAATCATTCTAATATGCTGATTTGCTTCTAAAGAAAAATTTCTAATTGTTATCAATGCTGAAAACATGTATTAATGTCTTTCACACACACAAAAAAAGCTCTTACTAACCCCAGACTTTTTTCCACATTTTCTGCAGGCTATAGATAAATACTGCAGAGTAAGCGGAGGATTCTCCGGTGTTAAAGATGTCTACTCCTCCAACCCCACCTACGATGACGTCCAGCAAAGCTTCTTCCTGGCTGAAACGCTCAAGTAAAAATCATTTCATTTAACAATAAAAAGCTGAAGCTGTGTTGCTATATAGTATCACAAATTGTTTGTTCATTGAGCTAGTGCAAGTTATTATTTTCTATTAACATAAAAAATGGTCAAGGTAACTATGCGGCACAAGGCTAGCGCGGTGAAAAGCAGTGACAATTAGCTAAACAAAGTAGGATTTGCAAAGGAAATAGGAGTGGAAAGAGCCGGTCGTTACTGCCACCTGCTGGTTTCACTAAAACAAGGCTGTTTCTGATCGCCAAATATGTTTGAAACATATGCGTGACCCAGTTTGCTATGAGCTTTCAAGTTAATTGTATGATCCTCATGTGTGTGTTTCTGTAGGTATCTCTATCTACTTTTCTCCAGCGATGAGCTGCTGCCTCTTGAGAACTGGGTGTTCAACACGGAGGCCCATCCTTTGCCCGTCCTGCACCTGGGCAATATCACCCTGCCTGGCAGCGAGACTCAGCGGTAGAGCGGACTCACCGGGGGGGCGCTCTCCCCCCTCGCTCGCCCCTTTTTAAACGCCTCCCTCCTTGTGAAAGACAGCAGCTGCCAGCTCAAAGGAGAGGAGAGAACTGTACCCACCAACCACTGTCTCCTCCTGGACTGTGAATCATGGGACTGCAGTGAACGGAGCGGACCGGAATAGACCCAACTCTCTTTATCTATGTCTCTCTTGTATATTCTCTGAAGGACAGGCTTCAGGATTGCTCATGTGTGTCTCTCTCTTGTGGCCGCTGGTCTGACACACTGTACACACTTTAGTGGACTAAAAGACCTTCTGAAATGGATGTGCGTTTCTCACTGGGGAAGGATTTTTTTCTTGTTTTTTGCCCCCCCTCTCTCTGTCAAATGCGGCACTACATCAAAATGATGGAAAAATGTTTTTTTGGGCCAGACCGCCTTCGGAGATGGCAGATGTTGGATGTGACCTCCTGGGAATTATTTCTCCAGCTGAGGCTGAATTTAGACCAGAGGCACCAGGAATGTTCTGTTCTCCTTAATATCTCTTCAGACGGTCTCTCCGATGTCTCTTTGTTAAGGTTGGCAGGTAAAAAGGGACACATGCTGCTATCGAACAGCTGCTGCCTGTGACACAGTCACCACCGTCATTCCAGAAACCTGCTCTTTCTGCATCTTTCCATTCTCATCTTTTTTTTTCCCCTTTCATCCATTGTGAATCCTAGACTGTCATTCATACTGCAAAGGATGGGTTTTGCATTACAATGAATCAACACTTGAAGTAACTGTGACTTGCAGAGAGAAGTCAGAGTGCTGTAGATGCTAATGCTCATGGCAGTCACCATTTGTTTTCATTTGTCGATGGTGCCGCTCCGTTAGATCAGACCAGATTCTTTCAACAGCCAAGATTTACCACTAATCGTAGCCAACGAGGTAGAGATTTATATATATATATGGGGTTTAGAGTTTATAAATACACTGTGTGCCCTTTACAAGAAACCCAGACGAAATAAAACACACACACACAAAAAAAGGAAAACAGCGCAAGGACTTTAAATGCAGCTGCATAACAACTAAGTCCATGATGTATGATGCTGGGAATACTTCTGAATACTTTTTGTAATTTCAGTTTCTGGATGTGTTTTTGTTATTCGAATGCATATCTCTGAATATTTCATGTGAGTTTTAACACAAGTTATTCGGTCTTGGGTCGTAAACACCCTGAACATGTTTTCTGAAACACGGTGGTGGCACACAGATTTCTGATATCAGATGATTAAACACAATCTGCAGCCAATCATATTGAAGTAATTGTTTTTTATTTATTTATTTGTTTGGCTTAATTGACCTTTAATGAACAGTCTGTTTGGAAGATATGCTCAGCCTTATGCTCTCAGACTCATTTTTGTCTGTTTGCTTTTTTATCTTCAAGTGTGTAAAATGGCACATCCACAGAAGATTTCATGTAGTCGACAAGCTAATTATTTTCTCATCTAATGAAGAAACTTCTTCTTTCAGAAAGACTCAAGCACCGTTGATGGGATGTTGGTTGTCATCGATCATCGATTATCTTTATATGCAGTCATTTATAAGCTCTTATCTGAGAGAGACGTGTCCTCTCCTCCCCTCTAGATGGCAGCAGTGGTGTCCGGCTGCTCCTGTATGTGTCATTTCTTTTCTTTTCTCCCAGTAACATGACTTTGACTTTAATGGTGAGTGAAGCCCAGGCCAACACTCTTCCCTGTTGTTGCTGGGTGGGTTTTGACAAAGGTGTGTTCTGTATTTGTATTTTTACTGAACAAAAAAAAAAAAACAATTGTAAATATGTTTAAAATGGCACACAAATTCAATAAAGACGTTACAAAAAGTGAACGGGATAAAACAAAACAAGCTTTTACTGTCAGGTATTTTCTTACTAATTTATACAGAAGACTTGCAGTGGATTTCATAGTTTGGTTACGTTACCACAGTCACGAGTTACCTAGATATCAGAGTTAAGGAATTTCAAGATATAATAAAAATGTGCTCTTAAATTTCAGGGAAAAAAAACATAGTTGTTTCTGTAGTCAATATAATTTCTTGTTTATGTGCACATAGGGGTCAAAGAGCTGAATCCTTAAATAAGCCACATGCATGTTAAAATATATTCACTATTGCAGCAAAATTTTTCCTCACTGATAAATGTTTCTTAAGCAACATATTAGAATGATTTTAGAAATATCACGTGGCACTGAAGACTGGAGTACTGACTGCTGAAAATGTGCCGTTACAGGAATAAATTGAATTTTTGAAATGCATTCAATAAAATATTTTTTAAATAAAAGTAATATTTCTGATAATACTAAAATGTATTAAAACAACCTTTGAAAGCATGAAAGCCTTACAGTCTCACATACAGCTTATTACATTGTTATATTGATGTTTGGCATATGGAAATTTACTCCTGGTCTCTTAAAATACATATTTTAACATTTTTATCAACAATCATGAATGAGTGAAAACATCCTGGAAAGTGGCTGGTCTAAAGCGTTGGTGACCTTGTGCATTTGTTTTTAGCTCAGCCTATATATTACAATAGATGGAATCTAGCTACAGCATGGACATTTCAATGATTTCAGTATAATATTAATGATAGAGGCTTTATCTGTTTGCTTTAAGGCCTTCATGCTGCTTTGCTCTTGCCAGCACACATTGATATTATAGGTCATGGTGAACTGGTCCTGGCACATTACCCCTGTTGTCAGTTTCTACGTCATCACCATTGCAAACAGTATTTCACACATTGGGCTTGTTATTCTCTCTCTTTAGCAGCAGCAGATTTGAGGGCAAAAATAAGGGAAGTCCTTTTTCCTTTTAAGTCGTCTTCTGTCATTGAGCTGTCTGGACTGACCACAGTGTCACAGGACAGATGGCATAGATGGCAAAATCTGGGGGCAGAGGTCATAAGCCGGGTGTTATTTGCCCTCTTTAAACAACCCTAGTGACACAATGTGACCCTGCTGTATCATCTGCTGAACAGATGAAGGATTTCTCCTTCCACACATCCAGACAGGTCCAAAACTCTGAGACCACTAGTGGAAATACATTTTTCTAATTGAATGAAAAAAGTTTGCATGAACTTCATAAGTGCAAAATCTGATGATCATGTTCTCCGGCATGATCATAAGAATAATCCAAAGAGTAACTTTGGGTCTGGGAGAACTTGGGCTACAAACTCAGCTGCTGCTCAGGGGAAAGCAGTGAGTGATAAGCTAGAGAAACTGGCAAGTTGCAAGTTTGTGGAGCAAAAAAGGCACCAAGGTCACTGTGAACCAGGTAGGTCAGTTGGCAGCTTCTACTAACGATTACACACACAGAAAAGGTGTACTGAGAGCTCCAATGAAAGGTTTATCTTTCAGATGAGCATAAGGAGCAACTGCATGTCATATTTCTTTTTTTTCCTTTTAATCTGTTTATTGAACTTTCACAATATTAAATGCATTCATTTGCTGTAATATGCAGTACTCTTAGCTTTATATACCCCTAATTAAAAAATTAAGAATGGTTTGTCTATTTTTTCATTCAAAGAAATGGTAAAGGCCATTTTCAGTCTTATTACATTTTCATATATTTTTAATTTAAGTAACATTTAAAAATGAATGTCATGTCAACAAGGAAATAGAACAGTTCTGTTGTAATTTCCTCGTATTTAAAATTCCAAACCTATATGACTTTTTTTTTTCTTTGGAAATGTCAGTCTTTTTTTTTCCTCTATACATAATTAGTTAACATTCTTCAGAATATATTTTGTGTTCTGCTGAAAGAAATGAAGTCATACAGGTTTGGAGTGATTAAATGAGGACTGACAGATGAGTTTGTCTAACAGTTGAAAGCCAGTGCTCCGTCCCTTTGATATTAGCCAGGCCCTTCTCCTGAGGACGTATGAAACCCTCTGCATTGTGTTTTTGTTTTTCAGGAGCTCTGAATTTTAATCAATAGATCCCGGAGGGTTGCTGATGTCACGGGAAGGAGAGGATTATGAATGTCACCGTACTGATAGACAGGGGGAAAAAAACAATTGCATGGACGTCCGCAAATGTAGTGGAGTGTTTAATGTGTTAATGGCCTGTATGTGCGTGTGCGCGCATCCTTCAGTGTGTTTAATGTGTTAATGGCTGCCGGTTAACCATCCGTAGCTTGGACAGTGAGTCATTTCCACTTGGCGTTGAGCCCAGCTGCAGCAGGTGGCATTGCCGCTCCTCACAAACTAAATGGCATTCACCTTTGAACAAAAAACTGCTTAATTTCTACTCGATTCAGAGCTCATCTGTGAAGCTTATTTATTCTATTAAATCCATCTGAGAAAGAAAATACTTGCTTAGGCTCATAAGACTTCATGTATTGTTAGATATTTCTCAACTTGACTGATGATGAAAGAACTCTTGGTTTTGACGTTCAGTGTGTTCTCATAACCCAACAATAGAATGACAGATCATGGTTCAGGTTGGCAAAAATTAAACTTCAGGATTAAATGTATTAAACTATTAATTAGTCTTTGGTGTGAGAATCATATATATATATATATATATATGATTATATATATCATATCTGTATATGTCATCAAAGAATCTCTCTTTTTCTCTTGTACTTATGACCTACGCCCTTTTTAAGTCATTAAGCTGTCAAAAAAATCAAACTAAGAAAAGGTTTACTAACCAGTTTGGCAGTAATAACCTAGACATGTTTAACTTTGTACATATACTCTACATATCATGTAAATCACTTACATTTTCATCTGTAACACATCTTTCATGCTCATTTTAATATGTAAACACATCATCTCATTTGGAGGAGCCTCATACATAATTATGGATGCAAATAATACAACATACAAGCTTAGATAAGATAAACCTTCAATCAAAAGTGTTTTCCCCTATAACAAACTTTAGTGTTAATTTCTGTGTATGAATCAACGTGGGAAAAATGCTCCCGTTGTAAATGTCAGTGACGTTTTTCTTATCTCATATAATTATCTGCACCTCCTAACCATTGACGTCATGTTAGATTAACACAAAACTGTCAGGACAGTCCCTCAGATCCAGTTTCTAATTCTCTCTCTGTTCTGATCTCATTCTCCCTTTTTGCTTTTCTAGATCATTCACAAATTCATTGTCGTTCAGACCTAGCACACAAACTGGAGTTTCCTCACATGCAACTGAGCAATTATTTCCTGTTTCGCTTTCTCATGTAATCTATACTCACATTATTGCTAAGAAGAGATTCAGAAGGAAGCCAACGAACTGGAATATCCCTCCCTCATATTTCCACTGGAGGCTGCACATGGTCTGTTGATTTACTCGGCAGCGTCAGTGCTGATAGTGCTGCTTTCCTGTAGGGTTTCCCCAGTTGTGCTTTAATACCCACTTGGTTTACTCCCACAAACTCACTGTCCACAGTTTCACTGACACCAATGCAGTTCTTTCTGTATGGCCCACTCAGTGTCTAAATATATGTATGATTATTTGAGTTTCTTGTAGATCCAGTTTTTCAAATCAAATACTATTAATTAGTGTTTTTCTCACAGTTACGAAAGACACTGCCTACAAAAGAGCATTAGTGTGGAAGGTATGTTTGTGAGAGCAACAATAGTAAATCTATGATCAGAAAGATTTTAGAAGATGTTCTCACAATATTAAAGGCTCTTGAATTGTTTTGCTTGTACTTTGCAGATGTAGACCTACTGATTTGAATAGTTATGTGTGAGGATATGCCTTAAGCCTATGTAAAATTATATATGTGAATATTTCACAGTATAACCTGCCTGCCTGACTACATTCTTGAATATTTCAATACTTCAACATATAGTGAAAAAGAAAGCTAGTTCCAGCACAATTTCAGGAGAAAAGCACAAATGCCTTTAAGTTACAACACATATCTCTTCCTCCTAGTCCACAAATTTGGTATTTCATTAAATACAAAATATAAGCCTATATTTTGTTTTAATGTGTAGCCTAATCATAATTAAGCACTGGCTAATTATTTAATCTGTATAACGTGAATTGTATAATTTCCATACTGACAACAATAAAAAGAGCCTTAGCTTTAAATATTTTTAACTAATAGCCTAGCTTACTTTATGCACCTTAAAAAGTGAAACACAGAGAGGTAACCTCTAGTTACAAAATGTGTTCTATTTAGTTAACTTATAACCTGCTTTAGCTACTCTTCAAAAGCCGGATGTCAAAATCGACAAGTGCCTGTGGTCGCCTGGCAACACAAAAACCTCTTCAGCCAATCACAGGCTTCGCCGCCTGGCGCATTGATACCAGCGAATAGAAAGCTATATGTTTTTGAATTCCAAATAGAGCCTTCGTCCATAGATGCCTTGTATTGCAGAGCTTTAGCATGGGAGCAATGGTAAGTAACACAGAGAGGTAACCCTAAACCTCTAGTTACAAAATGTGTTCTATTTAATTTACTTATAACCTGATTTAGCTACTCTTCAAAAGCCGGATGTCAAAATCGACAAGTGCCTGTGGTCGCCTGGCAACACAAAAACTTCTTCAGCCAATCACAGGCTTCGCCTCAGTGTTGCCAACTTAGCGACTTTGTCGCAAGATTTAGCAACTTTTCAGACCCCAATTTTTTCCAAAAATAGCGACTTCTTGGACAAACCTCAGCGAGCCTCTGGTAGTGTTGCGCGAGTATGAGCACTTGTTTTCCAAGCGCTCGCACACCTCTCTCTGAATCTGTTCTGTTCAGCGAGAGACTGAAAGGAGCAGGGCTTTCAGTTAAAATATGTATTATGTTGCTTCTATCTCTATTTTACATGCAAATATAGCCAAAATCACAGCATAGCCATTGTCTATATTTTATGTGTATTATAAATCAGGATATTAATCCAGATTAACATCTTGTAGAGTTAGTAGGCCTAATAATGGGGTGCATTTCAGTCACTATTTCATGTTTTTCTGACAACAGAAACCATTAAATATATCAATGGAAACAGTTATATTGAGAATTTGGCTGCATTAAAATACATTATGTGGCTACAGAGAAGCAAGATAACACTGCCACTAACGTAATGAATATGTAAATTGACGTATGAGGTCATCTAGTGACTTTTCAAGCTGGATTTAGCTACTTTCGAATGTAGTTGGCAACACTGCTTCGCCTGGCGCATTGATACCAGCGAATAGAACGCTGTATGTTTTTGAATTCCATATAGAGCCTTTGTCCATAGATGCCTTGTATTGCAGAACTTTAGCATGGGAGCAATGGTAAGTAAAATATATACAGTTTATTTGTGATTTAACTTGTTAAATAAAACAAAATATTTGTTTGTGCTGTGTGTGTTAATGGCTAAGGTTCAGAAAATAGTGCGCAGTAGAGGTGCGGACACCAGGTTGTTTAGTAGGCAGTTATAAGAGAGAGCGCATGTGTGTATGCTCTTCAGATTTGAAGCTCTTGCGTTTGCTTACTGAACGGATGGATGGAGGTCCTGGTGCGAAACCTTATTTGACACGCTCTACTTTGTGCCGACCACGTTGCTGAGCACTTCAGGTGGATTTACTGAGAACAGTAGGTGGATATAATTCATATTTAAAACTTGATACAAACGGGTTGGATCTGTGTGTTTCGGATGCAATCGGACGATTCACTTTAAAGTTTGCCCTTCGGAGTAAATGCAGACATAGTATTCGGTTTGTTTGGTTTGAACGCTGATCTCGCTCAGTTTGTGGCTCTTTTGGTTTTTCACGTGCGCCGTTTCAAACGATTGTTTTTCTTTTTTATTTATTAATCCATTAAAGAACTGTTTGGATTTTTTTTCAACCAAATGTATTGTCTTTGGAACATTGTACGCATGTTTCTATGTACTTACATTGGCTTTTGTTAAAATACAATTGAGGTTGTCGAAAGTTTGCGTGCTGATCGTCATGTATCTTTTAAACCCTGATGTGAAATTCTAGCTCAATTTGGAAACAAACTAAACCGATTCCTGCTGGAGTTTTCTCGCTTTATTCCAACACAAAAAAGGTAGAAATCAGTAAAAAAAAAAAAATGTTTATCGTTTATCATTTATCAAGCACTCCTAATCTTGTTGTTTACTTGAAATTCTTCCTCTGATTGTTTTAAAATGATCATGGAAAACCTGTACGCACTGTACCTGTACACATTTTACGTTTTATATTAATGGTATTCTGACAAATTTAAGCACTTTGGTTTTGACACTTTTAAGTGAATCATTAGTGTGCGTGGTTGATCATTGTTGTTGTTTTTTTGGGGGGGGGAATGTGGAATTAGTTGAAGTGTCTCTCAGTACAGATACTTAAACATCTGTTTAAAGTGAAATTGTCGTCCTGGAAAGCCTGCAAATCATTGTTAGCTTGTTATGAGAGAGTGGGGAACCTGTTACACTGTATATATAATGCTGTTTAATTACTTTTGTTTTATATCAGTGTAGGGTCATTATTTAACAAAACAAAATTATTATTATTATGTTTTTTTTTTTAAATGAGATGTTTAAATATTTCTTTTTGAGTCAGTGAAATTGTTCTTACACTTATTTTATCCCAGGAAACTGTATAGACGGCAGACATGGCCTCAGCCTCATCCAGCAGTGAAAGTGAGTCGCAAAGCGTGCTTACCTGGGAGCAAGTGAGCCGCTTGAACGATGTGCTGACAGAGGCCGTGCCAGTTCACGGACGAGGCAACTTTCCCACCTTGGAGGTCCGTCTGAAGGATATCGTAAAGATGGTTAGGAACCGTCTGGAGTTAAGGGGCATTATGGTCAAAGATGTCCGCCTGAATGGCTCTACCGCCAGCCATGTGCTGGAAAAGGACATTGGCTGGAGCTACAAAGACCTGGATATCATTTTCAGGGTAGAGCTTCCTCGGGAAGAGGAGTTCCAGCTCATCAAAGATGTGGTTTTGAGCACTTTGTTGGACTTTCTTCCAGAGGGGGTGAACAAAGAAAAGATCACTCCTATGACCCTGAAAGAAGCCTACGTCCAGAAACTGGTCAAAGTCTACACAGAGCAGGACCGCTGGTCCCTCATCTCACTGTCTAACAACAACGGCCGCAATGTGGAACTTAAGTTTGTGGATTCGATCCGGAGACAGTTTGAGTTTAGCGTAGACTCCTTCCAGATCATTTTGGACTCTGTGCTGGCGTACTATGACATCTCAGAAAACCCCATGTCCCGGCACTTCCACCCTACTGTGGTCGGGGAAAGCGTGTACGGCGACTTTGCCGTGGCTCTGGAACACCTCAGGAAAAAGCTCATCGCTACCAAACGGCCCGAGGAGATCAGAGGAGGTGGTTTGCTCAAATACTGCAACCTCCTGGTGAGGGACTTCCAACCCACGGACGAAGACGAGTTTAAGGCTCTGGAGCGCTACATGTGCTCCCGTTTTTTCATTGACTTTCCTGACATCGGTGAGCAACAGCGCAAACTGGAGGCTTATCTGCAAAGCCACTTTGTTGGTGAGGAGAAGAACAAGTACAACTACCTCATGATCCTGCGACGGGTTGTGAACGAGAGCACTGTGTGTCTCATGGGACATGAGAGACGCCAGACGCTTAACCTCATCTCCCTAATGGCGTTTCGTGTTCTCGCCGAGCAGAACGCCATACCTGATGCGTCCAGCGTCACCTGCTACTACCAGCCAGCTCCGTATGTCAGAGACCTGAACTTCAACAACTACTATGTGGCCTCATGTAACCAGTCCATTCCAACTTGGTTGCCTTGCAACTAAGACTAAAAGATGCTTGTTGCAACAACAAAATCCATGAGTTGGATATTTGGCAGTAAGGGATGTTTCCCTCTGTAGACATAAAAGGATATTTAAAATAAGTGTTTCCTTTTTTCTTTTTTTTTCTTTTTTTTTTTTTAATTCCTTCTCTGCAGAGGTGCCAAGACATTTCTGAATCAAAGTAATATATTTTAGTGATTTAGATAATGTTTTTTTTCTTTTCTTTTTACTTTTCTAAAGTTTCAGAATTGTTGGTTGTCATCTCTGTCCCTGACCCGAGAGATTAATTTTTTTTTCTGTATTGAAGAGAAACAATTCCCATAGTGCCTTAATATATTCTAACCTTAAAAATGAAGGAAAATGCATATTGGGACAAATTAATATTTTTCCTGTGTAACAAAATAAAAAGGCCAAAAAAAAATAAAAATAATAATGTTCTCAGAAATTTGAAAGAGAGAGAGGAAAAAAAAAAATTAAAAGAAAAAGATATGAAAAATGTGAGCACAGGTGAAATAATAGGTATTTTAGGACTGAAGTTATCAGGAGTTCTTTTGTTTTTTGGTACACTGGTGGGCAGCTAAATTCTTCTTGTTCTCAAATAGAAATGTGAACAGAATCATGTTAAAGTATTCATAGCAATGTGCTTCAGATTGCTGTGTGAATGAATACCGAAGACTTTTGTGTTCCACCACACGTTTTTGAGAAGTTGTCATTTTATAATCCTATTCGATCTTGCCAGTTACATCCAAGGTGAGACCATGATTGAATTTGGTTGCGGCATGTACAAAAAGACACTTTGTCCTTTTCCCAGCAGTTCAGAGCAGTTAAACAGTCCATTTTTAGGAAGATTAATGAAGATCCTCCGCTCTAGTCATTAAACCTTCCTTCATCTCTTATTAACATTTTGTCTGTGTTTAAATGGGACAGAGAGGTCATGCTTGTCCATACAAGGTTCAGCTGTTGGATGATCTGTCCTCCTGAGCTTTTTGCGGCCATTAGCAGACTTAGCAGTGCCTCGTGTAACAAGACCTTCAGCTAACAGCCTAGCCAAGCCAAATGGTGTCGCAGTGCTCTAAAATTATCCCTTCCTGCACCTCTTGGGATGTGCCTTGAATGGACAGCATGTGGGGCGGAATTTCTAGTGGGGCAACTGTCTTTGCTTTACTTCTGACTAGCGTCACTGTAGATGAGGGGCGAACACTGGTATGTCACGAAGCCTTTTCTGGTAATCGAGGTCTGGGAGGGGTTACCGTAGCTGAAGGATATACCCAGGCTCATTTAAATGGACGTAAATGCATGTTCGTGTGGATTCCTTTCCAGTTTTGGATCTAATCGATGTTGCTGCTCTTGATCTTTGTTGGGCTTTCTATGTCTCCTGTCTTGGTCTTTTGTCAGCAAATTTGATGTTATTGCTTCAAGGCACATAGCAGTCGTCAGTTGGGTTAAGCCAATTTCATGCTTTTTGTACGTTAGACAGTATTAAATTGTGAATGTCTATTCTCGTCCTGTCTTCTCCTGGCCCCCCTGTCATGCCCATGTGTAGTTCCTCTTTTGACATTCGTCCATTCAGAGCAGGGTAGTACTCCGCTAGCTGATCTTACGTAATGGCCGACAGCTGCCCCTTGCCCCTCAGGTTTCCTCTTGGCCTCGCTCACGTGCCACAGCTCCTGCTGCTTCAGCTTGTACAAGCACATGCGCCAGATAACCATGAGAGCCACGTTCCTTCTCTTATCTGTGCTCACAGACTTCTAGGGTAAAGAGAGAAGGGTCACATGGCCTCCCATTCAGTGGGTTACACCCCAAAGCGCATTGAGCTGGAATGGATTTTTACTTGCTGTTTTTGTTTTGTATTTTGGCCCCACACTTTTTTTTTTTTTCTTCAGTATTTGGGACATGCAGACTGTGGACCAATGTTTGAACCAGCAACACAGCACACGTGCCTTTTTGTGACGACCCAGTTGGAAATTGAAGACGACGTAGCTCATCCTCTTTGGTTTTAGAATAAATTGGTGACACAATTTTTGCTAGTCCATTAAATAAGTGTGAAGGAGGATGAATTAATTTATTTTTATTTATTTTTTTTTTCTTAAATCCCACATAAGTCTAATGTTACACCTTGTTTTTCCTTATTGTAGTTGTCTAGTCATTCCAGTTGTTGTGAGTCATTGTTACATCTTTTCAACATCACCCTCGTAACCAAAGCAAATTCTGTGCACTACACAGCATTCTCAAAATCCGAAAGGCCACATTGTCTGAGAACCCATGTCAATGAATGCACTTTACAGGCCTTATCATACTCCAAAGCTAGACATCATCACAAGCTTATAAGGTGCCCTTTGTGTTTTTTTTTTTTTTTGTTTGTTTTTTTTATAGAGGGGGCGTCTCAGGGACATGATAAAGGGCTACAGTGTGTCTTGAGGGTAACAAGTCTTGTTCAGCCAACTTCCTGAAAAGTGAACCATTTGAAATGCATATTACCAAGGAATTTAGAATATATAAAATGTACACTCATCAGGAACAAATACTTTTGTTTCAGAGCTTTTTTTTTTGTGTGTGTGCATGTGTGTAAAAGACAGTTTGTATGATCTATAGTGGCTGGCCAACAGAATCTTCTGTTTTTTTTTTTTTTTTTGTTTGTTTTTTTTCTTCTTGATCATGCATGAAAATGAAAAGAAACATGCTTTTTGTTTTGTGTGCTTTTTATCTTGTCCAGATGCGCCTTACATAGATAAATCCTGGTGTGATGAGGCTTGGCTCATTTCCTTTTTGAAGTCTATGTAAAGTGTGTTTCTTGAAAGGGGAGTGTTAAAATAGGAAAACATGCTTCTGTTTATGTATTCCATACTATTGTTTTTTTCTTTTTCTTTGTCCCTCTGTCAGCTGTAATTCCATATTCCCCAGTGTTACCCTTTATTCAATAGACAAAGGTGTTGGAGCTTTTTGTAACGCAGCTCTGAATGCATCTGTAACTGTGTGTACAGGGAGGGTTATTGGATTTGGACATGCTTGTCTAAAGTGCAAGTCTAAATGATGATTGAGGCCTTTTTGAAGCCCTTTTGCAATGTTGCAAGAAGAGTTGTGGATTTCAGCAGATTTTGTTTACTTTTTTTGTGATTATTTGTCTTGTTTGTCTGTGAGGATGCTAATGATTGTGAGTTAAAAAAAAAAAAAGTGAAAAATGGAAGTCGCACTATTATTTTGAAATAGTTATGTCGGCGTGGTGATTTGATGTAGATTCATTGTGCCATTTTGTTTCTCAGCACTTTTACCTCACTATAATTTTCCTTTGGATGGAATTGAAAATAAGAAATGTGTATCAAGGGGAAAAATAAAGTATTGAAAGCCCATTCTTTTTCATGTCCTTTTTCTTTGAAAATAAACATCCAGTAGATATTTTTATAAAATTGTTTTCTAGTAATGAAATCTTAAAACAAACCTATTACAGTGGACTTGCTATTTGAGATGGAGTAACACTTTACTCCAGTGTTTCTCGTAATAGTGGAGAGCGATAGTTTCAAGTGCTGAGTGATCCATGTTCACTGAAGTGTTCATTGCCAAGGGTTCTCTGGCCCCTGTGGTGTTCATCTCTGCTGCATTGCTCCACTGCCCTTAAAAGCACAAGTATGAATCAGCAGTCTCTGCCGCAGGCTCAAGCTGCTCTCTCTGGCTGATATAGATAGTCCTGATCTATATCCATCACATGGGCTAAAAATTAAAATCTTTAATTAGCCTTTACTTGTACGTGTGATTTATGCTAAATGACACTTGCAAATGTTAAAAGCCCTGTTTATGTACCTAGTGTTCTGAAATTGTTTTACGGTTAAAAAGAAGCTGGTCATATAATGTAGCGCTAGAGATTTGAGCATTAAAACGTCCTATTGAGCTGTGAAGAAATTCCCAAAACTGTTTCTGCTTACAGATAGTGTTAAGGATCAGCACAAACTTATTCATTATGGTATTTAATTATGACTTCATTTAAATGTAAAATAAAATATCCATTTTATGTGTCTTTTAATATGTACTCCATGTAAGGTGGAAATTAAAAATGTACAGTATGCACAATCTTTACTATTATTATTAGTAGTAGTACTTGGGTTATTTATTTTAAGCTTTAAAGTAAAATCTTGGTTTTGTTGCCTGTTAGAAAAAACAATTGGCTTAGGTTCGTTACATTTCCATGGTTATGCTTAACTGTGCGCATTAACAAAATGTTGTGGGAGCAATTGTTTTTACAGTTTGTTTGCTAACATCTGGAACTCTCCCATATTCCATGCACTCAAATGAAAGGTAAAGACATGCATGTGTGTGTGTGTGTGATTGATAATCAAAGGCCCAGGAGAGTTAGTGAGCACGTTGGCTCCACGCAAGTCCAGGCGCTCAGTCACTGGAGGCCACTGCGAGAACAATAATGAGTGAAAATGGCTGGCCAACAATGACTGATTTCTGGAACAGTGCTGATAGAAACATGTAGAGGGAAACAATGAAAGCACAACACACAGCACAATCTTTATCTAGAGAATCCCCTCTCTCCATTCTCTTCAGTACTATCATTTATAAGAGACACATGGCTGAGAGAAAGTTCCCTGTTTGAAATAAGGGCCATTTGACTGCGCAGAGAAGAGCATTTTTGTTTTGTATAAAACATGCCAGGTTTTTGTGCACATAGAGGTTATGCTGGGGAGAGTTGTGTTTCTTCATAATATTTATGCCTCTTGTCAGACCAACTTTTAATTAGTCTTAAATTTTATTTCAGGGAACCCTTACAAGACTATAAAAAAATGAACGCTGAGACTTTATTCCCACAAAACTGTCAGTCAAGCAGCTGTGTTCAGATTTGTTTTAAGGACTCACTGTGTTTTTGAGGTAAATAGGAGAGAGCAGTTCTGTAATTAGTACGTGGAACAAAGAAAATGTTTGTTTCCCAGGTTATAAATCGTATGCATGTAATGGTCACCGCTACTGGATCAGGAGCAGTTAAAAGAACAGACAAACACGTGTTTGACATCCTTTGTGTGATGAAATGTTGAGCAGTACCCACAGAGAATATTCCCATGGCGATCTTTGTAAAGCTGTAGAGGTTCACGGGGGTTCAGCGTGATGCTCGTGTTGTGCTACATAAGCAGAAGGTGCAAGCAGCAAACTTATCAATCCTCTGAGAAATCAAGCAGCTTAAGCAAACTGTCTTTCCTGGCCAGGAAATGGGCAGGCTGCTCAAACACTAACTGCCTGCATCAACATCTTTCAAGAGGTGCCATTTATAGGAGCTCAAGGTCCTGAGAAACAGGTGAGAGATGAAGGGAGGGATGCCAGATGTTCTTGTGGCTGAAACAGAGAGAATGAAAGACATAGGGTGGGTTAAGGGGGAGTAAACTCTACCAAAGCAGGGTATTTTTTGACTTTGTCTGTAGCATTTCTCAGAAACTCTCATTACACCTCCCAAAGTTCCTTTGCACCTCCCCCTGGTTTGATGATACTCAGAAACCTGTAAGCCACAACCTCAAGCTCCCCACACGCTTCACGCTGAGTCAAAAACTCGATTTGATAGTCTTCAGGAAGATGGTCTCTAAATTGTGAATGTACATGCTTATGTGGCATGACAGTAAAAGTCTGTAATAAACAATACTTAATCATATTATAGGGAAGACCAGGGGCCTGTACCATGACGCCAGATTAGCTGGCTAGCCAGGTAAGTTTTAGTTTGGTTTGCATCAATCCTGGGTTTTAGGAACCATGAAATTGGTTTGGCATTTAACAGTGTTCATCGCCATAGTAACTTATGCTACACTGCTAACATGCTCCAGGGTTAGAGATCTCACAATGAAATTTGGCCAATCAGCTTCCAGCAACGCGACACATGTCTGAAAGAATAAAGCCACTCCCCCAGCTTCTCTTACTCCAAATTAAAGTTTTCCTCTTTCATTAATAGATTGTTTCATCTTGCTATGTAAATGTTTAAATTGTTCATATTTTTCAATCTTATAATCTTTGGTAGTGAATCTGACTCTCACGAGAAGTGAATGAAAGTTAAAAACCATGTGATTGGCTGCTTATTGCTGATGTCACTCTTTCATGTGCACATGCTACATTAACTCAGGATCAAGGTGACAGAGAAAGTTGACTAGCTTCATGGTACCAACAAACCCAGATTGAAGTGGTTTAGTTTTGTCAACTCAAAACTAATTGTTTAGCCACCATTATGGTACAGGCCCCAGGGGCTTCTTGTCACAGAGACATTTTTTCTACAAATATATATTTTACACCCATTTTTTGTGTGTGTATAAACATATACAAGTTACATATGCAAGGTAAAGTAAATTGTCACACTAGACACTGAATTGCCATATTTCTTTGTATAAATGCTAAAAAGTTGTAACAGCTTACCTTGTTGTGTGGTCAGTATACTTTTTTTTTTCTTTAAACAAAAATAAGTTGCTATTAAGACTTCAGATATTTGTGTAAACAGATGTTCAAAAATAAACTTAAAATAAAATAAATATTATTCTATTATTATAAGTAAAAGTGTGACAGCTAACCCTGTTCTCACCTGCTACATGCAGTGTTTATAGCATTATTCTAATATTTGAATATTTGCGATATGAATATTTTTATATAAATATATTTATGACTTCTTCATAACAAAAAGTGAAAAGATAAATATTGAGAACACTGACACAAAAGTGTTTGTAAGCTGAAAAAAGATCTATTATTTGTAGTGGCATTATATTCATAACTAGACTAAAAATAATAAAATACTGAAATACAGATTTCTGCACGCAGCCATGCACTTTCCGCATATGTCACTCTTTTGAACTCATGACAACATGCAATGAGACACGGTCCGGATCTACTTGCTGAACTTAAAAAGCTCATTTCATTTTTCAAATTAGATTTAGGTTATAGCCTACCTATGAACTCTTCCCCAACTCTGCAGGCATAGAAAGCAAACAAAGAGGTTTGGAAATGAGCTTTTATTTCATTCGCCTCGCTTTTGTGGAGTTACAACGTTAGATTCCGTATAAATGTCAGTCAGTAAAAATGACTTACTGTTTGTTAATGTCATCACTTTCATGAAGTTACTTTCCTCATCTTGCTCTCGCATCTTGCTCTCGCATTTCAAATAAACATCTTCGCGCCAAAACATTTCGTGCGTGAACGATTTCGTTTCCCAGAAACATTTACAGTCGAAATGGAACAATGTAATATTCTATTATGAATCAACAACCCAAAAAGTGTGCTGCTGCCCCCCACTGAGCAGTGATATTCACAGCACGGTGACCCGCTCCTGCCCTTCAACACCGCCAGTAACAGACAACAGCAGTACAATAAGCAGATGGTCTGCGCTAATCAATGCCATATTTTCAGTTTTAGCGCTGATAAAAGATGTTCATTCACCCAATTAATCATCCTGCTGCCTATAGGGCCAATCAGTCTGTTTCATTTCAAACTGCTTAAACCTGATTGCTTCAGGGAATTTCACTGTGGATCACAGCGCTTTAGTTAGTGCAACAATAAATTCATATGTCGGCAAATATTGTCATAAAGAACCATGATATAATAATATACACATAAAGAAATAGTTCTCCTAAACGTGAAAATTATAACTCCACCCCTGTCTATTCTGCAGAACATGAAATAGCCTATAATCTTTCACTTGAAAATTGTTTTAGGGCCGACCAAAATTGTTTGGATATCAACATTCTTCAAAATATCTTTTGTTCTGCAGACTAAAGAAAGTAAAACAGGTCTGGAACATCATGAAGGTAAGTAAGTTTCATTTTTAAGAGAAGTGTTGCTTTAATATTTTGTGTGCATGAATAATGTTCAAACTAACTAGTTATCGGAAAACACTTCCATGACTATATATGGGTAATTAAAAGATTACCTCACCACAAAATTGAGATTTGGTCATTAATAACTTAGCCCTATGTCGTTCTGAACCCTTAAAAGCTTTGTTCATCCTCAGAACAACAACTGAAGATATTTTGGAAGAAAATCAGGAGGCTTGAGGCAAAAAAAAAAAAGGATTTTATTTAACGATTCACCATGTAAATCACCATAGCGCCATTTTAGACAGAATGATGTTACAATGCTGAATCGTTGAAGGCCTCCTGGTTTTCATCCAAAATATCTTAAATTGTATTCTGAAGACGAATTAAGCTTTTATGGGTTTGGAACGACATGGGGGTAATGACATGATTAATGAAAAATGTTCATTTTGGGGTGAAGTAACCTTTTATTAATGCATTTGACTAAATGGTGTAAGGAAGGTTATTTAAGGACAGCTCATGTAAGCCCACAGACCAGCCAGTAATGATTAGACACATTGTCATGTCTCAATTTTCCCAGATACCCCTGCTGATTCCTGATGTTGTTGTCATACTCGCTCTGATTCAGTGTAACGCCAAAGCAATCTTATCCAGGTGTTTCAGTTCAGTGCAGCTCTGCTGACCCTCAGATATTGTGAGAGCTCTGTAGAAGACGGATTCATTTTTTCTCACCACATGCGCCCTCCTCAGAGACAGCGGATTGACTTAAATGATTAAAAACAAACAGCACGACAGAAATATATCATGTGCTGTTGAACCAGTCTGGCTGAGAATATATAGATGGACTTGTAATAGGCTGTCCACTCAGTTTTGTAAAAATATAGGAAGGAACTTCAAAACAAAACAAAAATATGAATATTAAAAGAGACATGTCAATAAAGAAGACAGTAAATCTTCCACAGATACTGGCTGCTTTACTTTCATTAACCATTGATGTTGTCATAAAAACATACACAGACTCATATGATAGAATTATATCCCATGGTGGTGGGGATGTAACATCACACCCTGGCCTGAATGATTCAAATTAACCAATCCTCTCATAATGCGTTGTTGTAAAATTGTGCAACAAGTATGAATGGCCAGTCACTATACTGATAATTATTCTTCCTTTTCCATCAAAATGGTCTTCATAGTAATTTTTGTTGCAATGAAACAATGACCTGAACACTGCATGTAAGGATTAAATTCATTGCAATTTACAGATACAGTAATAAACAAAAAAGAGCTTAAAATTCTGTGAATGTACAAGACTTTTGGTTCATTAGCCACTGAAGGGAAATAGTGAAAAGAATAAAGTGCAGTAAACCAGTGTGTTTGTGAATATACATTAAAATAATATGGTATAATAGTAAAAGGCACTAGTTGTACTGCTAAAAATAGCTAGAAGCGGATGAGACTGGAAACCTCACATAAAATTAACAACCGGCCAGGCCTGCTCTTACGGGAAAATAAGGTGGCTAGAAACCTTTGTTTGGTGAGTGGTTTCATGAAAGTACAGCTATACTTTTTTCGATTATATGATTTTGATTAAACCATTTATTTGCTTGCATAAATCCTAAGTACTGGCAGACTATAAGTACTGGCACAACTTCATTAAAAAGAGCTCATGAAATAGAATGCAGTTACAGCTTCAAATCTAGTACTGAAAAAAAAAAACACTTGAGACATTATTAGAAAATAAAATGCTGCTTTTATTTAAAAACCATTTCAAAGGGATTTCAAACTGAAAATACACTGATCATATCTATTGAACAAAATAATTCAATAAAGACACCCAAAGATTAATGACAACATCAAATGTGCACATTCTGTTTATTCAAATATTACTTCTTCATTGTCATAATTCATACGTCATACTTTATTTAAAATGGTACAAATTTAACATGAGAATCACTTCACAGCTATACTAAAGGGCTGACTAAAAAAAACTGAATTAATAATTCCAGACAGCATCTGCAATAACTACAATTATCTATTTACAGTGCTCCACCGTGAGATGGGATGTGTCAGGCAGAGAGCTCTTCGGCCATGCCTGTAAATCTGCTTCAAATGAAATACAAACTGGTGCTCTGCAAGACTTTAATGTACCTCAGGTGAAGTTTCCAGAACACTGATGTACCATATTGAAAAGAACAGAAGAAAATACTATTATTAAAAGGCTAATAGAAATCCCAACAGGCCAACCTGGTTTTAGAGCTGCACAAAGCAATCTTTGTGAAAACATCCCTCACACACACAAACAAACAAGGAAAAGTTGCTTCCTGTCAAACTTTAAGAAACTGTAGTGAAGGTTGTGTGACACCTCAGATAAAGCTGTAAAAGTGCTTGTGGCTGAAAAAAAAGAATCGAGATAAAAACAAAATGTTGCTGCTTCTAGTGACTTTGCAGACGCAGAAGGACATGAAACAACTAAACCATTTAGACTTTCGGATGATTGGATGGCCAAGGACAGAAGAAATTAAAACCAGAATGGTTTCGGCTATTTCCAGCTATTATTCACGCAGACACTGGTACATGTGTTTCACATTGGTACATAATATTGGTTTAGTATGTTTGCTATGCATGTTTGTCAAATTCAGTTTCTTCATCTACACCACACACAATACCTTGTCCAAAAATAGCTTGGGTCATTTCCATCTGGGTTTGGTACAGGTCTGTGGCACGTTCAGCAGGTTTCAGCAGGATGTGTTTATACAGCATTATTGATTGACAGTCTCTCACTGTCACAGAGAAAACTTGCTGGTCAGGAACAGCGAAGATGCACTTTTGACTGCGTTCATCTTCACATCAGAGTCTGGGTCATAGGGTTGAGTTTCCGCCCGCTGAAAAGAGGCAGGTCTTGATTTGACACCGTCACAGGCCTGACGACTGAGCCGTGTAATAGGGGCTGTTAACCTGGAAGAGCAAAGATGATATTCATGAGTACAGTTGAATAAAGATAAACGGTAGTAAAGGTTACATTCGTTAGAGGCACTAACTCGCTGTAAAAAGAGGCCTCTGTCACCACAATGTAACACCAAGACACACCTACATCCTAGAGAGCCTGTCGGCACAAATATGAAGATTTAAATCTAGCTACACTGCACATCAACCAAAGAGCCTGTATTTACCATAGAATACAAATATTCAGTAGGTAAATATTTAATCAAGTATTTAATAAAGGTTGTGGTTTCTAGGATATATACAGAAGAAGTATGTGAGGATTTCGAAAGCCAAATGAGCACTTATGAAAAGAGATATTTATAAGTATCTGCTCAGATGCTACTGTCTGACTCACAGCACTATAGATGATTCACCTCCTGAAGCCGTGAGGTCAGACTAATAGAGGTGTTTACAGGCCTTCGGGTCAAATGAATGCAAAAAAGAGATTTCAAAGAGGAAATTGAAAAACAAAAATGTCAAAGTTTAATTGGTTTTCGCGTGAATGAACAGAGGGGTGGGGCTTGCACTTTTGTAATTTCTCATACTATACTTTTGTAGATTTCTGTATTTATTTTGAGTCACTTGCAATAAAACTTATTCTAAGACAAAAAGCTTCATATGAAATTTCCCATTTTATATTTTCATTATTGAAACTGGAGGCTTGTGGTGGATTTAAGACATGTTTTGGAATGCAAGGACTGCATTGTATATTTTCAATACGTCTCGTTCAATGTTATTTCTGTATGTGGTCAAACGAGGAATCAGGCAGCTGTATGTATGTAGCACTACAACAAAGCTGGCTGGGATCTAGTCTTGTTTATGTTCCCGCTCCGGCTTTCTTCAGAAATTATATGAAAGCCTACTGAACATATTTCATCCTCCATGCCTATCAACACAGAGGAACTATTTTATTGATGTTGCCCAATTATAATTGACATGCAAACCTGATATCCATACAAAAATAATGGTAATACATTTATTTATAATATTTTACGGTGAAACCACAACATATTTGTATTTTGATTACATATTCCAAATTACATACCGTAGCCAACAACTTCTGTATAGAGCTGATAGTCCAAAATAAAAACAAACTAAAAAACCTTTAGGGGCCTTTTAATGCTTTATGAAAAGTTGACTGGGTTATTTGAGGTGACTGCAGCTGGACTTTCCATGGCACTGCATCTGTTCTTATGGGCAAAGAGAGAAAGCTGAGTGCAATTGGCATTAAAAGCTTACACATTCTGCCATTTCCCCTCCTGCCCATTAACTTCCTGGGTAATCAAAGAATGACAGGAAATACTTAAGCAAGGGAGTCCAGGAGGGAATCCAAGGCTAAGGCAAATAGACCAAAAACACACGCTATTCTAACAAAAAATAAGGTCAGACACGTTAAGAGAAAATGGGTTCATCTATTCAAGTGACAAACACATTCATTCATAAAAGGACTATGGATGTTCCCCAAAGACAATAATCTCTACAAAGTCTCCAACATCACAGTTTCCAGTAAAAATAAAAACACGAGAGTCCAAATTAGTCGTCAAGTAAAACTTGAAAGCCTTTGGTTTCCACAGAAGCAATGTGGAATATCCCTACTGGGGATATATCTAAGGAAACCTGAGTGTGACGATTCAAAAGTATTTCTGTACAAACCCACCCTGAATACGATCATCTGATCTAAAGTTTAATTTTTAAGGCTGGAATACACTACACTATTTTAGTCCAGACTTTCCACCAATTTACTGTGTGGTGAAGTTGATGCTAGTTGCAGTTTGCAGATTGGAGTTGATAGATTTCATAGAAAATTGTGTAGTGTATGATGGTCATAGGCAGTTATTTTTAGCTCGGAGAACATCAAACATGCTTGATATTTTAAGTTTTCATTTGTCACGCATATTCCTGCAACAATGCACTTTTGAGTTTACTGTGGGGGAACAAGTCTTGTGGTATTTGGCCCTCAGTCATTTAATATAGGATGCCAGGTGTTTTAAATCTATTCAGATTTTAAAAGTCACGTAGAGCACAGGGTAAAAAATAAAAATCAAAGCTAGCTTTTTCATTCAAAACGTCATCAAGTTTGTGTTAACATATTAACAGTACAAGTATAGAATGTTTTCATGCAAATGAAATAAACACATACAGCCTGCAGAATTGTTTTTTGCTAATCAAGTCTATGTCTGTGCACTCCTGCTCAGCGAACACATAAATACAGGGCGACATGCACCTGGCGCGAGAAAGACCATCCATTTAATGCATTAGTGGCATGATCGATTTTTCACAGCTGCCTCACCTTTGTGCCTTCCTTCTCGCTTTCATTTACTTTAATCCAGTGCCCTTTAAACCCAGGAACAAAGCAGAAGAGCAAAAAACAACATCTAAAATATCGAAGTGGAAAAACTTATATGACCAAACAGTGAGGAACATAATATAGTTTTTCAGAAGGCACCCCTACTTCTGGGTCACATCATTTTGTGTGCAATTATCTGTATCTGAGATCAAATAAAATTATTAAAAGGTGTGGAGCTGAAGATTAGAGAAATCAGTATGTGGGGTCTTGGTGGCAGTCAAGGGGTCATGAACTGAGAAATCAAAACTACATTTCAATTTTTTGTCATTGTACTATAACCACATGCTGTATGTTTCAGAATTTAAAACTTTCTTGTTAGTGTAAAAACAGCTTAGTCTGCCAAAATGAAGATTGTGGAATGTATGACCCTATAGTGTGGTTTAACACTGCCTCCGCAGAAGATGATCAACATTAAAGCCTTCTTAGCCCCGTCCACTGACTCACACGTAGTGTAAATAACAGAAGAGGCAAACGCAGGTCTATGCAGAAACCAAACAATAAAGATGGCTACAAACACAACAAGACACTGCAATCTTCCTTCTGATCCCAATGTTAGGAAAGAGTGGAACTCGTCAGTAAAAATGTGGTCATTTGTTTGCTTCATTTTTACCACAGATTCCTTTACAAACAAAGCACAGTTCCAAGTAAGATTTTCTGAAAGAGTTGAACTAAAAGACTATACTGTGCCAACTATATTGGATCCGACAGTAACATCACAACAAAAGAGTACAAAAAACAAAACTTGTATGCAATACAAAAATAAGTAAATAAGAAAAGATGATCGGCTCATGTATGCCACTTGAACTGAGGTGCTGAGATCTGTCATGGCGCAAAACTGAGACGTTGTTTCATAGCAGAAGTAAACTGGTTGGTCTAGTCTGTTAGCATGTTGTTAGTTTCTTCCTTGCTCTGTGATGGATTTCTACTGCATGAGCAAAATTTAACACTTGCTAAAGAGGGAGTTTTTTTTTTGTAAAGGGTCAATTAGTCACCCTCATGTCGTTCCAAGCCAGACCTTCTTTCATTCATTCATTATAAATTAAAATATTTATAATGAAATCCAAAAGCTTTCTCAACCTGCATAGACTGAAATGCAACTACCACTTTCAAGGCCCCGAAACGTAGTAAGGACATTGTTGAAATAGTCCACATCATCAGTGATTCAACCAAAATGTTATGAAGCTATGAAAATACTTTTTGTACATAAAGAGCACAACATAAATTCAACAATTTCTTCTCTTTTCCGTGCCAATATTCATCCAGAAAGCTTACAGATTACATCAAAAATATCTTCATTTGTGTTTGGAGTGAGGGTGAGGAATAAATGAGAGAATATTCATTTTTGGGTGAACTCGCTTTAAGATTAGCTTTTACACTACGTATGCAATGTGATCATGCATTACTGAATGTAGTTTAAGTTATCAGTCCACAAAGCATTTTTGATCAACTTGCAATCAGATCATATAAGATCAACATTGAAAGCAAATTACAACAAGAACAATTGCCCACATGCCTTCAATTCCATGCCTAGGTTTGAACATAACATATCTTTACTAGTTACCAGCCTGAAAGCTGTAGATGAATGAGAACAGTGTAAAACTAAGATCTTAGGAATGACAGAATGAAAATGAACTAAATAATGAGTAGTGCAGTCCAGATGGGTCCAATCAATGCATGGATATGGTCTGCTATTAGCTGTGACACATCCGTATATTAGGATCTGAGCAGTTTGCTTGGATTCAACAGTGGTAACACATAATTTTAAACTGAAAACAATGTTCTCCACATAAAAGGAAAACCCATCTTAAAAGGCACATGATTATAATGGTAATATGATATTCTGCAATGCCAGACAACTACAACCATCATTTTCTAATTTTCTCATATTGCAGGGCAGCTCACTGTTTTTTTTTTTGTTTCTGTGTTTCCTTAAATATATCACCCTATCCCACGTAAATAGCGGAAGAGTAATCTTAAGAAGGAAATATGATGCATTTCTTTGAGACAAAGAAAGCAGCAGCACAGCACACATACAGCTCAGAGTTTCTCACGGCTGAGGACTCTTTCAGTCTGAAGGGAAAGACTTTCCTCCACCCATACTTTGGGTCAACAGTTAAAAATAAATCTCTAGGCATCTCTTTTCCACAAGCCAAACGCAATCCATTTCAAAACAAAAAAAGACCTCATTAAGTGAATATTTTTATACACAGACTTTAGCAAAAATAAACCTGTGCTAAAGGCTGCATTTAAAGAACAGGTCATACAAGGAAACTAGTTTAAAGAATTTGCATATAATTGCTTATAAAATTGGTCACAAGCTGTACATTTCAAATCTTTTGCATGTTTGATCCTTATTTTCCTAAACGAGTTTAAAATCGTCTGACATTATTATATTTGTATTGTTATTATTGTAGACTATAATCTGCAAAACAGCAATAGAACATTTAGCTGTAGTTGCAAATAATGATCATTAACAACTTAGTGGGCTTCATGTGTTTTCTCAAACAGAAATGACAGTGTTGCATCTTTAGTCATCTGAAACCCAGAAGATGAAGCTTGGTCCTTGGATGTGGTGATTATGTTACAGAGGGGTATCTGGTTCCCTGTAAAAGCTGTATGAAGACTTGCATTTCAAAACTTGTTTATCAAAAGTTAAACTCTCTTAAAGGAATACATTTAAATTTACCCAACTTTATGTTCTTTCAAGATATTATGGCTTTATCTTCTGTCAAACGCAAAATATGTCAGAACGTTTCATAACCCAGATTAAAAGATTCTTTGTAACATTTTTTAACTCTCCCTTTGTGTCGCCCTTCTTGATGGTTTTGAAGAACTTAAAGGTGAATAAATGTTGACAGAATTTAATACAGATTAAACACCAAAAGAGTTACATACACGCACCTCTTTTTCTAAGTGCAACATCCTTTATGCTCAATCGACAATTGCATTGTGGTAAAGCACTGAATACTTACCCGTGTGTCATACTCGAGGACAAAAGGAGGGATGTCAATCTGCTCAGGTAGGATGCAGGTGAAGAGCTGCTGTAGATTCTCTATGTGATGGACCTTGTCTTTAAGACCTGATATACTGAACGTCGTGAAGAACCACGCAGAAACCTGTCAGGAATCAAAAACAAAACCAATTGATTGACTGATGTGCTATTTTGTATGAAAAGGGTACAAGAACAGCTGCTGAAACACTATAATTTTTTTTTTGGTAACAAACAAAAGCTGTGCTTAAAAGAAAAGGTTAATTGGCAAACTTATACATGTGTTTGGGACACATCTGAAAATGTTGGGAGAGAACTTGTTGAGAGAAACTGTTGGTGACGATATGAGTATCATTTATTATTATTATTTGTTCACCTCAAATTACACATGAACTTAAATGTAACTCTATAGGCAAATACTAGACTTCCACACCATTTTAAGGACAATTTAATAAATAACAGATAGTGAATTAAATGTTTTGTTGCTAAAGGCAAACTTTTGGCTCCTAAAGCTGTTGCTTGAGTCATTTTCAGCATTTACTCCAATGACTCAGCCCTAATGCTTGAACACGTTTCACACCTGGAATTGTTACAATGCTCGAGCATTCTCTGACTGAAATGGGCAAATTTTAAAATGAACAATTACCTGACACTTAATTGCCGGGGTTCCTCTACATTTGGAGTGCACAAAGCATAATTGTTGAATAATTTCGCAAATGAAAGCAAAGCCTGGCAGAGGCAACACGCTCTCATAAGCACTTCAATTACCTGAATAGGTTCTGTGGAACACTATGGAACACTTAGTGCGGACACATCATGAATCTCAATGTGGTCTCAGGGACGCTTTTCGACATATTCAGTTACACAGTCTTTCTTAGTCAATGTGGAACATGTGGAGCTGACCGCTGTGAATCAGACCATAGGCCCGTACAAACTCGGAAAGAAAAGCTCAAAACAAGATGAACATCTAGTGTTGCCTTTAATGGATCTGAGTTGATGAACTGATTAAATTTACCTTGGAGCGGAACGTCGGGTGAACGAAGTAGAAAGCCCTCAGGTTTTTCTTAAATCTGAAAACACAGAAAGAAAACCTTGTGAGAAATGGTTTTCGAAACATTATCAACACATCCAACCAATTACTTATTACACAAATAGTGAATTCCTCTGGCGCACTTGGCTTTGAAAGGATTATTGCCTTAACAAAAACAATAAACCCATTAGAAAGAGAGCTAAAGTGCATTTTTTAAGAACAAGCAAAAGTCGGTGTATCGAGTCCAACAGGGCAGCCACGTCCAAGCCACACGCTGTTATCCAAAACACACAGATGGATAGAGATCTGGACGGCCAGAAGCGGAGGGGTGTTCAAAAAGTGCAAGGGATGTGTCTGTCAACCTTTCCCCTTTCCCACGATGGTCTAAACCCATGAGCAGGGGTCATAGGGAGTGATAGCGTCACTGGCTAACTCTGCTATAAACATGGCTTTGATTGCTAACAGAACCATTACAGAACCTCATCACTCTTGAAAACGCTTTTCTTATAGGCCGATGCCTTTTGAGAATAAACAATGATGATATGCTGTGCTCTGCTGATAACTCATAATAAATGACACGAGTCAAACTGGCCAGGCTCTCAAAGTTATGAGTCACGCTGATCTCCACGATGTACGGAAAGTGTGAGGGACTGGAGCTGGAAAGCGTTTCTGCTTTTTATTTCAAGACTGTGGTTTCCTCTGCCTGCATGCATCAGAGTGTCCCCTGAATAAATGACGAATGCCTGACCTCATGATCACCTCCTCCGGATTTGACTTTCGAACAAAGACTCAAACTTTTCTGCTAAGCCAGGAAAATAGCAAATACGAGGACCGTTTGATTAAAAGAACTGTTGTTCTTCACACGCAATTATAACGTCATTCCATCGAGCTGCATCCATGTAAGCATTTGTAAGCCTCTGGTGGTGGAATTGGTTGGGTGAGATGAGAACATCGAAACTTCTGATTTACAAGGTGACAAAGCCATTCTAATCGCTCTCAATGTTCTAACCTTGATAACCCCCTTCAAAATTTCCCAAAGTGCTCTGAAAAAAAGCTACATTATTTTACTTTCCTTAGAAGAATCAATCACCCCAGACACATTTGAGCACCAATTTAGACTGATACTCTAGAGAAACATTAGGTAAAACTGAGGAAATATGACTAATGAGTTACATTGTACCGTGCTTTCCGAGCTTGTCATAACCTGCGAAAGGGTCCAGTTTCTGTGCATAAATCTTCTCAACATTCGAAGAACAGGAAGCCCAAGACACAGACATTCCACACACATATGCGGTGTGTTTGGGTTTGAGAAGACAGTGCTGTTTGGCACAAGAAGCTCATAAAAAACTAACAGTCACCAAGCCAGCATTTATATGAAACTGTGATTAGCTTTCCATGCGAGTCTGAGTTATGGTTTAAAAGAATACCTCCGCCAAGAACTGGGTCAAGTCATCTCAAAAACATTGTAAGGTCACAGAGAGCAGAGAATGTGGGTGGTTTGTAGTATCTCTGTAAAGGAACCGAAATAGCTTACTTGGCATCCACAATGTCATAAAGCTTCTTGAGAAAGTCGGTGTCCAGGTGGTTGTGTTCACCGGTGAGTGTGTGGAAATAAACCATCACATACTCCTTCACTGTGATATGATCCATAACGTGGATGAAATACAGCAAAGCCTAACACACAAACACACAAGAGCTTAGTTATCTACACAGGCACATTGCATAGACCTTTTTCATACACAGCTAAAATGCTAGAACTTAACATTCTAAAACTCTAAAATTGTGTGTTTTGTTTTAACAAATGGGGACATGCTCAAGACAACATTTTGTCATGTTTTCATTTAATTAAGTTTTTAATTTCTCTGCACAAACTTGTCCTCAAGCATGGTTAACACACACAGGTACACACTGTTACTTTAAGAAACAGTTCACGCAAAAATTAATATTCAGTCATCATTTACTCACCTACACGACATTTCAAATGATCTCATACTCCACAGAAGAAAGAAACCCACACAGGTTTGACGTGAGTGAGTAAACAATGACAGGAGTTTTTTGTTTTGAGTGAACTAATCCATTACCTAAATATTCTTAACATTGCAGTCTAATTTTGCACATTTGCATTTCCACTGTAGTAAATATTTAAAATTCAATCTTGTAAAAAAAAAAAAAAAAACAACAACCAACAAATCAAAAGTTTCTGATTCAAATCTCAAATTTTTAATGCAAATATAAATCTAAAAGAGCTACATGTAAATTAAAAAAGTTAAAAAGTTAAAAAAATTTAAAAGTAGGTTAAACTAAATTTAATAGTGCTTAATAATGATTAATTGCAATTAACTGAATCCAAATAAAAGTTTGTTGTGTGTGTATACTGTGTATCGGAGCTTTAACAACTTTTTTTGCTCACCAGCCACTGTGGCTAGTGGTTATTCAAATTTACTTATTTAATTTTCTTACATTTTATATGACTTAATACTGCACAAAAAGTCATTGACCTATTTAAAAGCATTTCCCTTTACCATATAAAATGCATGCATAATCTTTCATAACAAATTCTTACATTTTATTAATAATTTCAATTAATATATAATAAGCTAATATAGTGCTGTTAACAGAGTGGCTAGTGGGAGTGACTGTGTCACCGCATTTTTGTGGGTTGGCAGGTGTTAATGTCAAGCTCTGCTGTGTATTTGAAAGCACAAAAATTGAACCTTTAAGTTACCCTCAAGTTTTTCGGTTAGGCAGCATTTAGAGTTAAATCTAACAAAATATATGTAACATTCAGTGCAAAATAAGACATGCTCAATACAGAGTAATAAAATATATTATCATAAACAGAACATGACAAATGAAAGTATGAAACTTTTTTCATTTACCTTCTCCATATCAATAAGTGTAACTGGAATATTCCTGCCAACAACAACCATGACCGTCCTACCACACAAATCAACACCTGAAAATGAGAGAGAAAAAAAAGCATTGTGATGGGACTATATTATGGAAGGATGTTTTTCACACAAACTGCTAGCATTCTCACATCTCAAGAAACAAATTTCAGCCTCAGTCTGTTTAATAACCTCATTCTGCAGAAATGAGTTCTGTATACATATTAAAATACATGTTTTACACATTACTATAAGAAATCTGGATGTGCATAGTCCATCATCACTTAGCATAGCGAACATGCATGTTCAGGTGCACAGCTGGAGAAAGTCTGCCTCCCTTTGGTCAATTGAGTTATTGTGATTAAGATACTCAGTTTTAGTTTTTTGTTTGTTTTTTTAAGTACTGTTCTGAGGCTTTCTGAAATATAAAAAGTAGAAATTCAAGATTAAATTTAGCAGAACTAATAGCTTCTGGCAAACCTAATGCACACAGTCTGTGGTAAAATGTTCATTGAGGTTTTGAACTCAGTAGGTCATCCTGGACAGTATCTCAGCTAAGAAAAAAAAAATAATAATGACAAATACATAACAACACTGAAACCGTTACTTTGGTGGTTATTTTTGTCCTGAAATTGTGAAACGAGAGAAATGGATTACAGAACCCCCTTATGTTGAACTCAATGAGGCGGAACAAAGGTTTCCTGCCCAGAGAGCAAACACACAGATGGAGAGAACACAAAGTCCACATGTGCATAAAGATATACAGAGAGACAGCAACACAAAGAGAATGAGGGGATATATGCTGGAGAACATGTGTGAGATAAAACAGGCAAACATCATACCATTTCATACTACCACAATAAAGTCATCAACATACAGGAACTAGGGCTGCAAAACATACATTATATTTTATAAAATATTTTAATTAAATTGACATGACAAATAAATAAAATTATTTATAGGTGTTAAGACTGTTAACATTTTACCTTGATTAAATACGTTTAATAATTGATTGTTCTAATGTATTATTGCATGTTAAATGCAATGTTAAAATCCAATTAATTTCCCCCCAAAAACCCAAACAAACAAACAATAAACATACACAAAAAAAATACCCATAGAGACATCGACTGACCGGTCTGATATAATGCCTTTAACGCTGCTATGTCTGAAAGGTCCTCTGCTCGAGCTCTGCACAGCCAGCGGTTGTAGCTGTGAAGAAAGACAAAAAAAATAAGACTTCACCTCTAAGCAATTTGCATTGATGTAAAGAATCTGATATGAAACAGACCATACATAATTAAAAACAAACTCAGAGTACACAATTCTACAGTATATTAAACAAATCTGCTCTCAATAATGATGGCTATGAATTAGATCATGGAGAAAAGATGACATTGGTTATGCCAAAGTTCCAATGTCTCAAACATTTGCCATGATAACCAAGGTTCCCCAAAGGAATGTAAATCATGGTGACTAATTAAAAAAAAAAAATTAAAACATAATGCCAGGAAGAAACCTTGAAACTTCTTTCTAGGGGTGGGCAGTATAAATATAAATATAAACAGATAAAGTACCATTTATTTATTTATTTAGTTTCGACCAATACAAAGTAAAAGATAAATCTTGCATTAATACAACAGGTGTTTCACATTAACACCACCCAATCATGGTGCATTTGTGTAAGTGGCTTGCTTAAAAAAATGTGGCAGTTGTAAAAGGTGAGAGTATAATGAGAAAACTACACATCTTACTTCCTTTGGTGCTGCTTCTGCTGGGCTGCTTCAGACATTTGGCCCTGAAGGATGAGCTTACGTTGCTTATCCACATCCCCTTCCATACGAGCAAATGCATGACTTCCCACCAGCCCCAGGTCAGACTCTAGCGAGTCATCCTCAGAGTCATCTGCAGAAAATTAGATTAATATCACTATTATGTACTATTCTTGTGTATTAGTGCATTGTACAGAGTTCAAGATATTACAGGGAAAGCAAAACCAACGCACCATAAAAATTTGCTGAAGCACAGATGCTTTTGCTGTGATAAACAGTAAAATATACTCTTGCACACTCAGAATGACCATTACTAGGTTCAGTGAGCACTACAATGTGGTACAATCCACAAGACCTGAACTCCCACCCTCAATCAGAGCTGGGAAAGCCAGTGGTGTGTGTGATGCACAGCCAGGCAAAGCGTAAAAATAATCCTTGTCTGTTATTCTTGTTTACATGTGTATGCCAAATATCTATTACTGGCCAACCTTAGCCATATTTGATCAGACATTAAAAGAAAGTCCAGTCTGAACAACAAACAAAACTTCTCATTTCCTCAGCTGAACCACATGGTGACTGGTCAGACTACGGAAGATTTAGCCAAAAATAAAACAAACACCTTTGACAGATAGATAAAGAGAGACATTAACAGGTAAATAAGGTTATTATAGCCAAACACTCAGCCACTAGCAAACCTAGGGTGGAGACATCAACAAGACTCAATTAGACACAGATGTCTCCGAAGGTTATCTGTGGCCAAAATCATTACAACATGTTGAAGCAAAGAATGAGATTATGTTTTTGTAATGCAACATATGGTGATTTTATGATCTTCCTTACTGAACGGAGAGCACCAATGCTTGCTCTTTCTAGTAGTGCTTTTGGCCTCAAGTTGAAATTTATTTGGATTTCAGGAACACTTCACCACAATGTCACACAAATTTGTGACACAAAAAGATCTAATAAAAAGAAAACTGTAAGCAATTAAATGCAAATATATCCATAGCACAGCAAACGGATGAAAGAAAATGTCAACTTTACAGAAATTGAATTGGCATTAAGGGAACAGGGTCGAAAAAGAAAAACTGGACAAAGCAGACTAGGGAAGTGTGTGGTTTGAGGCATGCCCTGTACATGAGTTGGGCTGTATTAGTAAAGACGTGACAACGTTTAGTATCACACTTTCTGTACTGCACAAAATCTACTTTAGCAAGGACCCAACACCGAACCCTGTGGTATTGCAATACTAAGCAAATTAAGTAAGGGGCTTAAGTTTGGGTTAGGGTACTGATCACACCATCGTTTTTATTTTGCTATATTAACCAGCCGACTGAACATACCCCCCCACCCCTTTTTCTGTCGGCCCCTCAACTGAACCTGGTTTATCCCAAGGTTTTTTTTCCTCCATTCTGTCAAAGATGGAGTTTTGGTTCCTTCCTTGCCACTGTTGCCTCTGGCTTGCTTAGTTGGGGACACTTAATTTTACGATTTGATTACAAAGATCGTATTTAAAATGAACTGATCTAGACAATGAGGTCTCTGAATCCAGTAATGAAATGCATTTAAGTGTTTAACCTCCTTGTCATTATACATTACTGACACTGACACTGTTCAGTGCTCTGACACAATCCGTATGGTTAAAAGCGCTATACAAATAAAGGTGATTGATTGATGTTCATAATGAGGTTACTTTATGAGTAAACATTTATTAAAGGTGTTTTTCAGTTAAGGAAGAACATGCAGAGTGATACAAGAGACACTAAACTAACTTTAGTTAGTTTATCTAGGAAAACAGCAGTCATTTGTCTTTGTAACAATCTATACATAAACAAATTTGACTGTAGAACTTTTTGTCAAACAAAAGATTCAGGTTTTGTTAATCAAGTTTTAAAAAAAGTGTTGTGGTTTTCAGTCTGGTTGGGTTCAAAACAATACTTTTAACCCTGCCTCAACCAGCTGTTTAACAGTTTGGACTGAATTTTTCATTAATTCCTTTTGTTGACACCAGTGGCCCAGAAAGTACACACTTCACCTTTAATTTCATATTAACAAGGAAGTCTAAAAGCTAAAAGACCCACTTCAATATACCATATAAGGGAGTAAATTTGATTAAGTGATCATGTTTGTTTGTTGTCATTCTCAATGGTTAATGCAAACTTTCAGAAGCAAGACTGATATATCAGATTATTGAATGATCTTATCTTGGGAAGAGCATATTTGATAGTTCAAGTGGTGACAGACCTTGGGCTGCCTTTCCATGTCCTGGATTAAAGTGTTCAAAGATAGGCAGGAAAGCGTTTATTTACATGGGACCTGGCTTATGTGCCGTGTTTGAATTGGATCAACAGCTCTAGTGAGACTAGATCACCTTAACACAGCTGGCTCACAGTCCACATGATCTGGGTTTGGAATAATGCCAGTCAACAAATATACAATACAATCTCCCACTAATAAATAAATATACATGTGCTCTGAGTGTTATGGCAAGCACACAAGACAAACATACACTCATTCTCATATAGGCATCTTAACAACTGTGTCTGTACACACACACGACAGATGAATGTGTTCACGATGGGTCTGTTTGAACACAGAAGATTTTGCTGTAGTCAAAGCTCCTGTTGTGGGACAGAGGTGGTGTCAGCTAACCTGAATTAATAAAACTCCCACAAGACCAGGGAGGAAGAGATGGCTCTCGATCAGCTGCATGCGGCTCATAATCAAAATTCTATGACATTATTGGAAGACAATTATGTTTTCATTCTGTAAATCGAATACATTACTACAGATGCTTCTCTGTTAAAAAAATCTATTTTCCATTCCACAGTGTAGATACATGTCATCCAGATGAATGTTCTTGAAACATTTTGGCAAACATTTACTCCTATACTGCTTGTTTGGTAATCTTAAGATATCTGCACTGCCGTTCAAAAATTTAAAGTAAGAAAAAAGCTTTTATAAACTGAAATAGATAAATACTTTCACTTGATCAGAAGTGACAGTAAAGACATTTATCATGTTACAAAACATTTTATTTCAATGCTGTCTTGGCTTTCAATTAAAAAAAAATTATATTAAACCCAGTATTTTGAAAAGTATGTCTACTTAAATGATCTGATATATTATGATATACTGAACATTTTTTGAGCTCACCCTCTAGATTTCCTGGCTTTTCGGCAATGCGGATCTGTCTCTCTGGGACAACGGGTTCCCCTTCAGCATTACCAATGTCAGCAGGGAGGAGAGGCAGACCGATCTTCTCCTCTATTTTTGAACGTGGGTAATACAAATGCAGCAACTTCCTGTACACCGGCTGGAAAACAGAATAAATTACAACAACATGTAGGGTCAACCAATCACAGATTGACATTTAGGCACAAACAACAAAAAAAAATATTTATTTATTTATTTTTAAATTATGCTATTTAAAAGAAAATACTAGCAAGAATGTATAATGCTGTAGCTCATACTCAGGAAACACACAACAAATCTGGCCTTTAAATCAAAACGAGAATTTCATAAGAAAATGAAAGAGCACACAAGAGAGTTAAAGGATAGAGGCTATTGCATAACAGCGAAAATGAAATGCCCCACACCTCCTCAACATCCGAAACAGCAAACACCACCGCCTCAATGTTTTCACCATGGTTCTCCAGAAATCTACGAATAGTCCCTAGAAATATAAATGTGGGGGAAAAAATGTTCTAGTACAATCCCTCTGAATTACATCAGAAAGTGATGTTTAATTTTAAAAAACAAAAATTACTTAATGCTATATGTGTGGCGTCCTCCAGTGGATATGCCCTTTTGACTGTGCTGACCACACATAACCCCACAGATGCCATGGCATGTTCTCTAAAGAGAGGAACACAGGGAATAAAAATTCAATCATTTGCATGTGCTTCACTTAAATAGTTTACATTAGTTTACATTATTTTTTCATTTATGAGCACAGAATAGTATATTTGATGACGTTATCTGCACAGTCAAGCATTACTGTCATCTACACCTCCTGTTAACACACACACACACCTTCTCAAACAATAGTTGAATGGCATTTATCATTAGCCAAGGGTGAGTTCAGATTCACAAAAGCTAATGTATTCAATGATACAATCTAAATCTCGTATTATTTCCTTTCTTTCCGTCAGCACATGGGGCTTATTCTATACATCAGACATCACTATTAATAAGTTTTAAGCAATGAATATAAAGGTTGGGGTTATTTGACTAAACACCTCACAGCCATGGGAACTGCTATACTGTTTATCATGAAATATTTAGACTGTATTTGAACTTTTTAATGTCTGATATGATCTTTGAGATTGACTAACAGATAAAATAACTAAGCATATTTGCAGAGTATAATCATGTCAAAATGTCCAGACAGTCTGTATGAGCTGACATTTAATCTCACAAAAGTTGTTGGAATGATCCGGCTTACTTGGCAAGCTGCATGACGTTTCTGTAACAGCTGTAAAGAGAGCTTTCTGCAGCTGTCCGGTACTTGGCTTTATATTTGGGTCCAACTGTGTGAATGATAAAGCGTGCAGCCAAGTTGAAACCCTCTGTCATTTTTGCCTCACCAGTCCGACATCCTGGAAACATACACGCACACACATATCATTCCAGCCAAAGTGATATAAAATGACATACCAAAGTAATAGGATAAGATCTGTTCCAAAACTGTGTAACAAACACAAACATCATTTAAAAATACTTACAGTTTAAGATCAAACAGTTAGATAACAGTTCTCCATTTGCTAACCTTGTAGTGCCCCCTACCTTTCAGTTTGAGTAGTTCCTCCCTTAGTTCAGGTCCGGAGTATCTGTGGATGCTGTCTGATACTGGATTCTTGTCTGTTAGTGTCTCATTACTTGTATTGACAATTGCAGTGCAGTTCAAAAGTGCCACATCTCCATTACTGTAAAAGGATGGTATGATATAAAACAACATATTAAATACAGAACATCACATAGGCTATGAAAAAGCTGTGAGGAAAAAAATATGGCATATAAATAACTGTTGTTATGGTAAAAGTTTTGTTCAAAAAATAATAATAATAGTAATATTATATTGTATTGTTTTGTATTATGCTTGTTTGTGTTTAGCAGCATTCCAGCTTCTGTGGCTACTTTCATGGTTAGAAATATTAAAACTGAATTATATAATGTTTTTTTATAATTTATAAAAAAAAAAAAAATAGTAACCAGATGTGTATGTAGTATGTAACCATAGTGGTAACACACCGGTAAATAGTATCTACAGCTGTAATATTTCTGTAACTTCACACATGTAACATGTGTAAGTACAAATGTGTTACAGGACAATGGTAACAACACTTTTTGGTAATTAAAAGTACAAACGTGTAACATGACTAACAGCACTTTTTGGTAAATAAAGTGTTACACTTTATATTAAATAGACAATTGCTATGGATTTAGCATGTAATTACTCTGATGTTAGCAGCGGGCAGTAAGTTAGGCTTTACATATAAATTGTGGTTGGTGTCCAGAATGTTACACTTTATAGTAGTAAGTTGCAGTTCCTGAGGAGTTACCATGTATATACACTGGTACACAACTCCACCTACTTTACATATCACTAAACCTACCCAACTACACCCCCTGATCACCCCCTGTTCCAGTTACTCTTATACATACATGCTGTTACAAAATGTAGCTTTGTAATTCCTGTTACATGACTGCTTAGTGTTGTTACCAATGTCCTGTTACACATTTGTACTTACACACACCATTCTGAGGGTTGTTACATGTGTGTAGTTACAGAAATATTACAGCTGTAGATACAATGTGTACTTACAGTACACTGTGGTTAGATACTAGATACACATCTAGTTACTATGCAAGTACACAGGTATTAGGGACACTTAATATAAAGTGGGACCAAAATCTCTTCAAAACAGTTATAATATATTCCATTATGTTACATCATATTATACTACTTAGCAGTAATATACATGGAAATGATGTATGACAGAACAAAGTCACTGTGAACAAATCCTGCATGCATAAAACTATTTGAACTAATGAATTTTATTCATGTCTGAATTTCCAGAAGGGCTGGTTTTTTGAATTGGCTTCAAAGAGAAGTTCCATGCAATTAACTTCCCCTTTCTTAAAAAAAAGAGAAACTATGAATTCAAAGAGAAAATCATCTTGATCCTGCCCTAACAAAGCTATATTGGCCCAAAAGCCAAAAGGACCTCCCAAACAGTCACATGTGATCGAGCTACAGTATAAGGGGGATTTGTTTGCACGAGGGAACAACTACCAGACTTGAAAATCATCAGAGCTGCTGCAACAAACACATAGTGTTTAAAGTTACATAAAAATATTACTAAATGATTAAGCTTTTGAACTAAAACAAAATCTTACACTTTTGAACTAAACAAATCAGTAGTTACATTTATAGACGATCCTGATGCTTAGGCTTTTATGACTGAAAAAACTTCTTTATATGTAGACTGTTTATTAAGCAGTCTTTGTTGCATAATGCAGACATTCATGGAGAACAAGAAAGCAGAATGTTTAAGAAATGTCAGTGAAAATAACACTCACAATAGTACAATCTTGCTGTTGATGTCTTTTCTGAAGGGGAAAGGGGACTCTAAGGAATTCAGCTGATAAGCCAGCTGGTCATCTTCCTCCGAGAAGTGGTTTTCTCCATCCACCTCATCCTGGACTCCCTGAGGCTGGTCCCATGTGGGGAGGTTCTGGACCTCCACAAACTGGGAACGAGCTCCCAAAGGATCCATGCTTTAGCTTCACAGGGTAATTTTGAACTGAAAAGACACACACACACACACAGCATTCAGACTGAAGCTTGACCAGGGCTATATTAGCACATAATCACATACACACAGAGACATTTAAAACTGTAAGTGGTTACAATGACCATTGTCTAAAACAATATTTGAGAGCAATATTCTACTCAATAAACTATG